>JAUMHP010000073.1:13182266-13206084 GCA_032361065.1 Enteromius trimaculatus | reverse complement strand
GAGATTCGCGGGGTTATCAGTAATAGGAGATTGGTGGCAGCTGCGATCGTTCGTGCGTGCTCCTCCTGAAATACGATCAATTGCTTAATCATCATTAAGATGGCTTTGATGGAAGTTTTGATCCACTTTAAACATTGGCTAGTGTATGCGTGTATAGATGCAGAGAGAGAGAGAGAAATTATACATACATAAAAACATGTCAAATTTGTTATTGTTCTGAACATTAAAATAAAAAGAGCAATTCAAAGTGAGACGCATACTGACAAAATCACTTATAAAATAAAAAGGGGGTTTTGTTTTATGTTCAGAACATTTATGCGCTTCAGTCGCGTCCAGCTTTTGAAATTTATATTTCACGAGTGCCTCCTGAAATTTTCTCCGCCTGGAGCATGCTGTTTGTGAAACGGATCGTTTAAAAGGTTTTATTTTCTTCACATTTAAGGAAAGTTTTCATGCACTTAAAAGACTCTGATTGAGATGAACAGAGAAACGCATTGTACTGCGGACTTCTCCACGCTGTTTGTGCGAGACTTAATAAGCTCAGCTGTGAAATATTGGATGTGCGCAGCAGTGTCTCTGTGCTTAGCAGGGAAACAAAGGCAGTGACCTCCCATCCCCTGGAGTTTTTAATAGTTCTGTGGGAGTAGCCATTACAAGAGAGGTGGTGGGAGAGGGGAATCTCATAAGGACCAGCCGTGATGCACTTAAAAAGATTAAATAACCACCAAATGACTAATTCAGTTTAATCTGTGGCCAGTTTTGTCGGCTGAATTGAATTATAGCCACTTGTAGTGTGTTTTGGTTTACCGGTTGCCAGATTTTGTTCACTCTGGTAGTTGTTTATCACTCTGCGCACTGACCTGATGTCATTGTGTATGTCTGTGCCTCTTTCAGCTGAGATAAGACGGGCCTTTCAACGACAAACCTTATCGCATTTGTATGCCGTGATGCAGACCTTGTTTTATTGGATGTATCTCTTTGTATCCACCCCTCTCCCCGTTTATTCTCTCTCCCTCCGTCTCTTTCTGTCCCAGTCACCCGTCATTCATCCATAGACGACGTCAGAAGCTTGAGAAATGGCCTCTTGTGGCTCCAGGCATCTTCCTCACCTCTTGCTTCCCACAAACTCTCTTTATTGGATTCTACCTCTGCATCATCTATCTCTATTCACTTTTTTTGCTCTAAATGGCCTCCTCCATTCTCCTCCAGCTGGGTTTGTTGACACACAGTCAATCCTGGACACTTTCACCCCCCCTCCCCATCTCTTGTACCCCTTTCCCTTCCCCGAGCCGTAAAGCTGTCACAGCTGTGGGCTGTTGAACCAAAGTGGAGGGACACATTAAATATATTACAACCATTAGCTTTGTCGGGGCTTGACGGGTTTAATATATTGTAGCTTTACGCAAGCCAAAGGCAGGACACTGCAGAGCTTTGCTATGGTTTTAATTACTCTTAAATATTGCAATGATCCTAATTAGGAAATGCATATGTAAAATCGCAACAAGCAAATAATATATTTGTTTACGAAACAAAGGCATTTAATTTGACATGACTGCAGTGTTTACAAGATCATGTAAAATCCATGTTATTTATTATTTTCTGTAAATAACATAAATTGCTAAGCATTCTGTTTGATAGAATATAAAAATGTGATTTGTGAAAATCTGTGATTTTGAATGGTCAAGTGTCTTCAGAAAATAGATTAAATAAAAATGTAGTAATATTGTGTTTTGTTTTTTTTTTGTGTAAAATCTACAGTCACAAGGATTGATATTTCTTTCTGAAAATCTAGTTGTCTGCTGAATGAAAACCAAAGCATACACTAATAAACATTAACACCTCTTTCCAGGTGTGAACATGAGCAAGGCGAGGTCGAGTAGGGACCGAAGGATCGCTCCACCCGGTGTCTCGAGGGTGACTCGCAGTTCCATCAACCCTCAGGACTCTCAGCGCTCTAAACTCTCAGATTCAGGCCTGGTCGATGACCTCAGCCTCATGAGCGTGAGTGAACAGCAGGCCTCATTAGCACGGTGAGACACCACAACCTTCTGTTAGGCTTTCCAGCAAACAATTAGTGATTACAAAAGCTCCGTATCCAAGCAAGAACAAGCATTCATAAAACATGGTTTCATTAAATCTAGTTTAAAACATGGCTACATTTAATTTCCTTCACACTTCAGCAATCAAAGGAAAAACTGCATGCAAGCAGAAAATAGGTGTTAATTTAACAGCAACTAAATTTAGTGTCTATTTAAGCCCCATTCACATCAAGGACGATAACTATAAAGATAATGATATTAGCATCCACACCAGCGAACGATATCGTCTGTTTATTCTAAGTGCACATGCGTCTGCCGGTTCAAATTCTCAAGCTCGTTATCTATGGTTTAAACGGCAACAACATAAACAAATGTTAGTGCGTCGCGCACTTTTGTGGCGCTGACTTAACTTAATCGCTTGAGTCCCTCTTGAGTAGATTTTTGATAACAAGCAAAATATGTTTGCTGCGTAAATCAGATGGATTTACCCGGGCCTCGTTTTGATTAAGCATGCGGTAAGTGCTTGTTTATTCAGTGAAGCCTTTTGAAAAATCTGTCCGTTTTGAAATTGTGGTGGGTTGCCACAAATAAATGTTTGGGGAAACATCCCACAGCACAACAACTTGAGCCCATCTTCATTACTCATCACTTCAGCATTTGTAGTTGGTGCCACTAACCAGACCAATAAACAACGTAGGACCAGACACGTGCGTCCAATGAAACCGTGTATAGCAGGATGGATTCTGATTGGTTGTCAATGTTTGTTCAGTTCATCAGCTGGAAAACAAATTGTAATTCTGGAGATGATTCCAAATATATTGTTTTATTTAAAAGTTATTGCATACTGTTTTATAATGCCCCCCACTTTCTCTTTAGGAAAGGGAAGTTCTACCACCAGAGCCCATCTCCCAGCACTAAAACTGCTCTCTCCTCGCCGCCTGGGAGCTCTGTCCCGCGCGGGGCTTTGGAAACTATCGGCCGGCTGATGAAACTCGGCCGGGTGCGAAACATTGTGGTGGTTGCTGGAGCAGGTATCAGCACGGCCAGCGGTATACCAGACTTCAGGTGGATGCTCAAAACAGTCAAACTACTTTTGAACCGTTGTTTCACTCGGCTAACAATTGTTTTTGTATCAGGACACCAGGGACAGGTCTTTATGCAAACCTTGCGAAGTATGACATCCCTTACCCAGAGGCCATCTTTAACATTGACTACTTCTCTGACAACCCTCATCCTTTCTTCTCATTGGCTAAAGAGCTGTACCCTGGACACCACCGTCCAAACTACGTTCATTATTTCATCCGTATGCTGCATCAGAAGGGCCTGCTGCTCCGCATGTACACTCAGAACATTGACGGGCTCGAAAAACGTGAGATTCCGAATACATCTCTCGTAAATGTTACATTTGCAGTGTTAATTATTAAAATGTGCTTTACTCTCTCTGTAGTGTGCGGTATCCCGGATGACAAGCTTGTGGAGGCTCATGGGAGTTTTGCCACTGCTGCCTGCCATCTCTGCTATACACCTTATCCTGCCGAGGAAGCCAAGGTAATCTAAATTAAATTAGTGATCTCAATTAAAGTATTGAATTTATAATTTAGTGCATACTACATAATTTTTCTATTCTTTTTTTTTTTTCACAATCAGCAAGCTATAATGAATGGCAGCGTTCCTATCTGTGCGTTTTGTGCTGGGGCAGTCAAACCTAATGTTGTCTTCTTTGGTGAGGATCTGCCAGAAAAGTACTTTCAACATGCTGAAGATTTCCCAAAAGCCGACCTTCTCATGATTATGGGCACTTCTTTAAAGGTGGGATTATATTACATTTTTATACATATTATGTATTTGTGTGTAGGCGAGTTGTCTAAAATTAACAACTAAAAACCAGATTTGTAAAGTTTTCATAATTTTGTTCATAATTTTATTTATTTGTTTTTCCCGTTGACTTGAAAGCTGATTCATTTTGTTTTGTGTTTCGGCAGATCGAGCCTTTCGCCAGCCTGGTAAACACCGTGAGGTCCACAGTTCCTCGCCTGCTGCTAAACCGCTGTCCAGTCGGGCCCTTTGAACGTAGGCCCCTGAGAAGGGCTGACTACATGGAGCTGGGAGATCTCTCCGATTCTGTCCGAAAGCTTGCAGAGATCCTAGGATGGCATACTGAAATCCAGGACCTGATGAACAGCCATGAAAATGGGCTTTCTTACACTGACCCCAGCAATAGTAGCGGAGAGAACAGTGACACCTCAGAGACCGACAGCATGCACTGAAGTCATCCTCAAACATGCTTTCTATGTTTAAAATACTGCAGAGTATGACAAGGCTTCAAAATCCACAGCGATGTTTATATCATTACATCAGAATGTTTCAGGATGTCATTGTTCTTACCAGTAGTTACAGCCAGTTTGACTCTTTGTGAGCAGATAAACAGCAGCGTGTCGGATCAGACAGTCAAACTTGGCCGTGTTTCTGGTGGGATTAGACTTGATTTTTAAGTTTTAAATAATAACCTCATAATGTCTGCTGCTCATTTTGACTGAAAACCCGCATCTTGCTTTCTTCTAAATTGTAGCACTTACACTCTTGAGAAGCCCTAATGAAAAAATAGAGAACTGTAATTTGTCACATCTGCACATTCTGATTCAAAGAGCGGACCTGGCTAGAATGCACAAAAATATTTTTAGGTTAAAAAAATATGTATTTTTAACAGACCTTTATATTTGGCACTTAATTTGTTAGTTTAGGACCACTAATTATCTCTGGACGGATCCATTCAAACTGTACTTTAATCTTTATTTGGAAAGGTTGGTAGCGTGCAGAGTTAATGTATGAAATGGGAAGTATGTTTGTATATAAAAGTGTATGTCTATATGTTATGCTTGTAAGTCCTTTGGTATCCAGCGAGTCATGGTTTGGTCCCAGTGAGTGAACAGTGTTAATTAGCATGGGAGGCGTGAGCTCCCAAGTGTGCAGTGCCCCCACTGTGTGTTTTCACAGGCACTGCAGCCTCCAAGTGGGAGTTCCAACCCCTGAATCGTTGAATATGATTGTTAGTAGTTAAAGCTTGCATTTGTCCTTCTGAATATTTTAATGCTGCTTTTTTTATTTGTATTATATCCTGTTAATAAAGACTGCATCTCATGGTATTTAATAAATATGTGCATAGATTTGTCTCTTCAGTTTTGAAAAACTTGTTTACATGGCTGTCTTGGAATATTAAGTTTTCCACATATTTGAGGTTAAAGCATATTTCACACTGGATTTTGGATACAAATCAACAACTAGATTCAACCTGTTGAATACAACTATTCGATCATGTAATCTTTTTTTTTCCCCCTAATGGTCATATTTAATGTTTAATATATTATAAATCTCATTAGCACTTATAAGCATTTTTTTTTTTTTTTAATTCACAGACAAAATAACAAAATATTGTTTTTGCATGCGGTGAGTGAAGGACAGTTAGTTTTGTTTGTAATTTATTGCAAATTATATATTTAGAAAATTGTGTAGCAAAAAAAAAAAAACATTAGAAAAGACACTCGTTTAAAACTCCAGGCATAAGTGGTGGGAAAAATTAAATGCACATTTTGCAAAAAAAACAAGTGCAAGACAAACAATTTCTTAACATAAGTGATCTCTTGGCATATAAAGTTTCAAAACGGGTTTCTTCCATCTGTGATCCAGCAATAGCCACAGACGGTTTAAAAAACATACAAACCTAAATGAACAGCTTTTCTTAAGAGGATAAATGTCATTAAGCCTTTATACTTAATTTTTAAAGACCAAGTGTGTTTACTTGTTCACAGAAACAGGTGAATATGTTGTGCAACTTCCTACTTAACAGTTTCATCTTATACAGTCACTGTAATTATATCTGATGTCTGGTGACAACCCTTTTATCTAAACATTTCTGCTTCCTCTCTCCCTCTGTGCTCACTCGATAGTTCACCATGCATGTCCCAAAAAAAAGACACGCACTTGTGCAACAAAAGAACCTCAGTAGGAAATAACTGAACTATCCCCTGTGCAAGGGAGAGTTTGTAAGACAGTGGTGGTCCGCCGGCAGCAGAGGTGCCTTGAGAGTTTGTTTGGGTGAACTAAACTCCTGCTAGTCTGAGTCGGAGTCGCTGCTGGGTGGAGGGCTGCACTCATGGATGGCTTGTCCTAGAGGCGCTAGAGTGCCATCCCTCCTCACTCCCATTGGTCTGATGAGTTCCTTCCTGTTGAGAGAGCAGACAGAGCTCAGGACTTTTGCATCCTACTAGAGCTTTGCATGTTCACAATGTCACATGCAAATAAGTGGATGGGGAGATGCAACCAACACCAGTGGAAACTTCTCTTACATTTACTTTCTACACGTAAAGGGAAAGAACAATATATTAATGTGTATCCTTGCATAACATTACACAATTACTATAAAATAAATAATTTATAACATTAAAATATATAAACCAGTCAGTTAGAGCTGCTAGAAATGTAAAAGAAATTATTACTTTTATTCAGCAAGGATACATTCAAATGATCAAAAGTGACAGGAAACTTGTAGTGTTACAAAAAAATTAAAATAAAAAATGAATTAAAGAATTCACAAAAAAGTATCAAAGTTTAAATGGATATATGGAACTGGCAAATAAGCATATGTGACTCTGGACCACTAAACTAGTCATAAGGGTCAATTTTTGAAATTGAGTTTCATACATCATCTGAAAGTGAAATAAATAAGTTTTAAATTTTTGTATGATTTGTTAGTACAATATTTGGCTGAGACAACCATTTGAAAATCTAAAATCTGAGCGTGCATTAAAAAAAATATTGAGAAAATTGCATTTCAAGAGTTCCAAATTAAGTTCTTAGCAATGCACAATTACTAATAAAAACATAGGTTTTGATATATTTACGATAGGAAAACTAAAAAAATATCTTCATGCAACATGATCTTTACTTAATTTCCTAATGATTTTGGCATAACAATCTAGAATGTTTATATATACAATGTATTTTTGGCTATTGCTACAAATATACCCATGCTACTTATGGTTTTCTGGTCCAGGGTCAAATTAGAATGATTTCTAAAGAATCATGTGACACTAAAGACTGGACTACTGGCTGCAAAATTTTATTTATTTTTTTTAAATAAAACAAATTAAAGAGTTTAAAGGTCCAACAATTCTAAAAGTAGCATAAAATATAATGCTTGTAAAAAAACGGCAGCCATCATTTCCTTTACAGATTTATTGTGCTCACGTCTTGTCGATTTCGTTTTTCAGGCCACTAATTTGTCACCACAATCCACCTGCTCTTTGAAGGAAACCCTTTGTACGGACCATTGTAGCTGCATTCAGTTCTGTCCCCTAAAGAGGCCTGTTGATGTGTAGAACATCTTTCTTTGCCTTTACATCTGGCCACATAAGAGCCCTTGGAATCACAACCCTAAACCCCCCTCCACCCGCTCCACCCGCACCCGACCCTGCAGTTTAATTACAGGATCAGTGCTCATTCTAATCTCTTCAAAGCCTCGGCAGCTCCTCCACGCTAATCCAATTATATCTGCACTGTGTATCACCAGCGCCCCCCGAGATGATTCATCAGAGAATTAGCCAATCAAAGCACGGCCAAAGATGATTTATAAAAGCATTATCCAATCAAAGCCGCGAAAAACTCATTCGCATTCATTTATGTGATTCACACACAGATAAACTTGGACATTTTGATTCATAAAGAGCTACTAATTGGTGTCACAACTTATAGCTTGCATAGGTTTAGTCACACATTCTTACTATAGAACAATTAAATTCAACTTTTGCCTCAAAGTCCTATTTTGCTGTTTATTAATAGTAAGGTTGTTCATAAATTGAGGTACTGGGTAGGATTAGGGATGCAGAATATTTACTTTGTAATAACTTATAAACGGCTAATTATAGTTAATAATAGCCATGCTAATATGCAACTAGTGAGAATACTAAAGTCTTACCAAACGTTTTCCACAATTATATCATTTGATTTCATTTCATTTAAAAACTGAAATGTGTCATTTATGCTTGCATACAATTATTTTACTAAAGAAAAAAAAAGTAAAAGTTTTTGCGTAATTGTAACCTTCAATATAACAAAAATGTCCTGTTTCCTTAAAAACAGAGCCACAAAAAGTTACGTACCATATTTTAATTTTTGTGTACTGTTAGATCCCTAATTCCCAACCTATCCCTGATTTTCAGGCATGGACTACATTACTATACTCCTTAGAACCCCTTGACGTCAAACGCACGTCATGACAAGTGTAAACAAGATATTAAACCGACAAGAAAGAAACAAAGACGTTTCCTCTGTGTCCCTTGAAAACGTAAACCAGAATCCAAGACAATCTCTTATCTAATCAAACATTAACTGATAAGCAGCCCAAGCAATTGTGAGTTTACGTAGGATTGTGTGTGTGTGTGTGTGTGTGTGGGGTGGAGAGTCAGTACTAATTGGACAGCAAGTCAAGCAGCAGACACAAGGAGGGAAATTCCTCCATGGACATGTTGCGTCTCCCCAGCAGCCGTAGCAGGAAGCACCAGTGCCCTCCCTCTTCCACACAACACCTCCTTCAATCCTGATAAAAAGAATAAGAGGAAGACAGAAGGAACGAGGATCTATTCTCAAAGACAGGAATCTGCCTCTCCTGGGCACACGCTGCTCATTACGACTCAAACACCCTATGGATGGACAATGGCGCGTCCTCTTGTGTTTACAAACTTATTTAACAACTGGCAGCTAATGTACAAACGCACATCCCTAATTGAGCCAGTGTCTCAAACCCCTTCACGTCCGAGTACAATGTCTCGCACCCCGGCTAAATAAAACGACAGTGCATGAAAGAAAACCACGTATATGTATTATAAAATCCTCAGTGTATTGTACAAAAGAGCCTCAGCCCACGACCCCACTGTGTGCGCCAATTAGCTGGTAATTAATGCAGCGGAGCCGGGGTGGTCGGTCGGTGTGCATTGACTCCTGTTGAATGCAGAAGGCCAGCTTTAAATGAGGCAGAGGACGACGGTAGAGGATTCTTGTCTTAATGAAGCGGTTGGTAAGGAGCGCGGACAGAGCAACGGCGCACACCTCTCACCGGTGTCTCGCTAGTTTACGCCACCGGTTGTTTAGGAAAAGGTCAACATGAATGTGGCCCGCACATATCAAGCCTCCGAGGAGGGTGATGAGAAAACAAGCACAATGCTTCTAAAGGATGGTGTCATCTACGAAGGCATTATGAACAGGCTCATACAAGATGATGGAAAACAGAAAGAAAAACTGAGAGAATGGCTAGAAAAACTGGCTAGAATTTACACAATGAAAAAAGGTATGCATTAAAACATAAAATTAAATTGAAAATGTGGAAATGAACGCGTCAGATAATATCTGCATGTCTAAATTTCCAATTCAAAGAATTCTGTCTGAATAAATCTTAGTTTTGGGTTTGAATTGGATCATTTATTAAATAATTAAAGATTATGACAAAAAAGATCAGATAGCCTAGTTAACATACAAAAAACATAAAATGTAATTAAGAAAAATACCATTATGAAAATAAATTAACAACCACGACATGTTTGTGTTAAAATAAACTAGATTTAACTATTTGAATTACATAAATGTTTAATTGTGACCAAAAAAAACCTACCTTGATAACTCATCAATCATATTGACAAGCTTCTGAGCTTCATATTCCTTCTGCTCCTCTGTCATCTCATCCATAGGGTTTGGCATTGGGTGCTCTATGTGACCTGTGATGGGGTTAATACTGAAAAACACAGAACACTGTCACTATGATCTATGAATGCATAACGAAATGCAGAAGGAAAACATGATGCTATGCGAAACGCTCAAATGTATGACCTATATTGAGAAAACAAGAACAGCAATTATGCATACATATAAGGGTGCTTACAACGGTTTGGCTGACTTGTACTCCTCAGTGTCAGAGTCTTCATCAGATGAGTACTGCGTCTCCCCTCTACCTCCGGCCAGCAACCCTCGTGCCATCAACAGTCCCGCAGCATTACCATAACCAGTGTACTTCAACAGATTATCCACTGCATCACATGATCAACAGGAGAAAACAAGAATTAGCTTATTATTAATATTAATTCTTGTATTTTGTTAAAAGGTGAAAATTCCGACCAAAAATAGTTTTACAAACTTTTAGAAATATAAACACAAGCAGAACTCTCACCGCTTTCCTTGCAGAGCACAAAGAGAAACTCGGCGGCCCCCTGTTTCACTGCCATATCTATGTGGGTCATGAGACGCACCAGTTTGTTTCGAACTGTGCAGCCGATTTCCGGCCTTTCATTCACATCCTTCAGGGGAGGCAGCACCTGTATAACAGCAGACAAAAAGAAATCTTTTAATTAGCAAATAAAGATTTATTTTACCAAGAATGAAAATTTACTTCCCCTCAGGCCATTTAGAATCACTTTCATGGATTAAGTGACCTTAATGATGGATTTGTTTCATACAAATAAACAGCTTTTCACTTTATAAGGATTACTTGTGGAGTATTGTGACGTTTTATCAGCTGTTTGGTCTTTTCTGTTTGGTCAGAGGAGCCATTTCTCCAAATCTTTTCAGATTAACTCATCTATATCTTGGATGGTCTGAGGGGGAGTGAACTCTCAGCATTATTTATTTTTGGATGAACTATTCCTTTAACTTGATATTTAAAGCTCGGAAGAAGAAACATCAAAGCAAACATCCTTATTTTAGGGAGCAGTAAATTACACAGAGAATGGACTCGACCCTGCACCTGGGCCTTGAGGTATCTGCGGATCTCCCTGTGGTATCTAGAGCTCTCTGTCATCAGACTCAGCACAGGTGTCAAGCCCTCTTTATAGTTGATCCCCTGAGTGGATAAATACACATGAAGAATGAACAAATTAAACAAGTGGAGCGGCTGAGCACCAGTTTGCAGGTGTTAATCTTAAGCACGATACCTTGTCTATCCTCTTTTCCATAAAATCTAGCAGTATCTGCACTATGTCCATGTTCTTCCCACCGTACGTCTCCATCCCACCTTGGACAGGGACATCTATCAGAACATCCAGGCATCGCACGGGAAGGTTACTCAGGAGATTTATGGTGTGGCTAGAAGAAATGACAAATGATAATGGCTCAGTACACAACGTACGACGAGAACATAGTATGCAGCTCCTGGAATAATTCCTAGCCATTGAGTACAACATATCCCAAAGAAACTGATAACCAATATGCCCCTTTTTTAATCACTTCAATAAATTCATCCCTTTTTCCTTTTTATGAAATGGCAACTTGATTATCATTACAGTATATCAATAAAATAATAATATGTACATATTATATATGCAACAATAACAACTATTATTTATATATATAGTAACTTATTATTTTAATTAATGTAAACAACAATAGTGATTCTAATAATTCTTATTATTTAACGTTCTCAACCATTTAGATTGCATAAAAGTTGCAATAAATTATTTTCTAGAAATATTAGCCTATTATTAGCATTATTATTTGAAAATATTATTTTAGCGGTTTTATAGTCACGCTTCTTATTTTGTTTGTTTTTTTAGAATTGATCAAATTAAATAAGAAAAAAAAAGTAATTTGTGTCTTCTGTAAATCAATCTGATTATTAGTCTGTCAGTAGCGTTCCCGTGTGCACAAATCCAGTTTATCGTCTACCTGTATCAAACAAACTACGTCTCACACGGAGGCACCTCAAGATGAAATGAATAGCAAATACCACTTTAATTTCTTCATTTTATAATCTTCACTGATGAACACTCAGCACACTTGTGTCACATTCTAGGAATGTGATGTCGACAGACAAACATGAGAGGGCATTCTGAAAACACTGTGAGTCGGGGGGGACCTTCAGCCCGTGGGCATTATTTGAATAACAAAGACACATCTACTGACCAGGACTGGTTCAGCACATTCAGCGCACTTTGTTAAAGGGGGAGCATGGAGTTAGTCATTTCAGAGTGCTGTAGAATGTATTGAGAGAGGATAGCATTCCAAAAGTGTGAAAAGGCTGGTGACGGCACCACCGAGGACACAATGAGTCAAGCCCAAATAAACGGGTGGGAGTTTCAGAATGCGTTGAGCTGTCTCGACGGGGCAAAGAGGTGTGTCATTAATCACTTGGAGAAGACATCTCATCATTCACATTCACCGCACTTGCATTTCTTTTGCTTTCTGGCTCACTGGAATACAGGTTCTGAAGCAAATATAATAGACACAGGCCTAGTATACAGAGCGAACTGAATTCAGCTGTCGATCATCTGGTGCGGAAGTACCTGTGAGCCTCCTCGGTTTTATCTTCGGTGTGCGTCTTGAGCATTAATAGATGTCTCATGATGCCTGCAATCAACCGAAGCTGGTGGTCATTGTCCTACCAAAATAAAAGAAAAATTGTTACACCAAAAGACACACAACAATAGCAGTAGTGAAAGAGTCTCATGCAATGGTTGGGATTCCTTTAAGGACTGAGAGAACCACTGGCTTGAGAAAAGAAAGTACGTCTTGCGTCAAGGTCATCCCGACCATACCAAAACCAACAAAAGGTCAGGCAATTGAGACACACTTAGCTTTCCTTCAATGATCATTCAAATGGCTGAGAACATTGGAATGCATCTATGTGATGAAATGGTGGGGGTAGGAGCTTTAAGTATTTTTATTGAAAACATTTTTTTCAATAAAACGTGAGCAGTTCATTCAGAACACTCAGCCATATGTCCATTTCTAGGTTTTTGGCCCTTCCTGATTATATAAATCAGTGGTCCCACATCCACCTAATACCATACCAGATAGTATGCAGTGTCGAATGCAGTGCATAAAATGAGCTTTATGCTTTATACATATCTGCTTTCATTAAATATTTGGCAAAAAAAAAATATCCTGATGAACTACAACTTTGGCTGAGATTCCGAACATCTGTAATCATGGTCAAGGAAACTGACTATGAAATTATGTCATGAGACACAAGTTAACATATTTGTAAATAGTGGGAAAGAAACAGAGAGCAGCAACATGGCTGACATTGTAGGTTACATCGTTTTATACCTGTATAGCTTACACACCTGCATACTTATAGATGATTTTTGATTAACGGTTGAAAGGTAAGTTCTCCAACAAACGCAGTGCATACAATATGCATTCAGAAACATTTGAAACACATTACAACAAATAGGCTAACACACTGCTGAATATCATGATGGGGAGATCAGCTTTAAACTAAACCTAGACTTAAAAACTCAAAATGACGCAGAGGCACAAGATTTTTGCCAAAGCACACAAAAAAAATGAGTCTGAAAGATCATTGAAGAAATTATTAATGCCAATGAAACTATGACCTATTTAAGATAAAGAAAGCCTCTGTGTTCCTTCACTCTGATGGGGGTAAAAGCACCAGCTCCATTCAGCTTCAATTATTCAACAGCACTTTAACAGGAAACTGAAGCCTGGCCATATCCTGTTCTGCTTTTTAGTATGAAATACACAGGCAACACAAATCTTTTAAAATGCATTAAAGGGATTATTTACCCCAAAAATTCTGTCATCATTTACTCACCCTCCAAACCTGTACGACTTTATTTCTTCTGCTGAACATGAACGATGATATTTATAAAGAACATTAGTAAGCAGTTGACATTAGCCACTGATTTCCATAGCAAGGTTAAAGAAATATTATGCAAGTCAAAGGCTACTCTGAACAAAGTAGCTTCAGAAGTAAGAAACTCATACCAAGTTTGGAACATCTTGCAGATGAGTAAATGATGACAAAATGTAATTTTTGAGTGAGGACTTCTGTGTACTGCACAGTACAGGTTGATATAAATTAATCTAGCAGTTTTGTAAAAAGCTCTGCGAAAAGATATAAAAATGGTTTGCTGTTCTACAAGTATTGTTACTCTCACCTCATCGCTGAAATCAGACAAAGTGATGTTAAACAGCGCTTTAAGAGCTTCCATGGCAAGATCGTTGTTTTCTAAAGAAATGGGCAGGGCTTCTGGTTTAGGGGGTGCGGCCTCATATGGCCCCACCCAACAGACGTCAAGGGTGCGTTCCAGTATGTCAGTGAGCAGCCTCACGGCGCCCACCTCCTTCTGAAGCTTGCCACGCACATCCGTACGCAGGGCAGAAAGCAGAAACAGCAGTCGGAGGGAGAACAGGCCCACCTCATGATGGGATGAGCTGACCGAATGCAAGCGGGCACATAGGCCCTCTGCCAACTTCACATCAGAGCCCACCTGCTGTGCCGGCACGCTGTTAAACACTACATTGCACAGGCACTTGAGCGCCTCCACCACAACCTTCTCCTCCTCTGCTGACTTTGCCTCCTCTAGCGGCTCTCCATCATGTCCCGCCACATGGATCCGGGCCAGTCCTACAAGAGTGAGGATGCCATCTTTGGTGGCTACGGGTCCAAGCACACGCTTGTCTCTGGACAGGATGCGCAGGGTCTCCAGGCAGGTGCTTTGGCAAAGTGGAAGATCTGACCGCCGGAGGACTGTAAGAAGACCCTGACACAATTTCTGCAGAAGGGACCACAAAGCACGAGAGTCATTGATTGTTTTTAATAAAACAAGGTACTGAATTGAACAGGAACATATAGAATGCAAATTGAGGTCATTTCGAAAATACAAAACAGGACATGAATCTGTTACTTACAATTCGTGCATCCTCCTCTTTGTGGTCAAAGGCAAACGTGTGGCTGTTCTGAAATTAAATGTCAACATGAGAATATAAATCTAAGATAAACAGATCCCATGCTTTGATCAGTCGCTTTCTTTTGCTTTCAGGCGACTAAAAAAGACCCAAAATACACATTTACTGCAAGTGTTCACATAATGACACTTTATCTATTTGTCACCGTATATTTTAATTATTATACATATATTTTTAAAGGCCATTTTTTCAAAATGTTTTTTAAATGCATTGACTCACCACTTCACTAACAATTACATACACAACATTTTATTCTGATTTTTTATAATATACAATTATCCTGATTCATATAACATTTCACGCATTAAAAAATGTATATATATATATATATATATTATATGTATTATCTGTAAAAATGTATTGATGTATTGAGTGATTAAAAGACATAATAAATCTGTCAGAACTGTAATATTTTTATATTGTTATTGTAAGTAACCATATCCTATCCAAGTAACCATTTATCCTATTAACACCTGGCACTTTCCTGAAAATGACATGGATTGTCCATGATGAATATCATTAATGAAATTAATCGCAGTACCATTTTTTTGTGCAGTGCAGTGCAAACTGTTAACTACAACTTAACTAACAGTGGTTTACTTTCCAAAAGGCTGTTCCTATAGGAGTACGTAAAGGGAATAAAATCATGTGCTCTTCAGATTTTCTTCCGAAAAATGCATGTAGATGATAAAGTAAACGCCAAATATATGATTAAAATTTCTACACTAACGTTAACATTATTTCCGATAGTAACGTTAGGCTATTCTATATCTGACAGCTGTCAAGCTTGGCTATTTTGCCTTTCACCACCAACACCCAAAACAACAATCCATGTGTACTCTATTTTTTTAAATTACCATTTTTCTCAAAAGGTTTTACACACTGCTAATTAATGTGGGAACCATTTGGCATTTTTGTTCAAAAACAGTCAGGTTGGGTGTATCATATTGCTAACGATACCATGGCTGGCTAACAGCTGGAGGATGCTAGTTTACGATCGCGAGGCGAATGCTTCGTGTTTTAATCACTAAATACAAAGTAACTTAAGTACATATCTAAGTTTTAGGATCAATGCATTTTTCCACTGAGACCATACATTTTCGTAGGTTCATAGACACGTCGGGTGTAACGTTTACCGGGCGGCTAACTCGCTAATATCTCCACTGCTAGCGCGCAATAAAACAACACGAGATAGTAAGCTAATAGCAGTCTCTTTACCTCTACGTTATACTTCTGCAAAAGCTTTTCAACTCCTTTGTCATTTCCGCCGTCGATCTCTGACAGAATAGCAGTCAGACTCATCTCTGAATGTTGCCTTTTGTCGTCCACTTACAAACACTGGAAGCCCTTCTTCTTATAACAACAGTAGGGATGAGAGTTACACACCTCCTCTGTTTCTCTCATCTGTTCAACTTTCACCCGTCAAACGTCACGTTTCTCAACAACACGAGAGTCCCTCGGGCACATGGCAAATATTTCGTCAAACCTGCCTGGACGGTATGCAGATTCCCCAGGCCATATTTACGCGTACGTTACAGTTTATGGACGCAGAACAGTAAAATTCCTACCCTGCTGGAAAATATCGTTTAAGATGTTAGCTGGTTTGTTGATGGTCATTAGATTCTGCAAGCTGACCAACAGCAAACCTGGCTGCTACCAACTGGGAAAACAAATGACTAGCAACTATCATGCCTAAACAGAGATGGACAGAAAATAATAATGCAATAGTTATTACTTTATGTTTAGATTCCTCTTTTGTAAATCACTTTGGGAGAAGCCTGCAAAATGCATGGATGTAAATGTGTAGACTAAGTTCCCTGATCCAATCTATAAAATTAATTTTTAAAGTCACATCTTGTGCATAATCTTAATTAAAGAGCATGATTTTTCTAAAGGTTTGCATGCCAAATAAGTCTATCAAACTCTAAAACAAACCCTTCTCATACTTGAGAGTTGGTGCACAAATAAATCAATATACATGTTTAAAGTAAAAATATC
The DNA here is from genome assembly GCA_032361065.1 of Enteromius trimaculatus. Lineage (NCBI taxonomy): Eukaryota > Metazoa > Chordata > Actinopteri > Cypriniformes > Cyprinidae > Enteromius > Enteromius trimaculatus. Next base: position 13,189,297 of record JAUMHP010000073.1, on the reverse strand, counting down.
AATATGTGACCACTTAAAGTGTGATGGAGTGCATTAATCTGACTTTATTTATCAGTGCTGATTTAAGTTCAATATTGATTAGCTCAATACTTCTCCATTTCAGTTCTGTCAATATTTTATTGCTGTATATATAGCAATATATATGTACAATGGAGTTCTTAATATGCATATTCCAATCATACCAGCAATTAAACATAAATAATAAGACAACATAATATGAATTGGGTTTAAAAAATCTTTATGTGGCAACAAATAAATCCACATATATCATTTAAATGGTAACAGCTGTCACCACAGAAGTTACTGAGTGCTTTTATTTACAAGAGAAAGTGACTAAAGATAATAAATGTTACATTTTCATATTCTTTCCTTTTTATTCCTACCCATAGGGTAATAGGTCCACAGTACCTTTGAGTGCATTCAAGAACACACAAACCTAGGTTAACACTTTTCGGTTCCTAAAATCATACAAAACTGGATATACAGTTCAAACACAGATAAACAATGCAAAGGGACACAATGTTACAAAGCTACAGAAAAGATTTCTAACATTTTCCCAGCCTCACACTGGGTTAATTCTGCATTTGTGTAAAAAGAGAAATCTTACTTTCACATTCGCATGCAACAAACACTGACATGAGTGGCCCTTATTTGTTTGAACTCCTATGACGTAAGTATTCTGGCAGTTGACCAAGAGGGCGTTCTGAGATAAAATATTAAGGCATTTCCTCCTGTTGCTGAGAATGTGTTAGGTTTATGCTAGGAAAGTAGCTTTTATGATGACAAAAACAACACACACACAAAACCCCATTGTGGTGGTGTTAACTTCACGTTTGACGTCAAACACCCAGTCTGTGGTAACAAAACACCGTGAGATGCGTACATATTTACATTGAAACAAGGTCACCAATCAAAGTACAGTAAATGAGTAAGCCGTCTATAATGTTCATGAGAGATGAATGATAAATAGGCAGGGAAAGGCACAACTGGGACACTGCCTTTTTTGCACTCTCACAACGATTGTGATTGGAAAAGTGTTTCATTGGCAGCTTGCACTGTAAACACTGACCACAGCAATAGAAACATGTCTGACACAATGTCACTCCAATACATTCTCTGTAATTGTGTTAAATATGGGCTGCTGCTGGTTTATCCGTCCAGCTTTGCGCACAGCTTTTGCACACGCAGACATCATCTCTTGGACGGAGACTATCAGAGTACAACAATCATTTTGCCCACCCAGTCGTGGCCTCCCCGTTAATATAAGCAAATCCTGGAAAATGTTGCGCATGCTCATATTCAGAGTTCCTGCGCGGGGCGAGAGGGGAGTACATGTCTCCGGTGGAGTAACGCGACGTGTGGACAGCCGGGCTGGAGTAACAGCTGTTGGCCGAGGGCACATCTGGCCATCGGGGGGTCACCGCGCTCGAGTGTAGAAGCGGAGACCCGCTCATCAAACAGGACTCCATTCTGGACATCTGTGGATACTATAAAACAGAGAGACATGCATGAGGTGCATTTCCTAAGCAAATCACATCATCTTTCTTCATGTTAATAAAGCCATAAGCCATTTTTTGAGGCCATGCACAAACAGTGTTTTTGCAATGCAAAGTAGAGTGACTAAAACAGACAAATTACGGTATCAATTAAATTAATAATAATTTAACAGCAAAAATATGATAAACAATAACGGTAATAAAAATACCAATAATAAAATAATACAAAATTTAAAGTAGCAGTAACGTGCCATTTCATTGTTTTTTATTTTGATATAATAATAACAATCCATAAAAATATTAACAATAGTAATAATTATAACAATAAATATTAGTAGTAGTAGTATAAGTAATACACTGCTCAAAATTGGAGTGGAAAAACACACTACAGGCTGATCCAACTTTGAGGTAATGTCCTTAAAACAAGTCAAAATGAGGCCAGCCACATCTCGGTACCTAATGGCTGTCAGGCTACCTCTGGTGAGCACATGGAGGGCTGTGTGGCCCTCCAAAGAAATGCCACCCCACACCATTACTGACCCACTGCCAAACCGGTCATGCTGGAGGATGTTGCAGGCAGCAGAACGTTCTGCACGGTGCTCCAGACTCTGTCACGTCTGTCACATGTGCTCAGTGTGAAGCTGCTTTTATCTGTGAAGAGCACAGGGCACCAGTGGCCAATTTGCCAATCTTAGTGTTCTCTGGCAAATGTCCTGCACGGTGTTGGGCTGTAAGCAGAACCTTCACCTGTGGCATTGAGTCTGTTTCTGACCGTTTGAGCAGACACATGCACATTTGCGGCCACAGCTCACATTGACGTACCATCCTAGATGGTACGTCAATCAGCCAGCCAGAAAGCACAGGAACTGAGATCTGTGGTCACCACCTGCAGAACCACTGCACAACAGCATGTGAAATTGACTGTCAATCAGTTTTGCTTCCTATAGTGGGCAGTTTGATTTCACAGAAGTGTGATTAACTTGGAGTTACATTGTGTTTTTTAAGTGTTCCCCTTTATTTTTTTGAGCAGTGTGGTATCCCATCTCTTAAATGTAAAATTTATGATGTATAACAATTGGAAGACAAAGAATGATAATATTATAATTTCAATTATTATTGTTGTTTACAATCTTTTTTTATTATTATCATATCTTGATTAAAAAATAAAGAAATACCATAATATTACTCCTATAACTAGTGCTAATTATTATTAATATTTTTGTTGTTAGTTATTTGTGCTGTTGTTGCTATACAATTGATATTAATAATAAGAAGCAGGTGGTATTTATTTAGTCCTCAAAGGACCAACATAACTAGGCATTAAACTGAAAAATGTACTGGTACTTTTCTGCCAGGAATTTAATAGACATTTTATTTAAAATAATCTTTCATATTAATACATCATGCCTTTTTTATTTTATTTATTTATGTATTCTTACAGTATTTTTTGCAAGACTATTTAACAATTTTCTAACTAGAAGTGCCGAACAATTTAGCGTAACTTGAAAATCTGATTTGCATGCACAACAAAAAGAAGCCTTTTAAGTTAACATAGCACTTTTTTCCTAAAAGACACCCCGAAAGGTATTTTTGTTTTCTGTGTGTAACAGATCAAAAACAAAACTGTGCATGTCAGCTCAAGCTATGTAACTATAAAACACTCTGTTCTCTCAGGCGAAGTCAGCATAATCTTCATTTGTCTCCTCTCCATTGCCTCCTTCAGAGTAGCCCTCTCAAACAAAGCACGGACATTGTATCCATTTTAGGTTGACGGAAATTAAGTGGAAGTAAAAATCTATAAGTGCTCCCTAAATAGAAACCGTCTACAATTAGAGCCTTTATGAACGGCTGCGGCGTGGAAAAAAAGTCAGGCGGGGTCAGAGACCGAGATGCGTTGCTTGCTGACCTCTTGTTCATGCAGAGAAAAGAGACCATTGAATAACAATATTTTAATAAACTCTTTTCCATCTGGATCTCCGGCCGCTAGTTGTGCTGTCTGAGGAAGTCATTGAGTAGATACTGAGTGTGTGTGTGTGTATGGGGGGGGTCTTGGCTCTAGCCGGTCCACCTTTCAGAGTCTGCATCCGCTGAGTGGAGGAGAATTGAGCTACACTGCTTCTGAAACTCAGAGGCCCAGCTGATCCTCCATTACAAAAGGCAGGCTGGGCCAGAGAGCTCTTGACAGGAAATTACCATCACACCCGCTTTGACTTTCAATATATGTGACACAGACCCCTGCCTCTCCATCCACAACCGAACAGTTTAATGCAATCGTTCACTCTCTCTGTATCTCAAGCACTATGCAGACTGCTTAGCGTTCAACTATGCACGTACGTTTCTGAGCTAATAACATTTTAGTAAAATTAAATTAGTAACTAAAATTAACATTTCACACACTGAGAAACCACCATGCTTGTCCACAATTCAGTCCAGCAATGCAAATATTTTTTTTTTTTAGCTTTTAAGCCACATCCACCAAACTTGGCACAAATCAACCTCAACTTTTTGAAACTATTCAATTAATCAAACTACATAGCGATCACACTTAAAATGCACAATACTTTCAAAATTTCAAACATTTCAAGTAGTAAAACCCTAAATAACCTTTTTAAAGTTGAAAGTACAAATCTGCATGGAAAATGTTGCTTCGGGTGATTCGTGATAAAGTAACGGCAGCATTTTGAGATTTAGCAAGTGCTTTCACAATAAACTGGAATAAACCCTGGATCTCTCTAGAGGTTTAACAAAGACAATTAACTGAGCTTTTTCAACTTTGTTCTCATTCAGAAGTGAATTTGCTTTAAACACAAATGCTAAATGACTCTAAACAGGAGTTCAGCCTATTACTCTAGTGTGTGCTGAGGTAGGCAAGCGTTCTCTATCCATAAACCTCTGTGGATAACAGTTACCAGAACATTTCAGATGCTAATGACTGTAATACATCAAGCACCATTCACATTCACAAAAGTATTCTTCTCTCAGTTACAAACTCTGTAAAAGAGACAAGGATTGAATACACTTCCACTCGAAATACTGGGGAATACACAACCATTACTATCTGTTATTAGGTTTATTGTGTACCTGACCTCATTGTTCATGATTTATCTTTGCTTTGTCATTTCGAAAGTGATTTTCTTTCAAAACAACTTTCCTTTTAGGTTTAAGGTAAAACCAAGTCCAGTTAAAAAATAAAAATTAAATAAAATAATGAACAATAATTCGATAATAATTGGCTGCAAATACAATTCATGCATACAGAGGCCTACTATTTTTGCCACACAGCTTAGTATGTCATGATTTTGACTACTACAATCATAATTATGCGCTTAAAAAGTTAAAATCACAGTCAATTGACAAAAAAGTTTGTCATAATTCTGACTTTATCTCAACTATTCCAGTTTCCTACTTGTGTCATAATTAAACCTTTTTTAAACCAAGTAGTGTGAGTGTGTTCACTGCAAATAAATGCTTTTCTAGCCTAGATTTCTAGTCTTGTTTCTAGCCCAAATATCTAAAAGTAAAAATATTGTCTTTTTTCAGAATAATAATTCAAAATTAAGTGACGTTTTGCTTAGAACAAGCAAAATAATCTGCCAATATGATAAGAAACAATCTTATTTTAAACAAAAAAAAGAAAATAGATTATTTTGCTTGACATTCTTTTCTTGTCTTGAAAATTGCAAAGCTATATTCTATAAAATAAACTGTGTTTTCTAAATAGTTCAGTGCCTGCGAATTTTAAAATAATACTGATTTTATCATTATGGTGGGAGGAGCCTAACCTGTGAGGAAGTCCGGTGATATGAGGAATAGTGCAGAGGGGTGGGCAGCCCTGGTTCATGGGTTAAACTGGAGTACTGACTCTGGATAGCATGATGGTGTTGGTTTGCGTAGCTGCTGTAATTATAGCTGCCGGTATACCTAGAAAAAAGTATAAAGAGTATAAATCTCACAAAAATGTCATAATCCTCACTGTAATGTTGTATTCAGCACATCATGTAATGTCTAATGAATTCAGAGACTCACCCATGCTCATCTCGATGTGGGTAAACTGGCATCCTGTGAGCAGACGAGGAGCCGTGCAGAGGGGGTCCGCCTCTCATGCAGGAAAGCTGGGATCCGGGCTCGGGTGGGCTGCCACCTGAGGTTGTCACTGTGTATGTAAGGGACCAGGTATATGACTGAACAGCTCCTGGCACATACACAAACATACATATACAGAGAAACGTGTTTGGCTCGTTAATTAAATGATCCGATACAGTTTTAATGGATGCATGGAATGGAGCCAAGCCACTGAATGTAAGACTGTGATGTCAAATTTGAGTTTGAGAATCGGTCTAGAGTCAGTTCTACATTATTTACCTGTGGTAGCTGATATGCTGGTGTACTCTGGAGACTGGGCTGAATTGGGGGAGCCCACTGCTGGTACACCTACAGAGTGAACAGACTTGGTGGGAGAGTAGGGTCCAGGTGACGTAGAAGTGGGGGTGGAACTCATGAGCATCAGCTCTTCCCCAGAATCTGCTATAGCAGTAAAGATCAAAATGTCCGTTTTAAAGTGATTTCGAAAACTCGCAAGCATCACATGTTTTGAATGCTGGTGTGCTCCAGCACTGTCCTCCTTAACTATCTTAACCAGTTGTGACAATCCTGTTCAACCAGTTTAGCCTGGAAGACAATGTTGCACAACATCTTCCACCAGACAGATCATTCTTACATGCTGGTCTTTAATAGTCATTTCACAATATCTCATAGTGTTTTTGTGGCTTTAATGGCTCATATAGATACTGAAAAATATGGAGCTCATATGAAAAACCCCCCACCTACCTTTTATTCAAATGTTATTCAGGAATTAACAAACATATGCAACTTGGTGTAGCCTTTTATATTTATATGGCCAAATAGTTAATACAAATTATGAACATTTGTAAAATAAATAAATGAGAACAGTATAACAGACTACTTGCATGAAATTAAAATAAATATAAATTATTTAAACACCTTAAACTCTGTGGACCCATTTGGACCCGCCGGCGATTTAAATATTTTTAACCCTTTGCATGCACCAATAACCCTATATGTGGTACCATTTTAAAGCTTAGAATCTCTGTTTTATGCAGATATGAATCACTTTGATATTTATTGTACTGTCACAAAGTTATTTACACGTAAAGAAAGTACACTATGTACACCCCCCCCCGCCTATACAAATTCTGCCTTTAATTTTTAACCCTTTATGTGCACCAATAACCCCATAAGTGGTACCATTTGAAAGCTTAGAATCTCTATTTTATGCAGATATGCATTTTTTATGAATCACTTTGTATATTTATCAACTATAACAAAGTTATTTACACGTAAAGTTCACTATGCTCCCTCCCCCAATTATGTACATTTATGTACAAAAATGCCTCGTATGGACATGGTTCATCATAGCACAGACAACATATATAATAATATTTATCACTTACAGCAGTTTTTTTATGTAATTTCAAAGGGTTTTCTTTAAAATGACACCAAGATATTGCATTTATT
>JAUMHP010000073.1:13124478-13151964 GCA_032361065.1 Enteromius trimaculatus | reverse complement strand
TTGTATTTACATAATAAATATAAACAATACATACTCATTTATTGTGTAAACATTAAACATATTTTGGAAGCAAAAAAATCTATATTCAACATCAATTTTAAGTATCAAAACATTATAATGTGCATTAAAAATAGATATTCATTTAGTGCTTTGATAAAAACTATATTAAACAGTGTGACAGCATTTTTGGTTATAGCCGATGACAAAGATAATTCAAACATTAAAATAGGTTAAGTGAACGTCATATCCAAATATTCAATATCAATAAAGTAAAACATGTATTGAATTGGCAGAAAACAGATAAATCATACATCCTTTGATATATAATACTACTGAATGAGTACTGAATGAGTATCATATTGTCGAGACATGTCTGTTTTGCATCACAGGAATAAACTGCATTTGAAAATGTATTTGAAAATATTTTAAACAAATGTTTCACAGTATCACTGCTCTGTATCAAATATGCCTAAACGCAGCCTTGGTGAGCATAAGAGGCATTTTCCAAAAAAACCCCCCACAAAATCTGATGACCACAAAAGTTTGAACAGTAGTGCATCATACTATCATGATGCACGTTCAACACACAAAAAAATCTTTGTATTGATCCCTTTTTTCTTCGGTTTGAATGTGTAAGCAGTAGATTTTTATACAGTGATAAATGCTATGCCTGGTTTCATGAAAAAAAAGCAGTTAGACGTGATTGCAGCGTTTGAGCCAAGCATAGAGTTATAAAAGATGTTTGGGTCTCGTGCAAGTACTAGAGGAACACAGATGTGCGCAAGCCTTCGGTCCAGCCTGTGCATGTGGGAGGAGGACAGCCTCTGCTCACAACAGGCTCCTTTCTTACACATGTCAGAAATAGAAAGAGAATGGAACATTCTTTTTTTCTTTTTTACTTAACTCCTCTCTTACATATTTGCGGCTATATTGGGGTGTCACTAAGCAAAGTTTTATACATTAGCAGCCAATGAAACACCACCGCTGACTCTTCTCACACTCAAACGTCTAAAGGGACACCCATCTGAAATATCCTGTCACTATACTAAGCCAAGGCGTCGTCGTAGAATATGATGCATCATACTTCACATAACCACATGGAACAGAGAAGGGACGCCTGTCTGTTTTCAAGGGTGTTTCATATGCTATCTATAGTTAACTGTAAAAATAAAAAAAATTCCACAGCGCTTAGGTAAATGCACAAATATAAGTGGATAAAGGAAAAACATTTGTTACAAAACAAATAAAGATGGTTAATAAAACCTGCAGGCTTACTTTGTTTAGGCTGCAAACACAAGATTTAAACAGCAAATGACGCTCTTTGAAGTCTTTCAATACAGGCAGTTACAGTAAACATCACACCATTACACAATATCACAGATGTGTGACTGAAAAGGACTTAAATTGCAAGAACAGTTACAAGGATAAAACCTAAAACTACAAAAAGCTTCAAACTAGTTGAACAGGTAAAAGACACAGCATGTAACCCTGAATTAAATGTGACATTTTAAAGTAGAAAAGCTGCAATAGCATAGCATTTTCTTTGAAATTACACTTTGTTTTACGTACAAAAACGTCACAGTGTAAAACAGGGGAAAAAACTACAAAAATAAACTGCTTTACTGTCAAGGAAAAGCTAAAGCTCACAAAAACATTAGTGACAGCTAATTGCATGTTGGCTTTTTAGCTAATTATAACACTTTAACACTAAAGCAACTCATAAAACAGCAAACATGTAAAAAACATCATACATAACTATCAAAACAAACTACTACTTGTTAAGAATGCAGATCAACAATTCAATTAAAATTTAACATCATTATAGTCTTATTACAAATGATGATACTATTAGTTGTTTTTTTTTTAGATAGATTCACAACAGTAACGTTAAAAACTACCTTAGTAACAACACACAAATTATATTTGTTACTGGCTTGATGCAAAACTATATAGTTACTGATATTAAGCCTTTTCGACAACTTCCAATGTGACAACTTGCCCGTCTTCCAATGCACATCCAAAAATATACAGTAAAACTACAACAACAAAAAAAATCATTTAAATTGAGGAAGTCACTCCAAACATATTTCTGTAGACTGAAGTAACAATTCCATTCTGTTAACTTGGTCTCAGTCCAGATCACATCACAGGTGAGGATGCGGTAAGGCAAACTCATGTAAGAGCAGCTTGTTCTTCTGTGGCTACGTGGAAGGTGTGAATCACTTCTTCACAAACGTGCTTCAAATGCCCGGTTATGCACTTCAAATCACACCTTGTGTTTTTAATCGTTTGCCAAATACTTTCAAATATACCTTGTGTTTTGTTTCACGCGTTGCACAAAACCCACAAACATCACTTTGTCGATCCGGGTTTCTGAATATAACCTCATACACGTAACGTACATAAACGCTGCCTGTTATCAATCCCTTAGGCTACGAAAATATTACTACGTGTGTAGAGATGATAATATAACAAACTAGACAGAAAACTAACTTTTTTTGCACTTCTGTCATCTGCTTTTAACAAAATATGTTTTTAAACAATTACGAGAAACTTTCCCTTTTTAGGCAAGTTTAGCAAGCCAAGTAAATTCACAAAGAACTAATATATATATCAGTTACTCTGACAACAAGAATGCTGTGATCACTTAACTTACCGAATCTGGACCGCCTTTTAAAGTATGGAAATAATAATCCGTGAACTCTTTTTTTAGCGGTTTAATTTCTTTACGAGATTTGCTCTTTCCGTAGTTGGTGTTCCCACCTCGCCAGCGCCATGTCGACAATAAAAAGTGGGAATGTGGGACGTCATAGGAGGGAACATCCTACTACGGTGAAGGCTTGCTGCTTAATATTCATGAGCCGTCTCTTCGCCATTGGCTGGTCACTGAGCCATCTGATTAATATTCAAGTAAACGCTTTTCGCTATAGGCTGGGTACTAAATTGCGTCATTCGCCATAGTAGCGTTAGTAACTATGGTGTATGTGTTTGCGTGATACTTGTGAAGCATTACTTCTCTTATAAATAATCAAAACAACTTTGGTGCACTACTAAATCATATTTATATATAATCATATTCATTGTTCATATCTGAGTGAGGGTTTAGGCAATTGTACAAACATTTTGTATTAAAACATTTTGTCTAATAGTGAAAGCAGCGTGATTCTGCTGAAATCTCTTTATTAGCCTGTCATTTAGTCTTTTTAATCTAGCACACTAACTGTAACCAAAGCTATTTTTGTGTCAAACCGGAGGTGTTTTCTCAATTTGACAAGACCAAAAGACTTTAGGTTCAAAACCTTGTGTGAAATAAAGAATACAGGAGAACACAACTGTACAAATCGGCCATTGTAGAAAACAGGCAATAGCCTAGAGAACTGAAACCTAGATATCAAGTCAGAATACATTTGTTTCTTTACATATGTCAATGTTATAAGTCAAGAATTTGATCCATCATTTCAGTATTTTGAAACCAACAGGCTAATCAAACTCAATATGTTTTTTTTTTTTGTTTTTTTTTTTTAATTGTTAATACATTTTTTGATTACACAAACAGCCTACATAGCAAATGTAAAAGCACACCAAAAAGTGTCACGAATAAAACTTAGGTTGAAGAAAAAGCAAATTCACATCTGTAAAGCAGAATACAGGAGAAGAAAGTTCAATACTCTTCAGCAATAAAAAAAAGAATAAAGCACAATAGTTCATTTTTGTTATTTTTGCTTGTAAGTGTGGTTGAACTGGATCATCAAAGGTCAGCAGCGAAGACACTGATTAATAAAATGGGATTAGATAAATTTGTGTAATTTAATTTTTGCAGGTTTGCATCATATTCTGAGTTTATTTTAATTGATTTTGATTAATACTAAATCTGTTTTTGAGAGTGAGATAAATTAATGCACATTCACATACACTACACTGTATTCACACAGCATGCACAATTCCTCTGTATTTCTGATTTCTCCCAACATGTCAGGAGTCAGGAGACTTGTCAGTCAATAAATAAGAAAACAAAGTAACTGGCGTTACTTTTTTGACAAAGTAACTCAGTTATTATTACTCTAAAATTAAAAAGTAATGCGTTACTTTACTAGTTACTTGGAAAAAGTCATATTATTACGTAACTCACGTTACTTGTAATGCATTACCCCCAACACTGTTGGCAGTATAGTATTGACATAGGATTCTGAAAACAGCCTTATAAGATCCTAAAAAACAATTATTTACAGTAGCCGTTTAGATTTACTTTGTAAATTCACATGGTCTACATGAAAAGATATACAACGGTTTACCTGAAATATATAAATAATAAATAAATAATGATTTGAAGTGTGTTCAGGCATAATTTCAGTACAATCAATTAGTCAATATAAACATATTAAGTATCTAACATCAAAAGTAGAATGTCAATTTATGTGTAAACATTACAGCAATATTTCACCCAAAAATGAAAATTGACTTGAAGATGTCTTTACCCTCAAACCATCCAAAACATTACATCACTTGCTCACCAATGGATCCTCTGCAGTGAACGATGGATTTGTTTTCTTACAAACAAGTAGCTTTTCGTTGAACAAGATATTAGTTGATAGACTGGAGTCATGTGGATTATTGTGATGTTCTTATACGCAGCGTGGACTTTCATTCTGACGGCACCCATTCACTGCAGAGGATCCATTGGTAAGCAAGTGATGTAATACTAAATTTCTCTACATCTTGTATGGGCTGAGGGTGAGTCAATTTCAGCAATACTGTAACAGCCATGATCTCCTTTACTGAATGTAAATAGAACCACTTTTTTTACAGCACTGCATTGCCTTTGAGAGGCCTCTCCATCTTCACTGTGTTTGGATCACACTCCAACATCTCTCTGATCCATTCGTCATTCAGTGCGCCTTGAATGAATTCCTCTTGACTGATAATGGCTATAGAGACAGAAAGAAAAAAGAATCTGTAAACTGCCATTTTCTAGTAATTTCAAGAGTGGTTGAAATAACTATATACCATTGTTATCTTTGTCCAGCCGGGCAAATATCCTATTGGTGCATTCCTCAGCAGTCAGTGGATCAGGTTTGGTGAGAGATGCTGCAACGCTCATCTTATACACAGCCTGAGTGAGAACAGTCATCAGAGAATATTCATTTGTGAATATATATGGCCCTCTAGTGGAGCAATCCACAATCAGTCAGATTAGAGGAGCAAGTAATAGTGTTTTTCAGCCATAGACACTTACCTGCATGATTTCCAGCATCTCTGAGTGCGTGATGGCTCCATCTTTGTCTTTGTCATAGAGTTTGAAGGACCAGCGCAGTTTCTCCACCGTCGTGCCCTCAATCAACATGCTGATAGCGGTCACATATTCTCTGAAGTCCACAACTCCATCCTGTTAAATGGCAATCATATCACACTTTTTATACAAATAGAGAAAATAGCTCAAATAAATAAATAATAGGTTTTATTGTAACTTAAATTAAGAAATTTAAATGCAGAATAAAATATATAATGTGTGTGTGTTTAACCCTGGAGCACTAAACCAGTCATAAATTGCATGAGTATATCTGTAGCAAAAGCCAAAAATACATTGCTTGGGTTTAATGCCAAAAATAATTGTATGTGGAAAAACATCCAGCTGTAACCCACTATGCAACTGTTAACATTTTCATAAGTAGCTACATTTATTTTTGTATCTAATGCTACAGATACAACCTTTGGCGCTCTAGCGGTTAATAAACAGAACTGCGCGCGTTTTGCGGAAGAACAATGTAACCGGACCTACTTCTCTCTGTTTATGTCCATGACTGATCACGCAGGTAACGTTACTGGGCTATCCTGTCTAAATAGTCCGAATATAAACACTTCTTATAGGTATACTGTAGTGATTCAGGACAAACCAAAAACACAGTTTACAAAACTGATTTATGGTGTACTCGCTTAACTTTTTTTTTTGTAAATTTCGAATACAAAAAAGTGCAGCTTTAAATGTAAGTAATTTAGTTATATATTCTACTCTACTTTAAGAATCATTTGCGAGTAGTGTGTGTTTTTATGCCTCCGGCTTAGGTCAAGCCAACATGGCTACATGTTTTGTAAAACCAGTATTTTGAACAGCGGGCTTAAAACAACACAAATGTCAGGCCTCAAAGTATGTTTGGTTTTGAGCTGTGAAATACCCCATTGTTATCTAGCGTGCGGAATATCTGCTCTGCATACTCCGCTGACTCTTTTCCCACGGTTCCCTTGCAGAAGTGACGTCTGAACTCATGGAGGGTGATCAAACCACTGGGACATTCATTTAGGAACTTCCTGCCAGATACGAGCACAAAAGTGGACACATTTATATACATTTAAAAATGTATTTATTGCTAGTATTGGGGAACCGGGAACGGTGCACTTGAGCAAGGCCGTTCCCCCAACTGCTCCCCGGGTGTGTGTTCACGGTGTGTGTGTGTATGGTTCTTCATTTCTCACTGCTGTGTGTGTGTGCACTTGGATGGGTCAAACGCAGAGCATAAATTCCTAGTATGGATAACCATACCTGGCCACATGTCACATCCTCCTTTTATCCTCCTTATTAACTGACCTTGATGTTTAGTGTTGTAATATAGATGTTGTATAGATCCACATAATTTAAAACAATTCAAATAACCCAAATACACATTAAATTAAAATACACTAACATTTTGTTTAATTATATTTTACATACATATAATAGAAAATATACATTAAATAAAATAAAAAATGCAATAATTAATTCAATGAGTTTTCTTGTAATTATTATTTGTAAAACGAAAGCCTACAACAATTTGTTCAGTGTACAGACAATGCATTTTCTGACAATATTTTCTTAACCATAAGCCTTGTAATAATTCTAAAAAGTCGAACACTTGATGATTTTGTGTTGTCAGTATTTTAAGTTCGTTTCTAGAACAGTTACATTATGGATCATATTAAAAAAGGCAATGTTCTTATGCAAATCACGACATGAAATATTCCAGGAAAAAGACCACTGTAAAAGGTCAAATAAAAAAAAGGATTCAAATAAGCAGATGACCTACTTATGCCAAGATAGAGTTTATATGGGTTTATAGCCACGGTTGGCATTTTATGGTTCATAATAAAAATCTTCAGTATGCCATGACTCTTTCTTGACACATTTTATGGCTATAATTAGTCCAATAATAAAGACCCAGAACGAGGTTTGTTTTGCACAAAAAGCATCACGTCAGATCACGTTACCAAGCTTATGTATCCTTTTTTTACTACCCACTAAACTAAAGGCCTTCTGTAGACATAATAGTCACCAAGTTAATATTTTGCAAACTTACCTGAACCATTCATAAAGCTCGGTGACGTAGGTACCACCTTTTCTGCAGGGTAAAGTTGCGGCCTGTCCCATCTTCATCAATGCAACCAACAACCACAGAGATGCATATATAGCAAAGCCCAGCTTACCTCTTCCACTTAATCATTCTTACCCAGACCCTTCTGCATCTGTGAAATTAAACTACAGTAATCTCCCCGCAGGAGGCCGACAGACAGGTGAGTGACACAAATTAATTAGTTCAAAGACACAAAAGTGACACTTGAAATCCTCTAGCTTCTCCAGGCCCAGCAGCAGACGGGACTCTGCTTATATTATACAAACTGACAGTTGTAGCTCCATATTTCTCTTTTGAAGTATCAAAAATGTGTGTTGGTTGCTTGTGAGCTGAATTGTTCTGGTGACCCAGTTACCAAACAGCAAAAACCATTTTGTGCATGCAGCTGAGAAAGCTTGTGAATATTCTCATAATGCGAATGAGGACACAAAAACCATCAAACACTCTCACGGAAAGATTGTGGTTTAGCTAGATTGTTTGAGTCAGCATTGGTCTTATGCTTGATTTAACCAGTTAATGGACTCAACAGCTTAAACAAGCTGCGTAAAGGTGAACGGTTAAGTTTTATTGACACCGAACCTGAATGACAGGAAGAGGAAATTTTAGGAATTGTATTAACAGGTTCTGATCCAATTTTGTAGCTATTTATTCACTGGTAATAAGAATTGACGTACCAGTGAATAAATTAGTAGTAAGCTTAAGTCCTATTCGGACGGGACCAGTTTTCTAAGCTACGTTTGAGTTTCGATCGTTATCACCGGACGTCCACGTGTTTATTACAGAGGTGGGCGTGTCTGTCTCTGGGCGTCACAGAGATCACGCGCTCGGATTGATTATAATAAGCGTAATCACAAATACCACGGTGAAGCTAAATGTCTAGTACAGAAAAAAAGCATGTTAATGTGTGGTTACTTTAGGTCAACTATTATGTTTTTATTTGTAGTAAACCCGTGTTTAAATTTGATAATTAAAACATATGTAACGAGTGCAGAAACGAACGTGAGTAATCTTACCTGATATTGCAATAGTCAGTCTTAACAGTTTTCGTGATCTGGCTCTTTATTTGTGTTTATTTATGTTATTCTATATCAAAATATATCAAACGTGTGTGTGGTAAAAGCATCTACGGCATATCGCGTTGGCCAAAACACACAAGGAAACGCGTTGTAAAAAAAATAAATAATCTCAGGCAATCAGGCAATCGCCGACACCACATTCGGACGGGATTAAAATCACCAAGTCTGTGAAACAAAAATTTCTCTAACGACCCCCTGTAAAACTAGTCCCGTCCGAATAGGGACTTTATATTCAGTTCTATTACTATTAAAAATAACTAATATTAACATTTTTTTTTTTTAAATTTAGGTTCAAAATACTGATTTTGCAGTAGAAATGTTATATTTGCATCAAAATGTATATAATATTGAAAGCACACAAACACACACAAAACAGTATTAGGTCTCAAAGCTTGTTTGGTTTTGAGCTGTGAATACTCCATTGTTATGCAGAATATTTGCAATATTTGAAAAAAAAATTTGGACGCCGTTCAATAAATCAAGTATTCAAAATGCATCTGAATTACACTCCAAAAACGCTTAAATATTACAAAATGTGTGAAACAGCTATTAAGACGACCTATTAAATGTAAAATCATTTTATGCTCCATTTCATGAAGCATACTTTTTGAAGTAGACAAATATATTTTATTAAGACATGAAAAAAGTGCTTCAGAATGTATGTTTTGTTTAAAAAACAAAAAACAAAACTTAAATGTTGCAAGATTTTTAAATGCTTAAAATTTGTTTTTGCATTTGATACAAAATACTTGCATAACCTGTAATATCGCTAGATATGATTGTAACTTAAAATAAAACTATTCAATTTAATTCGATTGAAATATGTAATTTGTAATGAAAACTACATTTTCAGCAGCCATTATTTCGATCATTAGTATCATATGATACAAATCATTCTAATATGCTGATTTGGTGTTCAATAAACATTTCTAATATATATCATTTCATGCATGGTTCTTAAATTAATAAAAAGCTCAAATAGAGCAAATAGAAATTATTTGTAATGTCACAAATGTTTTTAATATAAAATAACGGACCTCTAACGGAAGTCTTTGAACAGTAGTGTATGAATACTTATGAGCAAGTGTGCTAATAAAATAAATTTGGTACCTCCAGGAAAAGAATTGCAATTTACAAGCCATTCATTCATAAGTTGACACATGACAGACCAACACAGATGTACAGGAAACTAATGTTGTTTATTTAAGAATCTTTTTACATGTCAGCCTGGAGAGACAGATTCTCTGCTACTAACCAGACCTGTTGACAGCAGCAGCGATGGCGTCATACAAATGCTTGATAACAAACATAGGAGGAGGAGAAGAAAGCAAAAGACAAAAGAGGGGCCTGTCTGGACAAAACCCCTCGTTCCATGACAGCCTTGATCAAAGGCTCAAAAGGAGCGATGAAGCAGTGCACGCATGCAGATCTTGAGACTCGACTCTACGGCTGCTCCCTGACGGAGATATTTTCGGAAATGATGAGCAGTTTTCAGAATATCCAAACCACTATCACCACACACTCAAGACAGACAGAAACAAAAGGGAAACAGAACAACGAGCAAGTCTTTGTCTGTCTTATAAGGCAAAAACCTTTATCCAATACCCTTAGATAGCTAACAGAACAACACAAAAGTAAAGAAAAGCAAAGGGTACACAAAGGCATGCATGAATGAATATTACTAGATCAATATAAAATCAAGATACTCTTAGGCTACACACAGTGAGAGAGAGCGCGCTGGAAATAGGACAAAAGTGACAGAAGAAAAATCTGTGGTTCTAATCTATGTATGTACAGTACTTGATTTCTGCCAAGTGCAACTGCAGAATTGGGTATTCACCCAAAGGCCATCCAAGAAGTAAGTTTGTTTCTTCATCTGAACAGATTTAGAGAAATTTAGCATTACGTCTTCTCTTACGGATCCTCTGCAGCGAATGGGTGTCGTCAAAATAAAAGTCCAAACAGCTCATGAAAACATCACAAGCAAGCCGCAAAATTCCAGTCCATCAAGTGATGTCTTTTGTGAACTGAAAAGCTGCTCATTTAAGATCTCTAATAATAAAACTGGTTTCTCCAGTAAAAAGGATGTCTCAGTAGAGAAATACGCAGCAGGGGACTGCTAATATATATTAATATATATTAGTTTTATAATGGATTACAGAATTGTATTTACATCTGAAACAAGAGTTTTAAGTTAAAACGCCTAAATTAATTTTTCTTCCAAACATGCATGTGGATTATTATGATATATTTATCAGCTGTTTGGGCTCGCATTCTGACGGCACCCATTCACTGCACAGAATCCATTGGTAAGCAAATGATGTAATGCTAAATTTTTCCAAATCTGTTACTACGAATAAACAACCTTGTCATCTGGGATGGCATGAGGGCGAGGACATTTTTGTACATTTTTATTTTTGCGTGAACTATTACTTTACAAAACAGTGAAGCTATGTGGGGGAGCGGGAAACACAATATAAATATCAATTTTGACTTTTAGGACAAGCCTGCAGTTACGGCACAGTGCAATGCTTGTACATTGGGGCCAACGAAGCAGCTGTTCCTGTGCTTAAGGCTACAACTGCCCAATCAAAATCCCTGACTGCTCATTTTACCAGAACCCTGATTAGCTAACACATCTAACCACCCTTATGACAAACACTTTCAGTTGATCCCATGAAATTTCAGCCAGTTTAAGGAAGTGCCCCATTAATATTTCTGGGTAATGGGTTACGTTTGCAAAGCCAAGCGTTGGATGAACAATGGATCATGGCAAGACTCTTTCACACTAAGGATGCTGCACATCACCTAGCAGTGTTTAATTTCAGCTGAATTGGGTGGGTTACTCCCTTCAAGTAAGCTCTTGGCAGCATGTGACAGAGTAGACAATGATATGAAGACATTTTTTTTTAAAGCAGCTCACACTATAGTCACAGAATTACAGATCACCTGACAGCACAGGGCAGCTGAGCTTTAAGGGGACTTGAAATATGTCCGCGGTCAAATTGCTTTGGTATAATCAGTCAGGATCAGCCGCTTCCATCACGCAAGGCCATGAGACTCCTGTGGCACATGTGCACCGTCACAGTAAAGCAGTTCAATACACTGGTCGTCTGAATGAAATGTCACCAGTACGAAGGGAAGCAGAATTTTGGAAGAAAATGTGCAAAATCAGATACGAAGCCATGCTGAAATGTGAATTCATTGAGGTGAACGATTACCCAGGGGAACCAGATGACTTTTTTTTTTTTTTACATTTAAAAAAAAAAAATCAAAAAGAGAAAAAGAAGAGAGAATCGGTATCCCAAGGATGTGCACATGCAACAAGACCTTGAATATAGAAAATAGGGACTATTACAATAAATGGCATTATATAGTATCATTTTAACAGCCTATAGAGATCATCTGCCCAAAAAGAGATCTCAGTCATGTTTCTCAGATTCTAGCTTTCTGAGGGAGGTCTTTTTTTCTTCAGTTAAAGTAGTAGTTCAGCTAAAATGGAAATTCCAGCATTATTTCCAAAACCTGTATGATTTTCTTTCCTCCTTATATCTAGAACGTACAACCTGACTTTTAAAATCAGATTTCAGATCACCAGGGATCATACACTTGCAACTTAACAACAGTAGATGACACTCTACTAGACTTCATAATCATCTCAAACACATGCACTAATAAATGTGCCTTGCTGCTAGGAGATATATGACATATTTTCAGACTGAATGGAATCATAGTCTGAAGCTAATCTGAATCTGTGCCCAGCATACAATTGATTCGTGATTTTCTGTGAAACTGTAAAAGCTGCATGCTGGCCTTGACTATTAGCAACTAGCAACAACTCCTCCAGACTGTAAATCAGGGCAAACGTCTTGTAGTGTATTCTAGCCTTATGATAAAATGCAATACTGAGATTTGCATAAATTAAATTGAAGGTCTACGAAGGCAAAAATTGACCTTGGAATATAGTAAACAAATCTTATTAATTACTTTTTATAGCACTTATTAGAGTTTGAAAGGTCACAATTAACTTAATGGAAAAGAGTAGAGTGAACATTCTTCTTAACATCTCCATTTGCTGAATGTTCCATGAAAGAAAGTCATACAGGTTTGTTTAGACATGAAGGTGAGTAAACGATAAACATTATGCTCTTTTTGGGGTGCATTATACCTTTAAAAAGTGGGTTACCATAATGGTTGGATTAATACTGAATATCTTCTTGAAACATCAAAAATGTGGAAAAAAAAACATCTCCCCATTACTCTGTTGTTATTTTATTCCTTAATAAAAAAAAAAGTGTTTTTGTTAGTATTTCGAAGTGGAGTAGAGATTAGGTTACTCCCACAGCTAAAATTATGGGATATAATTCCAAAATACAGAGTTTAAACAACAATCACCTTCTAAATGTTGATCACGTTGAGCATGTTATACCTCTTTGCACGTAACTAAACTAGAAGAACTAATGAAAGAATGAAGCCCTGTAGAAGTCCTAAACACCACTTTCACACAAGTGTCTAAAAAGTGGTACTTTGCTGATCCGCTGAAGGATTTTGAGAAGGGTTTCCATAAATTGTTCCCTGAGAGACCCTGCCCTTATTAGTTTTCCAATCACCATTTCACCTGTTTCTCATCTCCATCCAGACCCTCTTTCAGAACAGCAGAACTAATACATCTAACTAAGGGAACAACAACTAAGAACATTGTCCCAGGTCCTTTAAATTGTACTGATGCCGCTGTTTTTAAAAAAGCATAGCCCTGGCAGAATAGGCGAAGGTCTGAGGGAAAAGTACACATTCACACACAATTTTGCAGACTAGAGAGGAAAAAACAAATGTCAGGCCTAACGGTGATCCTCAATTTTCTGATTTTTCCACAGTCTTTTCAAGTAGTTCTGTTTGACAAATGAACACAAGCGCTTACCAGTACCCCTCCCCGATTTTCCACTCTTGTTCATCAAAAAAAACATTGAATTCAAGATGATTTCTGCACTAAAAGGGTAAAATAACTACCAGGCTTCCCTTGTCAAAGGAATCCCATGACGTTTTTATATATATATATATAAAAAGTAAGTTCAGCTTTGCCTCAAAAGCATCAGTTCAAGTGTTGATTGACTAAGGAAACAGTTCTGAAATCCTTACACCACTGGATCACAGTGGACCATTTGGATTCTTGCCTTATGGCTTGGCTGAGGCATGCGTTTCTCAACATGGCAAAACAGGCCAAGAATGTCTCTCCATTCTGATCCATGCCAAGGGGCAGAAGTGACCTCAGAGCTGAGTTGAAGAAATGCACACCAGACCACATAAAACCTGGTCCTGTTGCTTAAGGTACTCAGCTTAAGGTACTCAGAGAGACCCCTGTGCCCTTTGGCTCACCTTTACCATTGACAGCCATCAGATAATCTACCATGGCGCTTGTCCGTACACATAAAAAAACACTAATAAATTAAAAACATGAAAGCCAAAGAATTGTCGAAGGCTTGCTGTCCCATGAAAATTAATGGATGGTTCATTTCAAAAACCTCCAGGTAAGAAAAAAAAAAAATCTGGAGCTGTGTTCACAGAGACCAGTGCATCTCGTCAAAGTCCACGGCCTCACCCAGGTTGGCATCGGTCTCCAGTAAGCTCATAATGACTGCCATGGCTGCCTCATCAGTGCTCAGAGCACCCAACCCAGGAACCCCCTCCAGATCCAACTGAGCGCTCCCCTCTGGAGGACAGGAACATGGGCAGGAAAAAAAATAAATAAAAAAAAAAGTGAAATTTTGAAAGAATTTTATTTGGTTGAAAGCAAAAATCTTTTGTTTATTTTAAAGAATAATTAGATTTAAAATGTAAGAAGTTACAGAAATTTTGTTTTTATTTTAAATCAATAAAATGTATCATTATTTACCAATTAAATTTAAAATACTATTTAACACCAATCTTTATTAATAATCATGTATTCTGAAAAAAACAAAACAAAATTTAGACGATGTAAAAAATAATTCTCAACAGAAATTGTGTCATTAAAATCATGTCACAATGCACAAACAGTCTTAAATGTTCCAATAGCAATCTTAAGAACCACATGGCCAATAATGTAATGATGTAAAAAATATACCCATCAGACTTTCTCCTGCTGTAAAGGCCCCACCCCTCGCTTCTTCCTCTGAACTTGATTTACCAGGCATCTCCACATCTGTTGCTTCCCCATTTGGCACCTTAAAGTATGAGAAGTACTAATGCGTCAGACACCACAAAACTAGTGAATTAATTTCTACACAGAAAAATACATTTGTTTGACAGACTCACATTGCTGCTGGCCTGTGCAAGGGCCAGTGGAGACTTGTCCTGCAGTAAACTGAACGGACTTGTATTGCCGCTGGATGGTGAGGAGTTCATCCTTAAAAAAACAGAATGACATCAGAATTCAAAAGATCTTTTCTTTAGGGATGTGCACAGTTGGAAATTGGCACAGTTTCCAAGAATATTTTGCAATGCTGCTAACAAATTAATTAAATTATTATTTAAAATAATTAAACTACTCATGACTAATTAACTAGCAGTTTATTGGATGACAAGCGAACCAAACAATTACAAATACCTTCATTTTCATTGCTTGTAATACTTCACTGTAAATTACACCAAAATTTAATAATATAAAAAGGAAGCTACGTAATTGGTTTACCTATTATAGTCCATTATCTCATTAGCAATTTGGGTCCCTATGCACCCAGCGTAAATCATGCCTGATGCACTGGAGATCCCTGGGATGATTGGAACTTGTTGGGACTTCTTGGCATCATCTACAAAACAATAACAATGATAACAAAGGTAACATATTTTTACATTTTTAAGACAGATCATGCAGGTGTTCAGGCAAATGCAAAAAAGAAGCAAAATAAAAACATTAAACCTCAAACGAAATAAAACCAAACCAAAATCAAACCATAACAAAACAAACAAAAAGATTAGTGCCGTCAAACAATTAATATATATATATATATATATACACACACACACACACACACACACACGTATGTATTAGATCATATTTACTTGTATTTTCATTTAGTTATCTATGTTCATATAACTTATATCAAAATAAATATACTTAATATATAAACAAATATATTAAGTACATAAACATGTAACATATATACACATAAATGTACACACATCTATTAAAAAACAAACAAAAAAAACCTATTTTGAATGTGATTAATTGCTATAAATTGTTTAACACACACACACACACGCACACACAAAAGTAAGTAAACTGATCGACAAACAAACAAACAAACACTAACTAAAAACCAATGAGAAAGGTAATGCATATATTAAAACAGTGCTCAGCTTTTTATTAACTGTAAAGCTGGACTTGTATTTATATGCGCCTTTTCCTCTATATATGGTTTCACAGTGCAACATGTAAATTATTGATACACACCTATATGCAAAACATATTTACAACATTCACAGATCTCGGTACTCACCCTCCGAGGCCTTCGAACTGCTAGGCTGCTCAGATTTATCCCCTGATCCACCTGGATTACTTTTACCACTGAGTCACGTGGAACAAAAGAGTCAAGAAATAATCTGTTATCTCATCGATCACTGAATTTGGGTGCGACAGGTTGAAGCATGACATTGATATGCAGTTATGAGAAAAACAGCCAGTTAGAAAAACAAGATGAGATGCTGGTACTCACGATATAACGGTGTTGGTTGACACTATGTACTCTACTTCTTTGGTCCAGGGATTTATAAAACTAAACCACTGACTTTGCAAGGTGACGAAAGAGCCATATTTCGTTTTAAACTTATAGCAGTTTGTCTCAATCTTCTCTTTACTCCTCAGCACTGTGAAAAGAAGCAATCAAATAGCATATTAGAGAATCAGTGCACCCAAAAATTTATTACCATTTATTTACAAACCAGTCATTCCAATATTACATTTCATATTTGACACTACTGATGACTTATTTGCATATGATGAAAGTAAATGGGGAACCATGCTGTTCCGTCAATAGGACTTGTGTGCTATATTTTAATAGCTTGTAAGACCTATGTTCACTTAGATGTAAATGTAATACTTATTTTTCTACAGAAGGAAGAAACATTTAAAGCATTGGAATGTGTAAACAAAGACAAAGAAACAAAGTTATTAAATGTCACATTTATTTGTATATGCATATAATTACACTGGCCTTCTGTATCTGCCATTGAAAGCTGTTCTAATGTCCTTTAGTAAGTAAGACTAATGATTAATGATGGATGATGAGGATTTGGCTACTCGTGTTCTTTGTACAAATGTCTTAGGCAATGTGCCCAGTTTCTTGGAAAATACTTTCAGCAAAACCTGTTGAGAGCTCCAGTGTTCCTAATAGAAGAACCTGGATGCACTGTACCTTTTCGGTGTCTATCTGCTAAATGAGGCAGGTCGTCCAGATGGAAGTATTCATAGCAGGATGTGCCTAGCAGCTCCTGGGGTAAATAACCCAGAATGGTGGTGGCTCTGTGTGTGCAATATAAATAGAACACAGTTTTTAAAAATCACAATTGAAACATAAAAAAAGGAGAAGCAAGTCATTTTAAAGACTTACAAAACTGTCACATGCCACAGACCTATCAGAACATTTCTCATTTTATTTGACCGTCAGTATAGCCTAGATATGATTTTGTTTAAACCAGTGCTGAGCATTTAAAGCAAATCTGCATGCCTGACCAACAACAACAACAACAGCAACAACAAAAGGGGGAAACGATATCCAGGATTTAAAAGGAAAATGCTTGCCGCCATCTAGTGAGAATGAAGTGCCCATGTACAGTCAACTTACTACAGATCATACCGAACAAGGGAAAGTTATGCGATTAATTACATACTGTGGAGCTAGTTTGCACAAATGACTATGATTATGCACACAAACAATTGCCAGTCATGAAAACTCACGTTTATGTATTCCCAAAACAAGAGTCAACTTACCGCTGATCCACAAACGTGAATTTGCCATCCATGGCGTAGCGGGTGACAAATTCAGTAGGCTTGACCTTGATCTCTCCGTTGGCCTGCGGGAGAGTGTGGGAGTGAACGCGACCCACTGCTACCAGGCAGCTGAAGTGGGAGCTCTCTTTATCCGCCTCTGCCTCCCCCTCCGTTCCCAGCTGGCGCGTGGGCCAGGTGCGCATGTAGCCCGTGCAGTGCACAGTGCAGTACCGCTGTGACTCTGTTGGGGCAGTCAATGAAAACAGAGTAAATTTACAGGTGAGCCAAATGTTCCACCATATGTTGTTAAAGAGGAACACAAAGGTGCACGTTTCATTCCCTTTTGGATTTGCTTGATTTAATCTACAAACGTGCCGTGACAAATTTGTTACTTCCCCCCCAGTGTTGTGACAAATGTGATAAACAGGAAAGCTTAAGTACAAGCTTTTGCTCGGCATACTGTAATTGTGAAAAACTATGCTTATAACGGAAGAAAATAAAAAGATTAAAACCAATGCATGGCTTTACAGGGTTGCCTGAACGACTAACTGCTCTGGGCAGTTTGGAAAAGGCCATGCTCACCAAGAACAGAAACGTCAATGCTGTTTATGTCCAGACAGCACAGCAAAACACTTTCCAAAGTGAAGTCCCTATCCAACAACTTTGTAGGAATACAGCTGTTGCAATGAAATCCCACAAGCTGTGCTTACACCACTGCATGTGGCGAGAAGAAAAAAAAAAAAAAAGATGACATGTGTAATGGAGAAAATATGCAGACCACGTCATCAACACGTCACAAATGACATCTTGGACCAGCAAGAAGAGAGACATTTCCAGTCTGAAGCCAAGAGTATACTTTTTTTTTTTTTTAAACATAAAAACCGTAACAGACAGTGGATTTGACTGCATGAACACAAGGCTCTTCGGATTCACTTAGTCATCATTAAAATAGCAAAAACATCACCAACAGGATGACGTATCCAGACTATAACGCTACTGACCTTTCTTTTTTGAAGCCCCAGCTTGGAAGTCCTTCTCTTCTTTGACGGTAACTTTGTTGTACTTCATTCGGCAGAAGAATGAGCGCCGGGCTCCAGAGCAAAGCCGGGCGGCTCCGACGGGGAGCTCAGCCTGCACCTGCAATCCCGCTGCACATAAACACCAGAGAGAGTCAGACAGCTTGAAAGCATGATTTCCACAAAAAACACATTTTGTTATTCACTCACTCTCATGTTGTTCCAAATGTTTTACATAAAGCAATCCTACAGCTTTGAAAAACTTCAAATACAGCACATGAGTCATTTGGACTACTTTTATTGTGCTTTAAGCCAGGAAACATGTGGGAGAGTAAATCATCAACTACGGGTTGGAGAAGATTCTATTTTACAGAAATTAGTACTTGCATTCATCAAATATGACAGTTAAGAAATGATCATGTTACCAAAAATGCTGTTAAGAGAAACATTAAGCAGAAACTAGGGATGCTCCGATCACGCATCTGATGGCATTTACCGCTGATTACAGGACCGGCTTTACTGACAAAACGCGCAAACAGATCGGCCGATCGTGATCGGAGCATCCCTAGCAGAAACACTGTTGTCAACATTGTTAATAATAATAATAATAATAATAATTATAAATGTTATCTGAACACCAAATCAGCATTTTAGAATTAGAATTGACACAGACGACTGGAGTAATAGTCGCTGCTCAAAATTCAGCTTGGTGACCACAGAAATAAAGTACATTTTAAATATATATTACAATAGAAATAACTAATATTATTTTACTGTATTTTTTATCAAATAAATGCATGCTTGTTGGTCATTCAGAAGTCTTACAAACCCCAAACATTTGATTATATTTATTAAGCAGACAATGTGCATGCAACAGACTGTATAAAAACTGTATAAGCATTTCAGAAAGTCATTCAGGAAGCGCGCACACAAACTCAACACAAACGTTTATTACGTCCAAAGTATGTTTACTTTTGGCGTCAATGAGGCGCTCCCGCGGGTAGAGTTCAGAGGCAGACAGCTGTTCCTTCACTTTACCAATGTCCTTAGGATGAACATAATCAAACAGGCTCTGTCCAATTAACTCCGTCTGAGGAGAAAAACATTCAAAAGAGCCACGCTTTAACTAATACGTTTTTTCCAACAGGTCAAATTATAAACCTAATTGTTTCTCACCAGGCAAACAAATGCTTTTTTTTTTTTACTCCAGCACTTAAAATACATGAACAAAGAAATGTGTAGACACACTAGACTTGACTGTGTTTCTTATGATCTTAAAAAGCGTAGTATTAACTGCAAATATAATCCTTCAAGGACTGACATTAATTTTATAGACAACAAAATGTTTGCAAAATCAAAGAACAGTCACTACATAAGTAGCATATTTGCTTTTTAAAGAGCGTCTAAAGTCAATGTTGAGAGTTGTTTGTAAACACACGTTAATGCATTGCTGAAACCTGTTATAACTCCATCATTGTGTTTTATATAGTTCTCATTACTTGTAACATTAAACAGTTTTGCATCATTTTCGCGAGCAAGATTTAATGGGCGGGTCTAAATCGGAGCTCGGTGACGCAGTGGAGCCACTGAGCACTGCCCTTCCAGCGAAACTGTAAGAGCTGTGTTGGATTTGAAGCAGCACAGACTGCACGGACTGATCACTGTGTGACATCATGAGAGAGCAGACGATCATTATGCTTTGAATCTCTCTTGCTGTACTTTTGATGTCAAACGCTGATCGTTCTGCGCAGTGCTGCTTCAAGTCAAACACGCACATAAGCATCTGTGGTGCGTCCGTTCAATCATGAGTTACTGTCATGAGATATTACAGCCTACAGTTTGCTATCTGGCTGTGCCTTTGTCACTTCAAGTTGTTGCTATAATTTACAAAACAACTCGTCTCCTTATTTAAATCAAGCTGCTTAAGGAAGACCGTTGCCATTTGAGAGCAGAGATTTCACTATGATTCTTTGATGTGGAAAATGGCAAAAAAAGGGATGAGTATACGTGACTAATCTTTTGTCTGGTAGTGGTAGTGTATATTTTCTCATAAGTAAAGAATTTATTATTAAAAAAAAAGTTTTTTGTTTTTTTTAATATGTAGTTAAATTTTCCCACCCGACTGTAATTCAGGAGTTTTGAAACAGATTCTGAGACAAAGACTATCTTCCCACGGTCACATCCAACCACAAAGAGAAATCCATCTGCAGCCTGGACAAGAGACAGAGATAGAAAGAGATCATTTAGGGTTGGTGTTGTAATTTCACAATAGCAAACAGTCAAAATGCCCTGTTCAATCAAAAGCTATTTTTGGAGCCTTCTCCACCCACATAATCAATCATTTGCAGTGATAGTTTTTCTGCTCTTACAAATCGCTTCAAGAGCTGTTTCTATAAACTGTAGGATCTACCCTTAGGACAAGGTGTTTGAGCTCATCGTCTGGGAGGAATGCAGGTTTGTAATTGGCTTCTGCAAATGAGCTGGTTGCTCCTGAAAAACAGGCACTCTATTACCCCACATACATTCAAGATCATTCATCACGGTTTACTTTGCTTTAATTAGGTATTCATGAAGAAAAACATTTTACAAGCTCATTTTAACATCAATAAAAGGCCAGTATTAGTTTTTGTGTATGCTAGGCTACACAGAAAGCAACTCTAGGTACCTTTGAGAGATTTGAGGTGCTGGACAGCCATTCGTAGCACAGTGAGTTTGTCAAGCTTGCGGGACATGGGGTTACAAGTGGGGATCATCGCTGCCAACTCATCAATCAGGTTATTCATCTTATCTCGCCGTCGTTTCTCGATCTGACTATGAGGTTCTCTACAAGGTTAAAATTACGCTGTAAGTCCAACTAAGCTTTAATTTAATTGTTTGGTTTTTTTTCAATGCCAGTGGAAACTGCTAATTTTGTGATAAATACCTGACACACTTAATTTTTAAGTGCTGGTCGTCTCCTTCCGATCTAAGAAAACAATAACAAAAGACATAGAAGTGTTAAAAGTAATGATTAACATCATAGATCAAGGTGAGCCATACTGAGTATCGAAATGGGCTTAGTACCTTCCCTGATCGTCCTCCATATCCTCCTCTAGATTTGACGCAGATTTTGTTTCCCTGGAAACAAAGCGGTGAGATGATTAAAGTGACTCATGAAATGCTGCCGTGATTCTAAGAGGACGTTAAACACAGACCACGCACTTCCTTTCCCAATGCATCTTGACTAATTCAGAAAAGCAGGACAGGGGGCTAACAGGCCAAACAAGAGGATATTAGTCATCAGCTATAGCAAAAAGGCTATAAAACCCAAATATTGAATATTAATGTGTTACATTCTAACACCCACGTGCATACTTTTCCAAGATACTAGGGCTGTGCGGTATGAGGATTTGTAGCATATATAGACATTTATGTGGGATGGACATTAAATCGAAAAGAAACATGAGTAATGCAAAAAATAAAAGCAGCAAACGACTTTGTGACGCATCTCATCAATACATATTAAACTTATGCAGTCATTGTGACTTGTCCATGCAGCATTGATAGGGAAAACTAATAGGCAAGGCAAGTTTATTTATATAGCACATTCCATACACAGTGGTAATTCAAGGTGCTTTACATAAAAGGAGTAGAATAATCATAAAAGCAATAATAAAACAAAGAAGAAAGTAGAACAATCATAAAAACAATGATCACAACATAAAAAAGGCACAAATGCCTCGGTTGATTAAAATGATTTAAAAACTGATTTAAAATAGGTTTAAGTTTTTTTTCATGTTTTGGTGGTTTGTGTCCATCAAGCTACAAATAACAAAAAAGAAAGGAAAGTTGAGAATTAAAAAACAAAACAAAAAAACTACACTACTATTCAAAAGCTTAATTACAGTAAAAACGCTACCAGTGAAATATTACAATTTATTCCTATGATGGCAAAGCTGAATTACTCCAGTCTTCATTCAGAAATCATTCTAATATGCTGATTAGGTGTAGTAACTAAATAAAAAATTTTGGTTTAATATACAAACTATGCTTCAAACCATTCAGTTAAATCACTCCAATCTTTAATTTCTTATTAGTGCTAAAATAATTAAACACTGTTATATATACAGTAACTGTCATATTTTGTCAAACCGCCAGCCTCTACTAGTGACAAATGTAAATATGTAAATACATAAATCTACTCACGGGTTGTCCATGCTGCCTTTCCGTTTTCTGGGCAGCTCCATGCCTGAGGCCATGCCGGTGGCTGAGGTGGGGGTCATCAAACCAGACAGAGAGACAGAGAGGCCCTGGGGTTCTTCCTCTAATGCGTCTCCTGCCAAGGGTGGGAGGGACTTATTATAGTAAACTTACAAAAAAGAAACATGCCAAAACACCAACTACGTGCTACATATTGGAACCAGGGCACTGTGGAATAGATTTCATAACAGACATCTAAAGAATCAGACCATCTGTAATCGGCGCGCAAACAATCAAAGGATTTCTGTGTGAAACAGAGCTTTAAAACAAGAAGCCTTTATAGCAGTGTATGTGTTTCTATTTACATAATATCCAGTCTTCATTACTGAGGACAGAACAGCACTGTCAAACACTAAGATCACGCATCTGTTGAGTTAAAACAGCTTTAGCTTCCGACTAAAAATCACTGCAGCATTTAGGCACCGTTGCAAATGAAAGCAAAGGGCCCTGATGGAAGACATATTGTCAAAGTAAAATCAAACATCCCTAGTGTGATGATTAAAATAAAATAAATTTATTGTTATTAAATTACTAGCAACAATTAGCCTATGCTAAAGTAAAGATACGGTGTGAATGCAAATAAATAAAATCTCTTCACATAATTTTATTACTGAAAGAACAAATAATCCATGCTGAAGTAAAGCTACAACGTGAATGCAAATAAATATTCACATAATATAAGATAAAGAAATTCCAGAAATAAAAAAAGTTATTGATTAAATTATTACTCTATTGAAATAACTAGCCCATGCCAAAGCAAAGCTACTATGTTAATATACTGTGAATTAGAAAATAATAACAACAATAACATAAAAAGAATTTTGCTTATTATTGAAATAACAAATAATAATTATGATAATAAATAAAAAGTGAACACAAACAATGCAAGAAAGCTCTTCACACTTCACATAAACACTGTTCATCATGTCACTGCTCAAATCACAACCCCAGTATTTGTTGCACCAACTGGAATATTACTTCTCTAAGCAAACTGTGCAGCTCTACCTGGCACCTGGCAGACACATAAAAGAGCTGTACTTGCCATCTGTTATTGCCATTGACCACCATAATCCATTCACAAACTCCCTGCAAGCAGAGCAACTTATTCATGAAGAGGCTTTAACAGGCCAGTCTGTTTTCCCGCCTGCTTGACCTGTTGCTTTAAGCCTCTAAGATCAACAGACACGCTCCACCTCATCAAGCCCTGAACTGCATCTGCGCGTCCTCCTCAGACCGGTCATGCGTACACGTGCATGTACTCTGCGTGTGTGTGTGTGTGTGTTGTCACAGTGCCATCAGGTTCAGGCGACAATGGAACAAGCCAGGCCAAACACAGCTTGTGCCCCTGGCTCCTATATTTAACAGTGCTCCGCAGGCCTAGTGACCTAAATAGTCGTTAACAGATCGGCAACAACCTCATTTTTAATCCTGTGTGCTGGAGTGAAGATCTGCGGCGGGATTATTTGGTTTTATGGGGCCGATAGGAAGGCCGCACCCAACAGTGAAGAGCTCCGTCTTTCACTGGCTCATGATATTACCTGGACTTCACTGACCTGCATTCGGATACTAGCGCTCATGACGACTGTGTGATGTTATCTGCAAAAGAGAAAGGCCGTTTCACTGACTCACTATTCATTTTCCTGGATGCATATAAATACATACATATAGAATTATTCACATGCTTATGTACAATTATTTGCAGTGTATTAAAAAAAAAAAAAAAAAAAAAAAAAAAAAGAGCACATCACTCATCACCTTACCTGCTTCTCAAAACAAATGCATTTTAAGTGCAATTATAATGTCATTAAAAGCATACACACCTATGAGTTGCACAACACCTGAATAATTTACTAGATTATCTGTCTAAATAACTTAAAAAGTACAAAAAAAAAATCAATGCAAGCACTACTTGTCAGCATGGAGAAAAATTATCACAAGGCGAGTTCATTATTCATAATACTTTGCACCGTTTCTATAGCGCTGCACGAGAAACATGTCTAAACTCAATTTATTTACGTCAAACGTTGTGCAGGAAACGTGACGAAACTGTGTGAAAGTAGGTCAGTGGTTCCACTTTAATGTTTTTAGCTTTGGCACACTTTTGGCACCACACCTTGGTAGTATTTGACGTCTCGCATTTGAGTATCAAGTTAACTTTTAAGCTAAATGTTGGACAAACAGGTAACCACAGGGTGTAATTATAACTACTTTGACGTCCTGTAAACTTTTTCTGAAGTGTATTGAATGCTTTTGCAAGTCAGCTCTATTGAAGCGAAGAAGGATCTGCTGTAACTTATTATAAAAGAAATATTTACTCATTTGTGACAAAAAAAGCTTAAGTAAGGGCCGGCTTACAATTATTCAGTCACTAAACAACGAAAGGGTCATCAGGACTTCGACACAGAGCAGAGGGCCTGGTTTCAACCCGAGTGGGTTTATTGTTCAATAATGACTGGCTGACTGTAGATTATTATACTTATTAAATGGCTACTTACCAAAACAAATGAAATAAACACACGTGAAATACTGATTTCAGCTAAAAGTTATTTGTTAAGAAAGACTGCCAGGGACAAATCAATTAAGTTTACTCTCAAACACAATGTTGGGCAACTAACCAATCACAGTCTATACACACACACACACACACACACAACTAATAGTTAGCATATTAGAAAACATTTATTATGTCTGCTATTAAGCTTAAAAATCAAAAAGGATATGGTTGCTGATACCATGTGCAACTTGCATAGTGCTTTATTTAACAGTAAATGATTGATGATTCAGATAAAAATCGATGTTAATTCTTCCCACAGTTAAATAAAACACTGGCGCGTTCCATTCACTAAAGCATGAATGTCAATTATAATGTCTAGGTTGTTTAAAACCACAAAACAAGCCTGTTGAAGCACCTTGGCATTGGATGGTGGGTTTTCTGTATGACCAAAGCAAAACACAATAATGCCAAAGCAAGGCAATCCTGTTCATCTTTTTCAGACTTTTCCATATGAATGTAGTGAAGATGACTCAGCTGCATGGTACGCTCCATTTTTCAGTTCAGTTTTAGACTTGCATCTAAAATGTGAGAATCCGTAGACACGGCAAATGTCTAAAACAAAAAGCTAAAACAAGGCCTTCAGTTACATGACCTAATTTTTTTCTAGCAAACAACAAAAGTGCCTTGCCTCAACAGCTGCCAATTTATCAATAGACTGCTTTAAAAGAATGTAATTATTTTGATAATTAGGCAATTAACCCATTGCTATAACCACTACATAGATACGCTACAAAATTATGACACTCCTAAAAAAAACAAAAAACAAAATTTAAGGTAAGGCCTCTTGATTTTTATAAAAGGATAATGTAGTTGTATAGAAGCATCAATCTTCTTGACAAGTGTATAATGGATCACAACAAAACACCTTAATTTACTTATTTCTTATACTGTAAGCAAAACTGTGGCATAGACTTTTGAATTTTTAATACATTACTGTATTTAAATCTTATCCACCATACACTTTGTATTGAGAGCTTCAGTAAAGCAAGTTTGCTCATATTTAATTCTAACACAACTACATATAAATGAAATAAGCATCGGATTTAGAAATCATTTTGATGTGGGTTTGTAACAAAGTGGATAAGTTACTGATAAATTCTTTGAGCTTCATGCTGGCCCTGCTTTATATAAAATCTCAAAGCTTACTAGGCATCTGGACCCTTCTACATAAACAATAACTGCTTTACAAACACGCAAATGACGATAATGCAATAATGCAATAAACAAACAACAACAACAAAATCTAAATATATACAACCTTACGTGCACGTATTTTAAGAGGGACACATATCTTAACAGCTTGTCTGAAAACAAGGGAAGAATAAATACTTAACATCTAAACAGCATGATCCAAACAACAACAAAAAAATATCAAACGTCTAGACATGGAGGCAACAGGAAACTGTCTCTTTGACAAGAGAGGAAGTTAAGACAAGCTGAAGCTGTAAAACTGACTCAGAAGATTTTAATAATCATGATAGCAGGTCTGTAAAGAGGTCCTTTAGAGACGAGACCTTGAACAAGACCCATTCGGTTTACAAAAACGAATTCTCAAAATAGCCTCACCATTCAAATCACAGGAGCCTCTTCAGAGACCATGACGAAGTGTACAGGCAACACTTACGTGTAGTGCCGCACATAAGATAAACCACTAGACCGAGATCTTAAATAATTTGACTTTTAACTGTACTTGTGTCTGTTTGCACATCAAAATAATACATTCAAATTCCTATAACACTTCTCATAAACAAATGTGCAACTACTTTCAAAGCTCTCTATTTCACACGATGCGGTCCTCAACATTTAATGGCTTGAACTTCCCTGTAGCTTAGCATCTGGTGTAGCAACATATTTCATCTGATATATGCTATAGCTATAGACAGGTAGTGGTCAATCAAAGTATTGCTAAAACATTGTGCAAAAGTGTCACAATAATCCCCACTTCTGCTGACCTACTTTTGATCAAATCTTTCTCTTTTAACTTTACAGCCTTCATAGTCCTTACAAACATGAGTAAACGTCTTTTAAAAGATTTTATGTATTCAGGTCAAGCAATCTAAGAAATGTTTTTAAAAGATGAAATGCTTTTGAAGGTAATGGATAAACTAACATTTAAATGAGTTTAATGCATGCAGTTAAGCTGCATATGTGTTAGGGCTGGGCGATATATATCGTACGAAATATTATGCGCATCTCATCAGTAAAGCCGGTTCTTTGATTAGCGCTAAATCTCCGTCACCTGTATTTAGAAGGAACG
>JAUMHP010000073.1:13110657-13124378 GCA_032361065.1 Enteromius trimaculatus | reverse complement strand
CGCAGCTTGTCAGCGATCTACGGCTCTGTGTATAAGCTGGCGTTCCTTCTAAATACAGGTGACGGAGATTTAGCGCTTATCAAAGAACCGGCTTTACTGATGAGATGCGCATAATATATCGTACGATATATATCGCCCAGCCCTAATATGTGTGATATATTAATACAGAAAGCATGTTAAAATTAAAAAATAATAAAAATAAAAACAGCACTGCTTAAGTGTTAAGCAATGCAATATGAAATGAAAAATACAAAATAACAATTTACATAATAAAATATAACATGATATAATATTAATAATAGCATAATACTATAATATTTTGGCTTTGCATCAGCACGGTGCTAGAAACATTAAGGTCATAATATAATAACACAGCCCATAAGGATAAGGAACAATATTGAGGAAATTAGTTTTTACAGGATGACACAGATTCAGACTTTAAAAGCTTTTAATGCATGCAAAGCATGATTCAATAAAATATCACCAAGGCTTTCAAACTGTAAACGTAGAAATAAAATCAGCCAATTCATTCTTTGTGCAGTTTTCCAATGCACTACATTTTTTTGCATTGCAATTTTTTTTATTTCATTTGATTATTTTGATTATCTTCATTTATAAACATACATATCAATATCACTGAGGGAAGACTTGCATAAAAAAAATTAATAAAATGTTGCGGCGTTAATGCGGTCTTTTCCCCCATAAACATAACTTCCACAGACAATTTACCAGGACAAGTGCATTTTATTTCTCAACTTTGCCAGAATTTACCAGAAGTGTAGGATAGTAAATAATTGACCTGAAAAAACACCCATCACCAAAATGACTGGAATCTGTAACTCAAAAGGCCAGTTACCTAAGAGACATACTTTCCAGATGAGACCCTAAATTCCAGTCACGTTTTTCAGTGTTGGGGAAGGGAGGGGGGCTGAGTCTGTCACGAGAGCAACCAAACTGACAGCAGATTTAGGTTACACACTTTAGCAAGAATTAAGCGCACAAGTGCCCTATTACATTAAACAGCTTTGTTTCGGATTGTTTATAGCCCAGTTATGCAAAGGTTCACTGATTGAGTTAGGCTGAAGAGAGAAAGCAGCGCCTGAGGAAGAGGAGGGCATCACAGCTCTGGCCTACAAGCGTGCCGAGTTTGACCTACATATTACACAACCATCACGTTACAAGGTCACGTTACAAGAAATCAGACTAGATCAGGCAGCACTATGACCTCACAATGCTAATGATTCACATTTACGTCACAGGAGGCAGTTTCACTCATTAAAAACGAGACCGAATTCACTAAGGGAAAGGCATCTCTACTAGACAGTGTATTTGTGAGCTGCCAAACTCAATATATTTAACAAACATACCAAAAAAAGTGACTTTTCCCCACAGTATACTTACAATAAAATTAATAAATAGAACAAATATTCTGAAGTATAAGAATGAGAAAGAAAGTATAAAGAATTATCTATATAAAAGATGATTCATCAAAAGTCAGTATTATATTTTTCTACACACCTTAAC
Organism: Enteromius trimaculatus; assembly: GCA_032361065.1. Classification (NCBI taxonomy): domain Eukaryota; kingdom Metazoa; phylum Chordata; class Actinopteri; order Cypriniformes; family Cyprinidae; genus Enteromius; species Enteromius trimaculatus. Next base: position 13,122,854 of record JAUMHP010000073.1, on the reverse strand, counting down.
TGTGGCTGAAACAAAAACATATTTATGAGCAATTTTATTACAAATTTATGAACTTTTGTGAATCAAAGCACTTATGATTCAGTCAGTCAGATTATTAATGAATTAATTTGAATCACTTGCTGAAATAGCAAGTTGCTCATTTGGTCAGGTCTTAAAAAATAAAACAAAAGCTGTTCTGAATATTTGGCCATATGGCAATGTGTTAATGTGTTGTGGTATATTTAAATCTTAAAAAGTCAATACACTAATTGCAATGATTATATTTGCTTTTTTATGTTTCATGCTGAATGCAATTCATTTAATCAAAAAGTTGTGTTTTTATATAGATACATTTTATTAAACTCCCCCTCACAAAATTAAGGCACGGCTAATTATAAGAAACCGGAAAAACAAAAAGTAAATTTTTTTGACATTTTCACCGTTATACGCAAATGTAAACACAATAGGCTAAATCATCGTTTTTTCGGATAAAATCAGATTATCTTATTATCACTGGAGGTTAGCAACATATGATTTTTTTTTAATTTTTTTTAAAGCATGCCATATGAAAGATACAAAGTGTAAAGGAACAAAAAAAAAAAAAAAAACACAGTAACATGCAAATAAACATTAAGACATTTAAAGAACTAGCATAGCCACAACTGACTGAACGTGATGGCAGCCAAACTGCCAAAGGCCTCGCAAAATCACTACAGCACAACATACTACATGCTAAAAACCTAGTTGTCAGTCACAATAAAACCAGAATATGTGGTGAAAAGCTGCGTTAAAGCCCCGAATGTGGCGCGGCGAGCTGTTCCGACTCGCCTCCGCTCTGGTTTGCTCGAGTTCGCTCTACTGAACTACTGACCTAGTTTCGCTGAGAACGCGAGCGTGCAAACCAATCAGCGGGGAACACCAGAGCTCCCCTCTCCTCTCCTCCGCCCGGCACCCAGCGCAATCTACACCAACTCTCCCCGCTTCGAGCGGACCCGGGTGGACTAACTTGTATTGTTTTAAGCGGCGAGTTACCTGGCTTTTCCCCCGTCGCTCCGTCACCGCCGCCAGCCGCTGTATTCCTCGCCGACATGGCTGGAGCCGGTACGCCGGGGCCCAGTACTCCGATGCTGCATGTGGAGAACGAAGGCGGTGGTAGTTATTTGCAATGGGGGGAGAGAAAGAGGAGATGTGAAGGCGGAGGGGGGGACGGCGAGGCCTGTATAATTGATTTAATCTTTTCTTTACAACTAACTCAATTGGGAGGGTGGGCCGAGCGTAAAAACGTGCAAGGAGAGGACACGATGGAATCAGGACAGTGGTTGAAACCCGGGGAAACGCGGAAGACGACGACGACGCACAATCTCCTCCTACCATCATCAACACCGCCTTCTCCGCTGTCCGTTCCCTCACGTTACTAACCTAGTAAGTCACGCGATATGTTATGCAAGCCGAGAAAAATGCGGTCACGGGTGCGATGGCGGTATGCGGCACTGAACGAGTGCCGGTCAGTCTTCTTTTTGATTGCAGCAATGTAACTCGACCGTATCGCATCAGTTCACACAACCATCATATATATATAAATAGACTAGAACTATCTGTTATTTTGACTCACTAGCTGAACGTTGGTAACAAATTGATCATTTGTTGGGGTAAGTAAATTATATTACAAAAAATAAATGAATAAAAACTCTAGCCTATCTATCTATTCGGTGTGCTTTAAAGTGTCAAAATATTTTATCTGTATTAATCTCACAAATATCATATTTGTCTGCAAATAAATAAATAAATAAAATAAAATAGCCTATATGTTAGAAATATTTAAAGCCTACCTAAACTGTAAATTATGTGTTGCTCACAAAAAATATCGCTTAGGCTAAATAAACCACAGTGACATTTTAGATTTAATATATTATTATTTTACTCATTTTATTCTCTGTAGTAATCAGATTTACCTGTGATTTTTGGGTTAGCTCGTCATATTGTACAAATGAAACTAATTTCACTGGTAGCCTAAATATAAAAATATAAAATAATTTGAAGAAGCTTGTCAGACATTTAAGCTTTTCTTTCATGCTGTAACAAACTAAATTGAGTTTAGTTTGTTTAGTTTGAATTTAGTAGGTAACCCTCGGTTTTTATTAATTCATTGATGATACCGCTGAAATAGTAACAAATCAAATAATGGCTCAAATGACAATAGTGACCTTTAAAAATAGTGCTATTTAAATGTTATTTAATTTGCTCAAGATGTTGTATAGCCTGTGTAATTTTTGTTTTTGTGACGTGAAAAAATAAATAAAGACTTGTTTTTATATTGACTTGAATCATCATTGTGACCTAAAGATGCTGTATCGTGTATATTGTATTCAACAGGTTTTATGGATTTTATGAATGTGTCTTTGCATTGTTTTTTTTTCAAATGGTTGAAACCAAAAGTCTTCTGTCCTGATTACAACTTTCACACCTACCCTGTTTGCACTGAAACGATTGAGTAACCAACTCTGAAAGAAAAAACAGACACTCGCGCCAGCTGGTGGACAAGAGATGCACATCTTAATCATTTTTATATAAACGCATAGCTGCAACTGACTGCATTGTAGCAACACAAACCCACACACTTAAAAAAGCAAAGTTTCATTATTTTCACAATATTTCTTTGGAAACATAAGTATCAGTGATTAATTATTCATCTAATATTATTGAAATTATTATTTCCAGTTCTAGGTAAATCATAGAAATGCACCGAATATAAATTTGCTTAGCTTTCGTTATTTCTCTATGATGATGTTGATGAATTTAAAGCAGTCGTAGTTGATGTATGGCTTAACCCTGAGAATCAATCAATAATTAGCCTAAATTTTGGAAATTGATACACGGGAAAAGTTGACTGAAAAGATATTGCGAACAGCAAACTAATAACTAATAATGCAGATGCATAGCCTACTTTATGTGACCATCGCTTCAGAAAAAACGTACATTTGACATGCATCAGCACAGAGAAAGACAAGTTGTTGAACTTGACAGGAAAGATTTGAGAATTTAAATTTATGGATATAGTGTAGGGATAGGGTAAAAGACATAATTTAAAGTGCCCCTATTATGCCTTTTCAAATAGATCTTTCATGCAGTGTGTCATGTGAACATAAACTATTTGCAAAGTTGTGACGCCGACAGTGCACGATAAATAAAGTTATTGTCTATCAAAAAAAAAAGATACGATACATTCGCCTAAAGGAGTCGTCAGAAATTCTGACCTTTTTCTGTTCCGGTCACACGTCATTACGTTCTACGTCGCGAACAACTTGTTATAGCAAAGGGGCGTTTCGTTTTCCGACACACGCTGTTAGCGGTAGACCAATCATAAAAGACTGCGCCATCTGACCAATCACAGCAGTGAGGGCTCACGGGAAGGAGGGGTTTAGACAGACTGATTCTTCGAACTGCTTCACACGAGTCTTTTACGAATCATTTAGAAATGGGGTAAACACACTGATCTATAAAGAGTCATTATATATAGATCAGTGGGTAAACATTAAATCTATTTTTGGAGAAAACTAAAGTGTTTTTTTGACTTTGCACGTGTAAACTAAGAGACTCATAAAGCTATATTAGCAACCTTTAAAATGGCATAATAGGGGCACTTTAAGCAAAAATTGTCCTGACAGCTGCATGGTTCCTACGAACCACTAGATGTCACTCTATTCTTTAAAAACACAAAGTGTCTTGCACCAGAGTGCTTTTTAGATACTCTATACCAGGGTTTCTCAAATCTTAACCCTGGAGGTGCACTGCAGAGTTTAGCTCTAAACCTAATCAAACATATCTAAGCCTGAAAAAAAGAGGTATTCGTATATACATTAAAATAATAATAATAAAAACTTTTTTAGAATCAGCGAACACAAAATAAGAGTTGTGTAACTGTACGCATATGCACAGTTTCGCGGTAACACTTTACAATAAGGTGTCGTTTGGTAACATTAGTTGATATGTGTAGCGAAGACTACATTTATTACAGTATTCATCTTTGTCAACGTTAATGAGGTTCATCGTTAGTTCACAATGCATTAACTAATGTTAACAAGCACAACTCGTGGTTTTATAAAGCATTAGCAAATGCTGAAATTAACATAAACTAATATTAATAAATGCTGTTGAAGTATTGTTCGTTCTGAGCTCGTTAGCTAATGTTGTTAACTAATGATGACTAATAAACCTTATTGTAAATTGTTACCAGTTTTGCTTATAAATATTACTAAAATTTGAGAGAAAAAGAAAACCCTTCGCCAAATCAAAGTCAATGTGTCGTAGCATCATAGGAACCTGTTGTTTTGTTATGTAATTAGGAAATATCAAAACCTGTTAAAACCACCATGGCGGCGTGTTTAGGTCTGTGGCTATGTGAAAAAAGAAATATGGTTTGTCGAAAATGAGTCTGTGGGCAGTTGTTTTTCCACTATAAGCCTGTACTGTACATTAAAATTGCAGGTGTTAAACCAACACCACAGTGTAGATTTCAGACCTGCAGACAAGACTTTGATGTTCCTGTGCGTACTTATTTTTTAATTTTTAATAATTTTTATTATTACTTTGGTTCATAGATAACTAATCTTCATTTGCTTAATGCACATGTTCGTTTTAATTGTGGAAAATAGTTAACCCCTGTCTCTCAGTAATTTATGACCCTTTGCACTGAATGGCAGACCTTTAGTGAGGAATCTCCAGATTTTATTCATGGCCAACAGACTACTGAGACTCTTATAGCAAGCATCAGTGAAACACAGCCTGAGAGAGGTGCACACTACCAATGAATGTTTTAGACCTCAATATCTGAATTTTTAAAGCACGCTGCATTTTTAAAGATTATTGCATAAAAGAAGCTTTCATGTGGAAAAAGGTGCAGCCTTTCACTTACAGGCGCAATAGATTTAGATTGCGTTTCTGACTATTGTGCATCAGCTAGTGCAACGGCCTTCACAGTTTGAACCTTTATGTCAGTGGTTGGTTGTTGACGTTGATACGTTTGACCCGTGAACCCCTGGAGCTGTTTCTTGGGATAAGGGTTAGACTGGGACTAGAGGACGTAGTGTCTTGTTACACCTGCTCGTATCATACAACCCCCGAGCCTGCGATCCTTGACTGTGCTGTCAATATTTAATGAGCGCTGCTAGTCACTCTTTTTGGCCTGCTTTCGTATGGGCAAGACCAAGAAGGGAGGGGTTGGAGAAGAGGCAGGTGTTCGGCATCTTCTGTCACTGTCTGCGAGGGAGCTGAGGAGAATGCCTGAGTTTCCATTATTGATGTATGCCAGCATAACTTTCACAATGCCGATACACTGAACCAAAGAGACCCGGATTTGCCCCATTTCTCTCTTCGGGCCTCGTTTCTGGATGTTCTCAGCCCAAACTGCATGAAGGATTGTACCCAGATCGTCCAAACCAAAGTCCCTCCTCTTCTTTCTCTCTGATCCGTCTCTGGCTCAGCATCTCTCCTCCTCCCCTCCAGCACACCTAGACCATCTCAGTCCAGCACAGGAGAGGATGCGCACCAGCGCCTAGTGGATATCCTGCCCAGAAGTGTTTGAGGGACAGAAGAGCAAGGGAAGGAGAAATGCCACTGGGGGGGTTTGCGGGTCTAAAGGAGAAGCTCAGACCGGGGAAGGAGGAGTTGAAGAACAGTGTGGGTGACTCCCTGGGGAACCTGCAGAAGTAAGTGTGAAGGCAGGAGTCTAAGCGCTGAGAGGAAGATACAGAAAGATTGCTTGCTTATATATGCTAAATCATGCTTTTGGTATTGATTTTCATTCAATAGTGGGAAGGGATTTAAAATGTAGAATTGAGAAATCAACTTAAAATTTATTGAGCAGCTGATTTCTTACTTTCATATAAAAGTAAGATGGAAAAAATGGCAAAGAATATACTACAGTGTGTATGAAGTATAGTGTAATAATACAGGACTATAGAATATAATGAAATTATAGAACTTTATATTAGGTTTATTATATCTTCAAAGATTTGCGATAAGGGATGCTGGTAGTATAATTTTGTAAAAAATATGTTTGAAAAACTGTTTTCAGGGTAGTCCTACATTGTTTCTCAAAGAAAGTAAGACTGTAATTCTTATAAATATTCATAACTAAATGTTGCCACGGGATATCAGGGATATCATCTAGAAATATTACATTATTACGCACAAACCTAACATATTCACTTTGTACCTTGGCCAGTAATTTAAAAATGTTATCCAGTTTTCGAGATGTTTCCATACATATTTAATATCTAGTACATTTAAAGAGATTAAAAACCTGAAGGTTTTAGATTAGAGTGAAATACACGTCATATTCTTGCACATTAGACAGCTTTATATGTGAGATAATGTACATCATTTCCTGTGTCTGTGTAACGTTGCCATGAAATGTCTTAGAGCTTGTAGAACTAGAACTACACAATATAGAGGGGGAAAATTAATATATGGGTGCACACTAAAGTCATGCAATATTTATTTTCATCACTACTTGAAGAAATTGCTGAATTTCATTTGGATCTGTGTATAAACTAAGCATGCATAAAATGCACGTAATAGATGCTCCAAAAGCTTCCAAAGTTTCCAAAAGCAACAAATAATATTTAAAATACTTTATATTAAAACAATGAATTACAATGCAATGACAACAATATGTAGTACGGTAAATCCTACTGAAAGTGTTCATGACAGAAAATACAGTAAGTGTTTTGGCTGTTTGCCACAGGCTTTATTTGAGAGAATAGCACCTGAATACCTTTAATTTTCTATTATTGTTACGTTTCTTGTGGTAAAAAGTGGACAGTATATTGCCTTTGTTGAATGATTATAATATAAAAATTGTTAATTTTGGGTGATGGTAATCCTTGCACATGGCTTTATGTTGTGTTACAGGTGATTTTTTCCTTTTGACAATTTTCACGTCTGTCATTGATTATGTATGATTTTATTAGTATATTAACGTGCAGCAAAATCTATACAGTCTCCATTGTTAACAAAATTCAAATGATAAGAAGTATCTTGAGAGTTTTGAACTCAGTTGATACCAAAAACGCAGAAAAACTAACACCGCATGGGAACACTATTTTTCTGATCTGAATAAGTGTATTGTCCACAATAGATAAAAAACTGCATGTAATCCATTTCAAGAGCGTACCAGAACAACAAATCACCTTAAAGTGGCTTATGTGCAATAACAATGCTTCGCAAACATCAGGAACAGGCTCTTGAAATGATGCTTCTTGATCCTCCATCCACAATCCTCCAGTGTCCAGCTTTTAGTGAGCTCCTTCCTCTGTGTGTAGAAGAACTCAGGTGTGCATTTCAAAATAGACAGATGAAAGTAATTCCTGTGAGGTGGAGGATGAGAGGAAAGATGCAGGTTCAGTAATGGAACAGGTGCGTGCGGGCGAGATGGAGGGAGCAGCAAGCGCAATGTGACCTTTTCAATGCCACACTCTGGCAACCCTTGCTGGCCCCCTCCAACGTTCAGTCCATCAGTACATCACTCATAAATATGGGTATATCAGTTTCAAACAGTGCTGAGTTGAATCTAGATCAGTTAAAGCTACATTTGCGGTTTTGGTTTATACATCAGTTTTTAAGTGATATAATTTCATCTTTTTGTCTTCTGCAAGCCATGACTATTTCTGAACCATTTTATTCTTCTTACAACAGGAAGATAGATGGTTCTAATGCGACTGAAGAGGACAACATTGAGCTGACAGAAGATGGTCGGCCAGTGGCGGCCCCTCAACGTAGCCCACCCATTTTGGATTGTGGCTGCTTTGGCGCCCCCAAACGTTACATTATCGCCATCCTCAGCGGACTTGGCTTTTGCATCTCTTTTGGCATCCGCTGCAACCTGGGTGTAGCCATTGTAGAAATGGTTAACAACAACACTGTCTACATCAACGGGACTGCCGTCATGCAGGTGTAACTAGGAATACTCATAATACCAAATTACCTTCAAGTTAGAACAAGGGGATTTTTAAACTATCAAAAGTAAAGGGATAGTTCACCCTCATATAAACATTTTGCCATCATTCATTTTGTTCCAAACATGTACGAATTTCTTTGTTCTGTTAAACACAAAAAAAATATTTTGAAGAATTTTGCCATTTGCCATTTCGGTTGCCAAAATGTTGCTGGTCACCACTGACTTCCATAGTATGGAACAAAAAATACTATATAAGTTAAAGCAGTAGTTCACCCGAAAATGGAAATTGTGTCATCAACTACTTTTTGGCAGAATAAAGAAATTCAAACAGGTTTGGAACTAATTGAGGGTGAGTAATTGATTTTTGGGTGAACTATTGCTTTAAGGAAATCACAAGGACAAAAATGATAATTTTTGAATGCAGAATAACCGTAAGACTATCAAAACTAACAAAAGAAGTAAATAAAATTATACCACACTAACAAAACTTAACATTATCTTATATTTAATTTTTTTATTAAATTGTTCTTTTGACAACTCTGCTTTTACTGGTAATAAATAACACAAAATAACAAATATAGTGTATCTATTTGCTAACCACACACACAGAAACACACACACACACACACACAAACATACATTAATATGTAAATATCTTTACATAATCAATTATAAAAAAATAGTTGGTCCCTAGCAAAAATATTCAGGGGTCAAAAGTAAAAAATATCCAGATAGTCCGTTTGACTTTTTCATCTATCAAGTTTAAAGGACCGATTATCTTTTTGTTTGGCTTGAATTTTTTATTAGTGACTTTTTAGGTATTAGCTGCCACAATTTCCTGTAATTTCTTGTCATAAGAAATTTTAGGAGAAAGACATGACTCTCATACACACACACACATATTCAGAGGTCATTTTACTATGAATGTCTTACAACAACTCATTTTTATATCATACACAGAAAAGGTTTTTTTATTACTATTCTTTTTTATTTTATGAATTATATAAAGCTAACATTGTCTCCTCTAATGTTTGTCTCCTTCAGCCAGCACAGTTTAATTGGGATCCAGAGACAGTGGGATTGATACACGGCTCGTTTTTCTGGGGCTACATTGTCACTCAAATCCCTGGAGGTTTCATCTCCAATAAGCTAGCAGCTAACAGGTGAGCCTCGTCTTGACGCATGGACCTCCACACCACGTTTGGAAGGCAGATGCATACTCCATAATACAACTCTTATATTACATTCAGTGTTGAAAGGTGTCTGAAGACTCAAGGGACCAAACAAGTGCAGTGGTCAGGGCTGCGAGGGATAAATTTGTGCCGTGTGATGATTAGAGGGGCGATAGCGGTCTTGTAATAAAAGCCTCACAGGAAAAGAGGACACGTGGCTGACAGAGTTAATAATGAAAGATCCAGCAGTAGATCTCTCACTGAAACACCAGCCACTGGAATATTACAAGTGTCACTTACACACTGTTTTGGAAAAAAAAGAAGCAGCAGATGGATGGATTAAATAGAGATAAAGGACAAGTGAATGAACCAAAATGACTCTCTTCTGTGTGATCCAGGGATGTAGATGTGCTAGCTAGCATCATGCCTATTCAAACTTATAGATTTTTCAGCAAAGTGGTTTTTGAATGGGAATAAAAAGGTATTTGGAAATTAGTTTGCAAAAATATTGGTAAAAATGTCATTGTTTGATCAGTACAGTCAAGTCAAATCTTCATACATGATAGATTAGGGTTTGAAGCCAAGCTAGTATCTTTGAGACAGCTTTTATTTTTTTTAGTTTTAGTAAGTTTTTTAATAGTCTACACATTATTTGTATTATTATTATTTATATATTTTTAATTTCTACACAAAGTGACTTTCTAAAAAATAAATGTTTTTTTTTTTAATAAAAGTTGTTTCGATTATATTTTAGAACTATATAGTATACAAAATATCGTTAAAATATGTGAAATACAATGAAATAGATAAAGATTACAACTTTTTAAAATTCTTACTTTAATATTCATTTTAAAAAGCTGTTTGCACTCATGCTTCAAACTAAATTCAGTGCATTTCTAATGCATTTTGATATTATCTTGTTGTATGAAATTAAATCCTTTTAAATGTACAAAATGACTCTCTACTTGTCACCAAGTCCTCACTTTATATGATGTCAATAAGAAACATAAATATTTTATGATTAATGTCTTTCAGAATATGAGAACTGATGACAGAGTTACTCGTTTAAGTTATTCAGAGAACATTATGAAATTATTTATCCTCACTGTGTGCTTTTCCACAAAATATTATTTATTTAAATCTACTTCATTTAAGGCCTCATCTTTATATTGCTTCATTTTGACTGAATCCATGATACCTGCATTAACTAATGTTACTAAATGTCTCTGAATTATTCTCAGGGTGTTTGGAGCAGCCATTTTCTTGACGTCAGTGCTAAACATGTTTATTCCATCAGCTGCCAGGGTCCACTATGGCTGTGTCATGTTTGTGCGAATTTTACAAGGACTGGTGGAGGTGAGTGGCCACCAGTGACCTCCTCTTTAAATATGTCATAAAGTAGCCAGTTTGCTTTTTTAAATTATTTTACATGAGACATAACTTTTAATAGGCCTATTATATATTCATTTTAAATGGTATGCTCTTGATCAGTGTATTAAAACAGTAATCCACTCAAATGTGACAATTTTGTCTTTTCACCCGAATGTCATTTTAACCATGTGACTTTTTTTTTTCATTCCTTCAACACAAAAGAATATTTATGCCATCTTTGTTTTCAAGTGAATTCTGATATTCAACCTCCAAAAATGATAAAAAGCTCAAAAAAAGTAGTTGTGAGGTATGCACTGTATACTAAGTCATTTAAAGCCATGCAATAGCTTTTGAGTGATGAAAGACTGAAATTTAAATCATGATTTATTATTCAAGACGTCATTATATGGGTGAGCTGTTTCTTTAAGTAATAATTGGCCATTACAATAAAGTTAAGTATTCATTGATCATTAGCCTACATTAAAAATGAAATGAAGGAAAGAAAGAAAGAAAGAAAAGATAGGTAGGCCTACTAATTTGCTTGATGTTCACAGGGTGTCACATATCCTGCCTGCCATGGGATGTGGAGCAAATGGGCTCCTCCACTGGAAAGAAGTCGTCTGGCTACTACCTCGTTCTGTGGTGAGTAGGTTTATAAGAGACTATTTTACTGAACGTGCTGAAAAAACAAGTATATGATGGTTAGGTATGTTTTGATGCTGGGATCCTGGTCCTTTGCTGGTTAATGCTGATTTGAACTGCCCGTTTTGTTGGTTTAATCTGGTCTTTTGCTGGTTTATTCTAGTCCTTTGCCAGCACATGACCAGCATAAACCAGCAAAAAGACCAACATAAACCAGCAAAGGACCAGCATAAACCAGCTTAAATCAGCAATAAAACATACTTAACCAGCGTATGCAGGTTTTTTTTCAGCAGGGCTAGGAGATACTTAAAGATTCAATGTTAACATTTTTTATATATCGCATTTTTGGTTTGTCGTGAATCACTACAGTGCACCTTTAATAACTGTTTATATTCGGACCATTTAGATTTCATATAGGTACATGTATAGCTGCAGAGTATCCTGGTACCTGCGTGATTCACCATAGACATAAACAGAGAGAAGTAGGTCCGGCTACAATATTCTTCCACAAGATTCCGCTTATTATAGAGCCAAAAGTTATGGAAGGTAGCAGAAGCTTTGGAGTGTTCTTGAATGAATTTTTAAATAAATCGTTTGAGTGAATGATTCAATGAATTACTCAGAAACATGCTGAATTCGATTTTAGCTCGTAGTATGTATTTCTATAGCATGACTTACACACTTAGTGCATGGTTACAAATTCAGATTGTTGACTTATTTAGTTATTGTACGAATCAATGTTTTTAAGAAACATTTGAAAAAATGATTCAATGACTCACTCATAAAGACGTGGACCTTTTAATGTCAACATGCTTTTTTAAACACCAAATTTAACGATTCCCCGTACAAATGTATCTGTATCTGCAGTAGAAGTAAACACTCAAGACATAAAAAAACATGCTCACAGTCCAGTTGACCAGTCGACCGTGGGTTTATATTCCAATGCTCATTACGCCTCAAATGCATTAAAACAGCCGTCTTTCACAATAAACAGGTGCCATATGAGGCGCCGTGTAGGATTTAAATCAAACTTCGTTTATCAATACATACATAAACCACGCGCATATACACCTATA
>JAUMHP010000073.1:13087931-13110557 GCA_032361065.1 Enteromius trimaculatus | reverse complement strand
ATAGGTGTATATGCGCGTGGTTTATGTATGTATTGATAAACGAAGTTTGATTTAAATCCTACACGGCGCCTCATAGTGCCATGACAACCTGTGCTTTAAACAGCTCTTGACATGACCACTAAATGAAGATGGTCTGCACACAGCTTCACCTTCTGTATGTGAAAGAGGCTTTCTTCTGTTGACAAATAAAGCAGCACCCTCTTCTCTATGTTCAAAAGCTCACTCGAGAATCTTTTCCTATGCCAAACAGGAAGGTTTACAAGTGCATCCAGTAATAAAATATACATTAAGACACCTTTTCATTAAAATCCCATTTCCTGCAGCTGCCAGCCTGTCCTTCAGGCAGAGGCGTGTGTTGCGCTGAGGTCCAGGATTGTTGCACATGAAACTGAGCAGATTAAAACTCTGTTACTCCTTGAATTTGAAGAACGACTTGAATCCTGGCATTGGCATTCATTGCTTTAAAAGTTCTTATAGATTGACAATTAAGTAAATATTGACAGAATCAATTTTTGGATGAAGTCCTACAAATATATGACAATCTACGAGTAAATGTTAAAGTTACTATATTAAAATGAACAAAACTAATTCTGCTTTCTCAAAGCTGAACCTCTGGCAGTTATGAGGCAACCCCCGCAATGACTTCAAATTATTGAACTGTCATGTGAAGGGAATATTGCAGGCTGATTAATGCCCTCTCTCCTAATTTAACTTTCTTAATTAAGCCTTTGTGTGTGTGTGTGTGTGTTTTGGTTGACAGGATCTTATGCAGGAGCTGTGATAGCAATGCCACTGGCTGGAATATTAGTGCAATATGTAGGCTGGCCCTCTGTCTTCTATATTTATGGTGAGTTTAGGGTAAGCCTTTGAAATGTTTTGGAAACTGAAAAACAGAGTAAATATGAATCTGAAACATGATACAGTAAAAATGCGATTGATGACATTTATTAACTAATTTGTACTTTACGACACATTTGCTTGACTTTAATCAATCAAAATAATTTACATTCATATTAGCGCTGGGCAATGATGAATAATGATTAATTGCATCCAAAATAAGTTCATATAATCTATGTGTACTCTTCTATGAACTCTTTAATAATCTAATTCTTTGCTCATATCCAGGTGTGTTTGGCATAATATGGTATATTTTCTGGCTCTTGCTGGCTTATGACAGTCCAGCGATCCATCCCACCATCAGTGAGGAAGAAAGGACATACATCGAGACTTCTATTGGGGAAGGAGCCAATTTAATGAGTGCTACTGAGGTACACTTCTTTCATGCATTTGGTATAATAAACCATAAAACGTTACATATACTATATTCCATTGAATATTAAGATGGCAATGTAATAGCCTAAACTACTTTGTGAAAACTGCATTTTTGCTCTCTTTGCAGAAATTTAAAACTCCTTGGCGTGAATTTTTCACATCTATGCCTGTCTACGCCATCATTGTGGCAAACTTCTGCCGCAGCTGGACCTTTTACCTCCTGCTCATTAGTCAGCCAGCTTACTTTGAAGAGGTCTTTGGGTTCCCCATCAGCAAGGTGGGCTGTTATGTGGTTTACAGAATCCTCTGTTAATTTAGCAATCACAGTTCACTCTATAATGATGTCGGGCTGTTTCAGGTGGGCATTCTGTCAGCGGTGCCACACATGGTGATGACGATCATTGTGCCGATAGGAGGCCAGCTGGCTGACTTCCTGAGGAGCCGGAAAATCCTCTCTACTACAACCGTGCGCAAAATTATGAACTGTGGGGGTAGGCAAAGTCCCAAGCTCACACCATTGGTTGAGTTCTTGCTTTTAAAGAGTTACTCCGCAATTACCACTGTCTGAATGCTCTATCTGCCATCAGTGGCTCAACTGTAATAATATAAAACTACAAGAATACTTTTTGTACAGAAAGAAAACAAGAATAACGAATTTGTTCAACAGTTTAAAGTCACAATAGCACCATTTTGGACACCATTCTGTGGACGTGCATAGTATATGCAATTCTGTGTTAGATGCAATGAAAAGATACGCTGTTTGTACAAATCAAAACATATACAAGACATATCCTTCCATTATGTCTTACACAGAACTCCGTACGCTAAGTGCGTTCACGGGATGCTTTCCTTTCCAAAACGGCGATACGGTGATGTTAGCCTGCTGAATTGTTAAATAAAATCGTTATTTTGTTACAAAAAGCATTTTCGTAGCTTCATAAAGTTACAATTAAACCAGTGATGGCATATGGGGCATACCTTTCATACATTTGAATTATTTGTCAGTCAGTGGGACAGTCACAAACCTCTCGGTTTTCATCCAAAATATCTGAAATTGTGTTCCGAAAACGAACGAAGCTTTTATGGGTTTGGAATGACATGGGTGATTAATTACAAAATTTTCATTTTGAGATGGAGTAACCCTTTAAAGGCCTGTTTACATTAAAAAAGATAACTAGAAAGACATATTATTGTTATGGGCCATTCACACATTTTTTGTAAAAATGCAATACACAGTGCAGTGAAATGGAAAAAGGAAGTCTAGAGAGGAATTTTTAAAGTTGAACTGGTCTTTTGGAACGCTGTGTTTTGTGCAAGACTAAATTCTGCCATCATCCGCAGGTTTTGGCATGGAGGCCACGTTGCTGCTAGTGGTTGGGTTCTCACACACACGTGCAGTGGCCATCTCATTCCTCATCCTGGCAGTGGGCTTTAGTGGATTTGCGATATCAGGTGACGCATGAGACAGGTGTCAGTCATCAGAATGTCCGTCAGCATAATCCTCTGTCATTAAGCTTTGTTTGATTCTAACCTTTTAAGTTTCTTTGTGCTTAAGCCAACTCTCCGGTTTCAATAATGCTCAGTAATAAAAGAACAAAGTATAAAGTGCATGGTGATAGAAGCTGGAGTATTCGTTTCTAAAATGACACAGAAGAGGATCTAAATATGTGAAGTGTATTTTTTATTCTTTGACGCAGGATTCAATGTAAACCATCTAGACATAGCCCCCCGCTATGCCAGTATTCTTATGGGCATCTCTAATGGAGTGGGTACCCTGTCTGGAATGGTGTGCCCCCTCATTGTTGGAGCACTCACCAAACACAAGGTATTTAACTTCATCAGCTTCTGCTTGTGCATCAAAAACATAATACTTTACAAGCACAAAGACATTTTTTTAAGAGATGCAGTCACACGGAAACAGCTTCATTCTTTCACAATGAACTCATGTTCCTTATATTAAATAAGGGGAATTTTTTAGTGCGTAAATATTCCTGGATATTCAAATATGTGACATGAATATATATAGCAATGGTGCACAACTAGGGGGCCTCAGCACACTTCTAAGGGGGCCTCAAGATGACTAAATAGTATTAAACTTACATATAATTTATAATATATGATTATTAAAATGCTAAAATATGTACATTTAAATATTAACTTTTCAGAATTATATAAAGTTAATGCAAAATAAAATTAATGAGTTATTTGACTTATCAGTACTTCTATTTTCTTTTAATAAAGTTTGAAAGCAAGCAGTTTTGTCATAATAGTTTTGTCATTATTTGTCAAAATATATTATTAAATGTTATTCTTTAAATTAAATATGAAATATTCTTTAATGGGTAAGATCGGGTAAAAATATCTCTTTAAGGTTACGGCTGCCTATGTTTCATTATGTAGTTATCTGACTATTAAAAAATAGTGAAGTAACCAGAAGGTTGTAAGTTTATACCCCAGAAGTGGTGATTCATGAACTATAAAGCTAACAAGTTCACCTTTTCGCTTTGGAACAAGACACTTATATAAACCCCATAAGCAAATTAAATGTGCACGTTTTACACAAGTATATTGCATATCCTCATTACGTTTCTACGTTCTCACCAGACTCGCCTGGAGTGGCAGCACGTCTTTGTGATTGCTTCCATGGTGCATTACACTGGCGTGATCTTCTATGCCATCTTTGCTTCTGGCGAGAAGCAGGACTGGGCCGATCCTGAGAGCACCAGTGACGAGAAATGTGGGATCATCGGGGAAGATGAGCTGGCTGATGAGACAGAGCCCAACAGCGACAGCACCCTGGCCACCAAACAGAAGACCTACGGAACCACAGAAACCTCTGCAGGACGCAAGCAAGGCTGGAAGAAGAAGAGAGGGGTGACCATGCAAGCAGATGAAGATCACGGATCAAATCATTATGAAAACGGGGAATATCAGAATCAGTATCAATGACATTTTGGTCACCAAACGCTCAAGACTGAGACCTGAGGTGTAGGGGTGTTTATTTAAGTAACCCACCCTGGGAATACAACATTCCACCTGACATTTGACACAACAGTATATTTGAGTTGTGAAGAAATATTTTGGATGGCTTCCTTTATGATTTCACCCGGCTGTAGAAGGTGAAGGAACAGTCACATGAGAAAGATCTGTGAGTAGTTAATTTTAAAGCTATAGGCAGACGTAGTTTCAACTCAAGTCTACTACCTGTTTAAAAGTACAACATTTTTCAAGAAATTAATCTTTTTTTATTTAGCAAGGATGCATTAAATTGGTCAAAAATGACAGTAATAACATTTTAATGCTACAAAATAGTGCTGAATGCTGAATTAAATGAATTAAATTCTTTTGAACTTATTATTTATTAACATCACAGAAGTAATTGACATTTTCAAATGTATACAAAAACAGACATTTTAATTGTTTTTACTGTATTTTTGATCAAATAAATGCAGCCTTGATGAGCATAAGAGAATCCTAACGTGGTCCCAATTTAAAATGTCTGAATATCATTGCATTAAAAAATATCAAACCATGTGGCATCCCCCTGTCAAATGTTTCTATAGCTTATCTTCAAATCTTTTTTTGCATATATACCTAACTATATCTACTTTGGCTTGAATCGCCTTGTTTAAAAATGTTTTTTTTGTGCTAAATTCCTAAATAGTAATTGATTTGATATTTTGTGAGCATGCAATGACATTTATACAATTTTAAGATGGGCACAAGTGGACACTGTAATTCAGTCTAATAAAGAACAAACAAATAGATTTACACTAAAACAGACCATTTTAGAATATACTGAACTTAATTTAAAAACATAATTTCATTCCAAAGTCTTTTTTATATCTACCATACTACAAGGCTGACAGCAGAATATGCATCTGTTCTTTTTTATTTTATGATTTTATGTTTTAATTGTTGTCAGCTATGCAAAGAAAGCAAGTGTATAGTGCATAAACAGGTTAAAGAAACATTTTTCGGTGCCTCCATGGCTTTCCTTGCATGCAGTTGTACAGCCTCCAAAATCCTCTTTGCTGAATTGAATCTCAGAAAATAATGTTTTATCAGAAAAGTTAATAATGGTCTGTAGTGGAATTCCTTTTAAAAATGCAGTATGTCCACCGTTAATATCTCCTAGTTCAGTTTATCGTTTACATATGCGTAGGTGAAAGAGCTTTGATGGAGTTTGGTTGAATATGTAGAAATTAATCATTTTAGTACTTATAAAATTGAATATGGCTTTTAAAAGAGAATCGATCCGCAATGTGCCTGATTTTTTTTTCTTTTTTCTTTTGCACAATACCTGTTAAAAAAGACATTTCATTGCTTACATGGATGTCAAGATGATTGTTTGACATGTGCACTTTACCATTGCATCACTGTAACTGATGTCTCTTTAAATGTTCATTTGGAGGAGAATAAAAAAAATCTTTCAATTTATCTCTTACCTACACATTCATATGTGCTAAAAATATTACTACTGACATAGTAGCATTGTAATATAGTTCAGATAGCATGCATAATTGATTCTCTTTGGCACATACATTAGATTACAGCAGCGGCTGCTCCTGTGTTTAAATAGCATCTTACACTATTAATGAGTTTAGTGTGGAACAAATGAAATCGAAGTAGACCTAACCGAGACTTTGGACTCACGACATCTTTCTCAGGGAGAATAGATGCATGTTTATGCTGGGATGCTTAAATTGGCTCACTTTGTCTTTGTTGGGAGCTGACAGAACTCTCCTGGTTAGTGTCATGTGGGAGTAAACATCCCTCACATTATCACTTTTCTTATGTTCACAGCAGCATTTTACAGTGTGCAACAAATTAGTCTGACCACCCAAAGCTTTAAACAACTTCACCACAAAAATTTGATTTTGTTTTTAATTATCTTTGACTGGGCAGGACATAAAAATTTTACATACTTTATCACAGCAACAGTTTACATTAATAAAAAAATTTAATTAAACCTAAAATAACTCAAATCAATAATTATTAGTGCTGTCCAACAACTAATCACGATTAATCACATCCAAAATTAAAGTTTTAGTTTACATAATATATGTTTGTTTACTGCTTATATTTATTATTTATATAAATACACACACATACAGAGTGAATTTTTGAATTTACTGAATTTCGAATACTATGAATTTCGGACATACTACTCGCCTCCCATACTGTTTTTTGTGTACTATATAGTAGGGAAGTAAGCGATTTCGGACGCAGCAGCAGTGTTGGGGGGGCCTCCAGGAACGTGGTTGGGTGCTTTAAGGGATACACCGATGAAATATTATTATTTCATTATTATGGAATTATTTCAAACTACAAACTTTCAAACACACCCAATGTCTTCACCGAGTTTGGTGGCAATCCAGTGGAAATCCTCAGAAGAGTATATCAAAATTCCACAGCATGCGTTTTTTTAAACAGCCCTTAGTAGTCAACTTCCTGTTGGGTGGAGCCTATAACATGCTCTACTATAAAAACTATAAAAGTGGTTTTAATAAAGCACAGTAAATACATTGCAACACTTGTCAATTGCGTTGTTACACGATGCACTTTAAATTCGGTTATAATTATTTATAAGATATAATGTAATACAATGCACATTATAAATATTATGCATTCATTTAAATGCATTATTCCCTTTAGTAATACTTTATAATGCATTATACATGAGGGCATACAGTTTTTCTATTTATGCTTAGTTTTTGCTCAGTTCAGTTCCATTTTTATAGTCATTTTTTTTTTTTTTATTCCAAATTAGTAACTTTCAGTTTTGTTGCCATGCAAACATTTCTCATTTTTGTTTAGTGTAATATTTTCTTTTAAATATAAATATTTCTTTTTGAGAAATAAAATAGCTTTGACTTGAACAAAATGATTTTGATGGGTTGTCAAATATTTTGTGATCCTCTTAATGCGGATGCTACTTAATAGAAAAGAATAGAACATTTTGCAGACAACATTTAATGTTACTGCCACCATAAAATGTGCAGTTTCAGCGCCATCATTATAAATAAAGCATAACCCTTGTGTCGCAGCTTTTCTGTTACTCATCCTTCATGTTCCCAGTTTCAGTCCTTTTGGATCTCTTGTTCCAGTAATGTACTGTATGCACGTTTGAATTCAACGCACCATCTTTTGATTTGTTGGTCGGGTGTTACATGTCAACAGGTCTTTTTTTAGGTAAATCTTGGGAAAGTTCAAGGTTGTGGACCTTGTTATGGTGTGTAATGGCATTTTTTGTGCCACAGTCCTTGACAGCTCATGTTTAACATGCTGATATGAAGCCTCTCGACGGTTTGTACTACTGTTTGATGGCCTTATCTCTAGCTTTTATGATTTGATGTGTGGTTCTAAAACAGTAAGCAATTTTGTATTTGAGATTAACTACCAGATGTCAAACAAAAAAGAGGCTTTAGGTGATAGCTACTCTCCATGCTTGACTGAAACACAATGTTTAATGTAATTAATCTTAGAGAATATTCTAGAATTTCAGACATTTTAGTCTGCTTTGGCTTGGGTTCATCAAACCACAAAGAAAAAGATAAAATGATAGACACCTCATGTGATATCAAACATATTGCAAATTTAATAAATAAGCCATGGATGTGCTGTTAAAAACGCCCATACTGGAGTGCTGTGACTCACAAAATAGCTGAAGTGTTTGATAATAGTTTTTTAATAGAGCCATGAACATGTCCTTCTCACAAGGCCATCCATTCCTCCCCCACTCTCCACTGCTCCAACAAACAGCCGCCAGCCTATGGCAAAGGTTTTGTTTATTTCAGAGCGCTGTCTGTTGACTCAGAAGGGCCCTCTGTGGATGGAGCAACAGCCGGTAAATGATTAAGAGCTTGTTTTTAGATACATTTGCAATTATAGTGAGACGCTGGTCTTCATCACGTTTTGGTCAAATTACATCTCACATAAGTGGGGTGTGACTCATGTGAATGTAATGGCATAGAGAGCACATTATATCATCTATGCATTCATACACTGAAAAAAATAGGATTCAGTTTTTATTTAGAAATTGCTAGTAATTTACGCAAATAATTACAAAGAAATTGCAAGTAAAGAACAAGACTGAATGAATATTAATTGCAGAACATATATATATATATATATATATATATTTCTTTTTAATTGACTTAACATACTACAACTAAAGAAATATTTTTTACTTACTTTTTCTAGAGAAAAATAGGGCAGGGGTTCTGTTATTTAGGAGGACCCAACTCCAAAAAATTGCGCACCCTTATTGATAATAAAAATAATTAATAAATTAATAAACAAATGTAGTGAATTATGGTGTGTTCTCCCTTGATGGTTTGCAGAGTTATTATTTTTAGTGTTATTTATATAGTATCATTATACATTTACTTTGGAATTTACAACATTAATTTATCTTTTTGATTTATATATTTTATTTTATTTTTTGTTTGTTAGTCATTTTGTTGTTTGCTTTTGATTATTATTATTTTCTTTTTAAATATTAAATTTTTTTTCTAATTTAGTTTAGGTTTTAGTCATTTTATTTTACTATATTTATTTTTTATTTTATTTTATACATTTATTTATTTCCTTTATTTCTAAACAGTAAAGTTATTTTTTCTTAACTGCATTTATTTTATTTAGTCGCCAAAGACACATTTCTAATTGACATTTAGTTTTTCATCTATATGTTTATATTTCAGTTGATTTAAGCTGAATAAAAATTCATAAATGTCTTATTTCTTTAGTTTAGAGGATTTAGCATAGTACAAAAGGGATTTTTAGGATTGCCGATTTAATTTTATTTTTAAAAAATGTAGAATGAACAGCCAAAAAGGTAGCATGTTTTCTTATAAATTTAGATTAGTTTAATAATAAAATAGTATTATAGTAAAGTATTACTAAAAAAAAAATACTTAGTAAGTAACTGACATATTGCAATTTCAAAGTTAGGAAAATGATGCAAACATATCTTGTAAATGTGCATGCAGAGTATATTTTAAGAGAAGTGGTCTATGCAATAAATCATTTCCAACTTAATTCTAGAAACTGCCACTAATGTCAGCCTGCCATGTGTTGCAAAATGTGTCATCATCCTTATTTACGACATGAGCCAAGTCGCAGTAATTGGTCATTGAGCAATTCATCAGACCCCGAAGTACAGTATCCCACAATATGCAATATAGCCAAAAGGCATTGCATACTTCTTGAACCAAACTATCAATTAAGCTCATAATTTGAAGTCAGGTATCAGATATCAAAGTTTTCGATGATGAGCTAAAACAGAGCAGGTGTACTTCTATCCAAACGCTTTAAATTACACGAGAGACTAGCATTGAGTAATAATTGTGTTTACATGATTGTTAGGGTATGTGTGTGCATCTGTGGGGAATGCGTTGGGAAGAAGGGTGTGCTGGTTATCTCTGGCTATTAAGGAGGTAATGCTGCGTTTGTAGGCCTGTCAGCCAAAGTTTGGAGCTGATGGGAGAGGGAGGAACTGCTAGTACTCATGAAGAGAAACAGATAGATAGTTTAATTAATAACCACTGTCCTGTTTCCCCATGACCCCAGCCGCTCAGTCCAGTTGCTACACAGAATCAGCTTGATGCTTATGATGGCTACAAATATCGAGACCCGGCTCTGGAGCACACAACGTCTGTTAGAGTAATAGGTAAGTAAATTATATTTCTGATATCTGTTATAAAAAATAAATCATCTACTGTAGCTTACTATTACTTGATGATTGGGGCGAGCGTGGAGATTTATAAATTGGAAATGGAACAATGTTATGGAGACCCTCCGTGTGTACTAGCATGTAAGCTCATGGGAAATTACGGGCTGGATTTATTATAGTTTTATGAAGGAAACCGGTTGTTGTGACTGATGTATCAATCAATATCGCTAACGTTTGAGGCCTGGTTTCGTGGTAGTTTGCGACTCCATGGCCTCGTTCACATGTCCTAAATCACACTGCTGTGACTTTTCCTCTTGTATTATTTACGCTGAGTATGTAGTAAAACAGCACCGTTGATAGAAAAACAACATTGCTGCCGTCGCTAGAATTGCTTTGAACATAAGAACATTTGCTAATACCAAGATCAGCTTTCAAAAATTAAAACTGCATTCATGCATAGAAACTGAAAATGAATAAATAATGGTGCTTTGGCATGAATAATGTGAAAATTAGCCATATGTAGCAATATTTCTTCACACTAGCACTTATGAAGGAAGTATGAAGGTGTTCAGTAACAGAAAAAGAAAAGCAGATGCTGAGGACTAATTTATGAACTTTTAAGAACAAATCTTCTGTGAATACTTGAATAACTTGAAAATGAATAAATAATGCTTTTGTCGTGAATTATGTGAAAATGATTCATATGTACATGGGTACTAAAACTATGAGTCAGAAACTACGAAACAAACTGAAGCTAATTTATTTTTAGCAGAAGCAAAAAATTGAAACTGTGAAACATATTTAATATTATTACAACGCATCAGCACGTTTTTTTCCCCTATAGTCAGACAACATTTCTAACATTTTTTTTTGTTTAAAGAATCAGTGTTTCCTCTTGTATTATTTGCACATGAGGCGGGAACATCGTAAAACTGCACTGATGAAAGAAAAAAAAGCCTTGCTTCGGTTTGCTGATATTTTACCTTCAACAGAATGCTGCTGGAACAAGGTTTCAAGTAAACATAAGTAACACTATTTTAAGAATAAAACTTCCTTAAGTGCATAATGTGAAAATTAATTAATCATACCGTTTTTGTGATTGAAAATGATTCATTTATACGCACCATTAATGAGGCTTTGCTAAATTTAAATAAAACGTGCATGAGGGAAAACAAGTTCACATGCATCATGTTTTACTTCTTGGATGAGTTCGTCGTGTTCAGTTCATGGTTTCTTGAAGTAATAGTGCTGTGAAGTAAAGTAATTAAAATCTTGTTTCATTGTGCTAAAAGTTAAAGTAATTAAAACCTCATTTAAAGTTTCAGCATAGTTAAACTTTTGAAAAGCAATCTAACATTAGATTTAATTTTAGCTACATATCATAGGCGAACACAAAATGATAGACGTGCTTCCTTCATACCTGCCAGGACAATAAAACGTTTCTATAACTGAAACTAAGGAGTGTCAAAAACCTAAAGACCTTTCTTTAAAGAAAAACAGGTCTGAGGTGAAATATTGTGGAATGATGCAATAATAATTTGAATAATCCAAAAGACGACTGTAGGTAGTTTAGCATTAATAAACATGGAAAAAGAAGATATGATCAAATCCGGTGCCAGACTGTACAGTCCAGAGTTGAAACTGGAGCAAAGGTCATTGCAATCAACTGTAGCATTTCCAGTTGAAAAACAATCATTTGTTAGAATACTATGTTCTAGATTTCTGATATGACTTCAGGACCTTGTCCTCTTAATCTCAAGGAAATCTAAATGAAATCTGAATTATGTAGTATAAAACTTCACAAGTTAACTTCAATCAGGGATTTTTTTTTTCTTACGGAGCAGCATCTAAATCAATTTAAGTGGCATGTTTTATCATATTGCGTCAATACCGTAAAAACTGCATCCATTTGTAAGCAACCACTTCCTCCATTTGTTATTGTCTTTAAGTAACAGGATCAACCCCATCATTCACTTCAATCCTGGACTGAGGCATCTTTGGACGCCAAGACTCAACACACAAGCTTCTGAATGAATGAGTGGGTGGGCCATGACGTCAGTGTGGTGGGACCTTTACAGATCCCACCCAGTGATGTGTTCCCCCTATCAGAGAGCTCACACTTTTTTGGTGAGTATACTGGAAATTCACATTCATCTCTTTCCTATGTTGTGCTAATGCTATCCTTGCCATGGTGGGTGATGAAATAAAACTACGAGTCAGAAACGATGAAACAAACTGAAGCTAAATTTTGTCAGTGGCAGAAGTGAAACTATCATCTTTAATTTGACAACCACGTATCAGCATGTTTCGTCCAGGGCGACGTATATAAATCTGGATTGATCCTACCTGTAATGAGACAGGGAATTGTGACTGTCAGGTTAATGAGCAACTATAGCAACCTTTGTTCACACTAGCGCTTATGTATGAAGTATGAAGGTGTTCAGGAACAGTAATTCTTTGTGAAAAGAGACGTATAGACACATGCTGAGGAGCTGAAGGAACAGTCGGATGGTTAGGAATCAGAACGGCTAATGATCTTCTGTACCCTTACTGGGTCACACTGAAATGGCCATGGTTCAGGACAAGGCTTCAGGTTAGTACCATCTCATGATACTGAAGAAGTCAGCGTATTAGTATGTGTTGTTGGCGAAAATGTAGTGTAGATATAGTACAAAAGTTTTAAATGTCTTGTTTACTTAAAAATGATTGAATTGCAAATAAGATTTCAATTAGTGTTTTAGTTCCGAAAAGTTGTCAGCACTATATGGTCAGTACACAGAACTATATGATTACTATTAATAATGAACACAAACAGAAAAATAGCTGATAATTTGATAGAGTTTGACTCGAAATATGCAAATGTTTAACGCTTTTAGGTATTCTAGCTTTATTTCCAGCATCGTGTTCTGAAATAGGTCAGACATGTAGTTCATAACGCACTACGTAATAAAAAGTGCACGTAAAGTTCTCAGAGTTGCCACAAGGGGTGCTGTAGCAGTTAATAGAGTAATTGGTCGGTTTTCTCTTTTAGGTGCAACTATTTTATGGTCGATCAGCAATCTTGCTGTAGGATGCATGTCAACAACTTTCCAGCAGCTTACTGAAGTAACAGAAATAGCGACAGATTGCAATAGCAATGCATCGTTTTCTTTATATTATGAAATATAAAGGAAAGAGAAGAAAAAAGGTAGTTTGGGACTTGGTTCAATCCTTTGGTTGTTGATTAATTGTAAGCAAATCGGAATTTTAAGAAAGGGGAGGGGCTTGCGTAAAAACAAGCTTTTAATTAAAACTTCACCGCAGAGAAGTTGGGCATTTTATTGAAATAGTGGAAAATAAATATGGTTCATTTTTTTTCCTAACTTTAATGCCATAAAGATCTGAAATGAAGTCTAACGCACCCTGTAGTACAAATAAATAGAAAGGACCAAAAACACTATGCACGTGAATAGGTTTTAAGGTTTCCCTGTTACGGTATAATTATACATTTAAATACTGAGTAATATTAATTAACTACATGTGCTTACTATACGGTTAGGGATAGGATTAGGGTTTGGCTCAGGGTTACTTGCATGTAATGTAATTGTTATTATAATAGTACACATGTAACTACAGTGTTTCTGTGAATGCCTATAAACCCACTTCTGACAAACTATACAGTAAGTGCAAGCTGTCAAATGAAAAAAAAAAGATATATATATATATATATCTCAATTAAAAATTATCATAAAAAAATCTACTGAAACAGTAGATTGCTACTGATACTGAGATAGTAATATTGTGTAAATCCAGACAGCTTTGGTTAATGATTGTTTGTTTTATTTCTGGGTGTGTTCGAATTCTGTATTATATACATTTCACACAATCTATTGCTACTTGTTGGATAGAGGCTGATTATGTTTCTAGATGGTTTTTAATACGCACTTATGAGGTGGTGGAGATCTTAATGACTCTGATGAGTTGTCTGCAAGGTAACAGTACCTTAGCGTGTTGTAGTTTCACTAATCGTTGTGTTGGCGTAAGACCTATTAACAGTAACAGTAAGGTGAACTTGAGCTTGGCATCTCCATGACACATGTAAACTGACAAGCTCCGCTTACTCCTGCCATCTTCTCCTCAGATATTCTGGCAGAGCAGAACAGTCCTTTGCTACAGGACCAGGAGGTCATGCCCTTCACCAGCTATCCCAGCATGCAGTACACCTCGGTTGAGCCCTCCATGTCATCACCATCATACTACTCCAGTCAGCACTGCTACCCACAGTACAGCGGGGAGGAGTGGTACTCTCCATCCTCCGTGTTTGAGATGAGGAAAGGACCTTTGGAGGGGGGCTTTGATGATGAGCTGGACGAGTCTTGCCCTGTTGTCCCAACCGTGTGTAAAAGGTCCAGACACGCAGCCCACTCCGGAAGAAGCAAAGGCGAGGAACTGTGTGTGGTCTGTGGAGATAAAGCGTCAGGGTATCACTACAATGCACTCACATGTGAAGGATGCAAAGGTGAATACCATTATATATAGTATTTTGCTGCTGTTTTCAGTCACAAAACATGTAAACCTGAACATTATTTTAATTAAAACATTCGGGACATTTTGGAACCACATAAAAATTTGAATTGCCCATTTAACCTTAAAGGCCAATATAGCTTTGCATTTTATATATTTATTTGATATGCTGTAACAATGTACAGTTGCACCTTGTGACCCCTTTGTTCACCCTTGAACTCAATAGATATTGTATATTGTATCCATGGCTACATAGCTTATGAAGGACGTAATAATTGACAAGGAACCCCATGTGCCAGATTTAGCTCTTTGGAAAATCATTGGCTGAATGACTGCAAGTGTAATTCCACCTGTGCATGGACAATGCCCAAAGGGCAGATGCTGGACTATGTGTCCCAAGTCCCACAGGCTTGGCTGGGTTTGAAGCTCCTTCACGTTCAGTTTGGATTGGGTTCCCTCTCAGCTTTCTGCTGAATAATGGTAGGCAACCAGAGCCACATGCCTCCATGCAAAGTTAATGCGTGTCATTGTGCTCATGGGCTCATGCTGGAATAATTACCTGTTCCAAAAACAACTGCACATGTTTGTCTGATGCCTAGAACTGAAAATCGAGCATTCCAAGTGTATCTCTATTACAGTACTGAACGTAATGTCTTAAACATTACACCATACCTTACACAGGCTGCAATGAACCTATTCCTTGATCTGTGTTTACAAAGTGTCCTTTGTGTTTCTCCTAATAGTTTAGACTTATACAGTTTCCTCAAATTGTTTTATTCCGGTTTTCAAAATGAGAGAATTTGATTCGTATGTATAATCACTGTAATACTTTGGCAATACATACACAAGTATGTCATGCAAATAAGGCAATTTGCTTTTTTAAGCGATGAAATCTGCTTCTGAAGGCTCTGGTATGTCTACTCTTTTCATCTGTCATCAGCTGTGTCAAAGTATAAAAACAACTGATAATATGTTTTGTTTCATCAAAACATTGGATCCCAGGAAATTAATTCGTGACACAAAATTCAAATTTGGGTCTGTTGATAGAGGTGCAATCATGGTAATAATTAAACGCAATTTCTGTCCTCCTAAAACCATTAAAAATGCAATAAGGTGAAAGAAAGAATAAACAAATGCATGTGATTTATGAGACATTTAGAAACCAACATTTTTTTTATGTAACCTATTTTAGAATTACATATTGTTTGGGCTTTACTGTTCATGGTAATATTAATAAATCTGGATGTTTTGAAACAATTAGCTTATTTTTTTTCTGTATTGAGTCACTACATGATGGTCAATGAAAAACCTGGATCCTGATACTATATGCGAAATGTGTGACATGTTTAACATGCTGTGCTTCTTCCAGGTTTCTTCAGAAGGAGTATTACAAAGAATGCTGTATATAAATGTAAAAGTGGAGGAAACTGTGAGATGGACATGTACATGCGCAGGAAATGCCAAGAGTGTCGACTCAGAAAGTGCAAAGAGATGGGCATGTTGGCAGAGTGTGAGTAAGAGCACTGTAAACATTATAAAACACGTTCCTGCTCAACGAATATATCAGGCGGAGTCACGCTCATTGTGAAATCAGATAAGTCAGATCAGAAACTCTTGAACAGCAGTTTTTGATAAAAGTTATTAACTGGCATGGTCAAAAGCAACTCCGTTTGTTTTTCAAAGAGAACATATCTACAGTGGTACAGTGTTGTTTGTGGAAGTGATATTTTTTAAGCTTGTAGCTCATGCACAGTGTATTGTTTTTACATAATTGTTGAGGAATTAAACAGATAAAGCATACAAAAAAATGTTTGCTTGTAAACTGTCATTTTGACCAGTCTGTATATAGTTTATGTTTCTATCATTTTTGCATCCTCAGGCTTATTAACTGAAATCCAGTGCAAATCCAAAAGGCTGAGGAAAAACACAAAGGCCTCATCTGATGAAAGTATAGGGGATGATGTTGGTGATAGCAGATATGCTAAACGAATTGTATCTACCACTAAACCCTCCAAGGTACTGTAAGAACACATGTGCTGTCTAACTGGGTTATTATCATAATCTGTGGTGAAAACTTCCACAAAACAAATATATATATATATATACATATATACATACATATACATACATACATATATATATATAAAGTGAATACCGTCACTTTTTGTTTTGTGCAACTTTTAGTATTTGAGAGAGTTTACTTGGTGCTATGCTTGTTACAGTATAACTTTTCAGGTATAATTGCAAACTATGGCAACTTTTTATTGAAGTACTATAAAAGGTTAAAGGGCAACCTCAATGATCCTCTTCACCATCTTTCCTCTCACTTTTGCTCACATATATGGTTACATCTAAAAGTTTATATTATGATCAAGTGTTGTAAAATGCCAGTGCAAAATCAAACGTTGGCTAGTTATTAAAAAACACCACCACCAATCATAATTTATTGTTTCACATAGCTGGATTCTCTATTATCCAAAACTCTAAACAGGATTTTTCTCATTTCAGGAAAATATAGAATTGAGCCAAGACCAACAGGCTTTAATAAGTTATATAGTTGATGCTCACAACAAACATCGCATCCCTCAGGATATGGCGAAAAAACTGGTATGTCTTCTCAAAAATCAAGAAGCAACATTTTATCTAATTTTAGATCAGTCTTTAAATCTTTTTATGATTCTTTAATGCACGAAGCAGCCAAATGCTACTGTTAAAATCAGTAAACAGCACTGCCTGTTCTTATCGCTGTTAAATCATTGCGTAACTAAGGTTATCACCACCCGGTGCCGTAAAACAGTGGCTTATTTTTTATGTTTTTTTTTCCTCCTTCCAACCTGTCCACAGCTACAAGAGCAATTCAATGCAGAAGAAAACTTCCTTCTACTGACCGAAATGGCAACTAGTCACGTTCAGGTGCTGGTTGAGTTCACCAAAAATATACCAGGTACGGTTTTTCAAATTGTAGATCAGCTATTTCACTACTTGTTTGAAAATGAACTAAATTCACACAACACAAGAAAACACTTCTACCTGGTCCCATGGCATAAACGTACTTTGGTGTACTTTTTGATGAGACATGAAATACGTACCGACAAGTACATATCACTGCAGATTCCAAAAGAAATGAACAATAGAAGGAGTAAAACTCAAAAACAATATTAATATGATGTGATATTTAAAAAGGGACGTTTTTGAACGTTAGCATCACACATATCCAGTTTCATATCTAGACGGTAGGTTTGTTCGGTAGTTCACGGAGTACAGTGAGTACTTGAGAACTGTGTAAAAGGCAGCTGAAATGGCACGGTTGCATTAACAAATGTATTTTTATGTTTGAATGTTTTAGGTTTGAATATGGTGTAGGGCATATTTCTACCATCATTAGTATTAGCTTTTAGCAACAGTCCATGAATATTTCAATTGTGAACCGCAATATGTACCTATATGAACATAATAAAAATGTGCCAGTGCATGTATTGAACCTGTGTTTTAGCACCACTCAGTGGACTTTTTTTTGTAACTGTGGCCTAACATGCCACAAAACGTGCACAGAGGTACATATTTTTATGAGACCAGGTTGAAACACGTTATATGACGTCAATGTCCTATGAGGAGGATGCAATAACTCTGGCAGTCCTAAGCAAACATGTTTGTCGCGTTCTTGTTTTCTGAGCAGGCTTTCAATCTCTGGATCATGAAGATCAGATCGCTTTATTAAAAGGTTCTGCTGTAGAGGCAATGTTCCTGCGCTCTGCCCAGGTTTTCTCCAAGAAACTGCCCAACGGACATACAGAGGTGCTAGAGGACAGGATCAGAAGCAGTGGTGAGCTCCTTATTTGGATAATTTACAGCACGATTCATGACCTTTAACTGCTTTAATGGAGCGCTCAAAGGATTCATGACTCTTGGATTGGGTTTCAAACTAGTATGCCACGTACTTGTTGAACCCCAGAACAAAGTCCATAAAGTTCACTAGGCACGTTACATTAATAATGTATCTGTCCACCCTAAATAACGACAGGAAATTTGCCATCTTGATAATCCCGTGGTGTACATTACATTTGTAAAAGGACACTAAAGTCCGACTGGTTTCGGTTTCACAGAAGTCTAAGCACTGGATGACTGCCAGGTGCAGAACTGAGAGGAAAGCCCTCATATAGCTGGTCAATATCATTTTGTAGAAGAGCTGTAGTTAAAGAAGGATGCACGATCAATGCAGTCTCTTAAAAGCATCTTGAACATTGCTCACTGAATCAGCTTTATTAATCAGCCTCTCTGTATTTGAAAAGCCATGACAGCGATCCAGTTGGTAATATTTCTAAACAGGCATTGAGTGTTTGAATCCATCACTCTTTTTCCCTGCAGCACAGGCTCAGGAATATTCACGCAAAAGGCCAGCGGTAGAGAAATAGACGCACTGTCTAAAGAGACTATTGTTCTCTATCTAAACATCGAGAGGCCTATTGTCCCACTCTCTGGCTCTCAGCGCCTCTGACATTTCTCTGGCGTGAAGCCTTCGTGATGCATCAGTTTTTTTTTTTGCTCCCTCCATTTTTTTGGAAAGTTATGACAAAGGTTATCCTTTCATCTGAAGGGAAATGAATGAAACTGTGAAAGGAGTCTGCATGCTGCGATCATTTCATCCCTTGAGGGTGGCGACTGTTTGTATACACTGAGTTTCTGAAGAGTTTGTTAGACTCCAGAACTGTTTTTCTTTAATATAAAATTTTGGTAAGCTGAATTAAGTTATTTTTTGAATATCCCAGCTGTCAGCCGTGGCAGCTCCCACCGAGGGTTTCCCTGATTGGTCGGTTCTGTAAACCAAACCCTTATGGCTCTTCACACTGAATGCTTTACATCAGAAAAGAGCGCCAGGCTCACATAGCCAGTAAAGTATGATAATTATATCAATGATAATGGTAAAGACAAAGACCTCACACAAAACAGGAAAGCCCTTCAAAGACAGGCTTCAAATGAACTGCTGTTACTGAGAATCCACTGAATGTGGAAACGCACAGCTGTGGCGATCCGAGGCCAGATTCAGATCAGCTCTGACCTAACAGACAATAGAAAGTAGTAAGGTCACAACCCCTAGTGAGTAGCCATTATATGCTAAGGGAGTTTCAGAAAGTCTCTTCCAAAGCAGACAGTGAATACACTGCAAAAATCATTTTCTTAAAACATATTTTGTTTCATTTTACATTTTTCCGTAACATCAATTTACTTGCAAAAGATATGAATAGTTCTAAAGTGTATATTAAAATTATTTTCTTACCTCCCTGGCAAATTCAATTTTTGCTTCGTTTATCTAGTTTTAACCACATTTTCTTCTGAGGCAAGACAAAAGAAGATAATAAGCATAAATAAAAAAGTAAATAAGAGCGTAAGATTAAATGTAATAGGCCTACGTTTTGTATTATGTATAATAATGTAGGAAGAAAATTGATTCTTTCTAAAAGGAAATTGTGTGATTTACTGTAGTTAAATTCACAGGACACCCCACTGTTCCATTTAAATTTAGGTAACACTGCCACCTTGAGGCGTCAGTGTAAAAACAGGCCACTTATTAAAACCCTCATACACGTCTACATTCAGCAAAGATGCATTCTCTCTACTGAGTACTGAAAATCCTATAAGCTCAAACAAATGCAGAATTTACAGGCGTAAGATCACAGAGCCACAGCTGATGTGATCTTTAGTCTAATAAAGAAGGCTTGTCCTTTATAGTTGGTGTGTAAATATGTGTCTTAGTTGATAAGCTTAAAAAAAATGTTTTTGAGTGCTTACAAGTGGCTGAGGTGGTAAATGACTGTCATTTTACATCGGCAGTAGGCTACTAGATATTCAATACTAGTGATTTAGTGAAGACAAAGCTTGGTGTATACCTTCATAAATATCTTTATTTCTTCCAGGCATATCCGAAGAGTTTATCACACCTATGTTTAACTTCTACAAAAGCATCGGTGAGCTGCAGATGATGCAAGAGGAACACGCTCTCCTTACTGCTATCACAATCCTCTCACCAGGTCGGCTGATATCACTTAATATTTCACGATGCAATGTTAGTTCAATTGATTTGGTCTGGTTTAGTTCATTATTTTGTGCGAATGAAAGATTACGATTTTTGAAATGTGCTCACCATTTGTGCTCATTTCCGTAAAAAGTGTTCTTGAGGTCAGTGCTGATTTTCAATGTTAAAAACAGTTGCATTTCTTAATATTTTTGTGGATAAATAGGACGTTCAAAAGACCTGTTTAAATATCTGTATAGCCCAATAAAAATCGATTCATTTTATCATGTGATTAACCTGTTTAAAATCAACATTTGGTTCTTATGTAATCAGTTTGTACTGCTCCAACAAGTTTAATGGTTAATGATTAATATGGTCACAATAGAAAAGCTCTTTTTTGTCATGGCATATATCGCTTCAGTAGGCTACATCGAAATAAATTTGTTTCATATGACTGAAATTGGTCATTCTAACCACAGACAGACCATATGTGAAGGACCAGCAGGCAGTGGAGCGTCTGCAGGAGCCCATGTTGGAGGTGCTGAGGAAGATCTGTAAACTACAGCACCCCCACGAGCCCCAGCACTTCGCACGGCTTCTCGGCCGCCTGACTGAGCTTCGTACCCTCAACCACCACCACTCAGAAATGCTGGAGTCATGGCGCATGAGCGATCACAAGTTCACCCCCCTCCTCTGTGAGATCTGGGACGTTCAGTGACTGAGTTGAAAGAAAAATGCTGAGACTTTTACTAAGCTGCCAAAGAGAGAAGTTTACACACTTTTCAGAGAAGTTCAACTATGAAATGTCAATGTAATATATTGTCAAGCATCAAGTAAAACGGGAAAAAGAAGTTTTAAGACATTATAAGCTCTTTATGAAAGGAACGATGTACGCATTTTGATATTTTAATGCCTTTGTAAATGTGCAACTTTGGCACATTGGTTTGTCTAAAATCTGCTTTCCTTTATCGGAGGATTCTGTGGCTTTTTACATTTTATGTCTGTTTGTGTTTTGTGTAATTCATTCTAAATATTTTAAGGTTTTTCAAAATCTGTACTGCCTGACCTGTAGTCACTCTTTTCACTTTGTTTGACAATTATGTAAATTTAGCGTTTCATCACTTGTTCCCCCCCATTGACTTCCAACAGCTAATAAAATATCACAGTAATCCACAAGGAATTAAGACTCCAGTCCACCAATCAACATCTTGTCAAGTAGAAAAAAAAAAGTTTAAGTAAGAAAGTGTAAGAAACAAGCATTCATAATTTAAACCATGTAAAACTTTAAACCATTGCTTCCAGCTAAAGTTCAAATACCTTGATTTATTTGTTTCTTACAAACTTTTCATTTCTTGAGATGGACTGTTGTGTGGATTACTTGTAGGCTATTGTGATGTTTTTATCAGCTGTTTGGACTCATTCATTCTGACGGCACCCATTCACTGCAGAGGATCTACCGGTGGAGCAATTGATGTAATGCTAGATTTCTTTATTCCAGTAGTAAAGAAACAAGCTCATCTACATTCCAGATCAGCTAACCAGGATACTGTGGAACTGAATGGTCCTTTCCCAAACTGTAATCAGTTCTCTAGAATGCCATTATATAGCATTAGAATACCATATGTTTAGAATTTGTCACTGGATATCACTGGAATTAAAGTGATAGTTCACCACACACGGATATTAATTAAAATATTGAGTAATGATATTTCCATTAATGCATATGTATTGGGGTGTGATTTTTCACTGAAAACGGTCACAACAGTTTTATTGTTATTAATTTTATCAATACATTTATGAGCACGTAACCCAACACCTGCCCCCAAACCTACCATCCCTTAATAAAACACAAAATAAACTGGCAGATACAACTACCGACATTAT
The DNA here is from genome assembly GCA_032361065.1 of Enteromius trimaculatus. Lineage (NCBI taxonomy): Eukaryota > Metazoa > Chordata > Actinopteri > Cypriniformes > Cyprinidae > Enteromius > Enteromius trimaculatus. The sequence continues at coordinate 13,088,211 of JAUMHP010000073.1, read as the reverse complement.
TTATTAAAAAGGATTAATGTTCTAATTTTTCCGACTCCGAGGCAAAAGGATTGATCACCATCTCTCCTTGCCGTGACTCTTCTGCAGCTGCTGCTCTGCCCAAATTTAAAAAATGCTGCCTGGAGAATCCTTACGTCAGCCTTGGTTGTAAAACTCTATTGGCTCTCGCATGTCTCGTGACCAATCGCATCATGCTGTAGTGAGAAGATGGAGCGTAGCTGGAGGAAAACAAAGCTAGAAGTGTTTCGTTTAGCCTGGCAGGAAAATATGTTAACTTACA
>JAUMHP010000073.1:13036389-13046513 GCA_032361065.1 Enteromius trimaculatus | reverse complement strand
TTACTCACTATTTATTTACTCGCCCTCAGGTTAGCCCAAAAGTAAGAATTTTAGCTAACAATCCACGGTCCTAGGTGATTCATCATAGTGCAAGTCAGCAGCTATCATCACTCTAGAGAGTAAATGAAAATCAGACAGCAAAAAATTAAATTAAATAAAATCTGTCGTTAATTACTCACCCTCACATCCTTCCAAACCTGTAAAATCTTCGCGACAATCTTTAGAATGTAATTTACTTATAAAATCATACAAATCATAAATTGTCAGAAATGGCTTTGGTTGGACTATCATTTTAAATAAAATGAGCTCAACATTTCTCCTGGAGTTCCAGGAAAGTTTATCAGATGGATGGTGTTTTTGCAGATTGATGTACTATGAGCAGTATCAGGTTAGACTCAGTTATGTAATCAAGATGTTTTGACAAAGTGTTGATGAGCACTTCGATTTGGTGTGTCTGACTAAGCTCTGCTTGTGAATATGTGTGTGGCAGGTTTTGCTTGTTAGCAGCAGTCGACATCCAGATCAGTGGATCGTTCCAGGAGGAGGTATGGAGCCAGAAGAGGAGCCTGGAGGAGCTGCGGTTCGAGAGGTCTATGAGGAGGTGAGCTCACTTACCTGTTCCTTAGGAAAAAGGTTTAAATGAACCTCTAAGATCTCAACACTGTTGCAGCAACATTTAGAGTAATAAGAGAGTTTCTTGAAGGATCATGTGACACTGAAGACACAAAGAAAAAAATCCAAACTGTTGAAAGGTAATGTATGTTTTAAAAGGTTTGTAAGTACTACTGTGCTATCTAATATGAGAACAGCAGAATTATGATTTTAGTTATTTTGCAGGAATCACGTGTAATTAATAAAGGAATCACAAGAGGTTTATCACCATGTATTAAAATAAAATGAAAACATTTTGCTTATCCTCTCTGGTTTACTGGGGGGGGGGTTGCATCATTAGGTGGTCTGTTAGGTAATGCTGGTTCCTCAGGCTTTTGAGGGTCTGTCGGCCTTGAGACTTTGCTCATGTTTAAGTGAGTTATGGGTTGCAGCTGTCCCATATCTTGTCACCAGGATTTTTTTGCTTTGCACCATGCATACTGCTTATTGCATACTTAGCAGTATATACTATATGCTGGGTACTATTTTTAAAAAAGTAATATGTGACACTGTGTATCAAGCTGCAAATAGTGATCATCTTGGTAAGCCAATTTTCAATTCGGATGCGGACAAATGTCTAAAACTTGTATGTCTAAGATATAGTTGACCCAAAAATGACAATTCTGTCAAATTCCTAATGGCTTGCTTTCTTATGTGGTCCATACCATATTATTTATTTTGTACATACAATTAAAATCAATAGGGTATAATGCTGTTTTGCACAAATTTACGGACAAAAATTGTGGTTTTTATATTTGGTTGCACTATCTATTTAATATTTAAAACGTTAGCTCACTTATCTTTTAATAATAAATAAATTATCCATAAAAAGGCTGTTAAATCCTCTCATCCTCACTGCATTCCATTCAGTTTTGGCAACACTTTTGACTCAACTGTTACAGATACCGGTATGATAGCTATGGTCCTGTGATACCACCACCACCCTATAGATTCCTCAATTGTCATTCACAATATGGCACGAGTCAGTTTTCTGTCATCTTTAATTTAAGCGGCTTCACTAAATGAATCTTTTCATGTCTATCTCAGCTAATGGTTATGTTGTTCGGTTCGAGGATGGGCTGTGTCATGACATTGAAGGGCCATCGTAGAGGTTTCCAAGAGGGTAATTTGTTGACAGCTATGAAGCATTGCAGCGACATTTAGAAACCGTGTCCTGTTACCGTTGGCCTCGTCCGTCTGAAATGTACATGTCCCAGAGGTTCAAGAGTCACAATGTTTGAACGCTTGCGGTTGCTCAATTTGAATGCAGCTTAATTACTGCAGTCATTTTTTTGAGAAATTAATTCTGGTACTCCAAACCGTAAGTGACATTTACAGTAGAGTTCAGCTGTACTGTATCTGACGGTAAAATAAATCAGGTTTATTTTGTTGGCATTTTGAATTCTACTCAATCATGGTCCAGAGGTTTAAATATCAGTTGCATAATGTCATAACACACAAAATAAACTGCACGTACTAAGCCGATACCCATTTTTGCCATTTTGTCCTTTAGGCACAAGACTTTATTTTTACTTCGAGGGATTTATTTGTTACATAATGGTTTTAAAAGGTGTAACTCAAGCCATTCAAGTGTTAGGGAGACCCTGGAGGAGACATAAACCTGTCTGTGAATTACGGCATGCTTCTGGCTATGGCAACACTCATGGGACACCAACTACTACCCCTAGGGGCTTTGCCAGAGGTGGGATGTCCCAAAGATCTTTTTTCATTTTTGATGTTTGTTGTAAAGAGAAGCTAAAGATTGGTTGTGTCATGTTGAATTAACGCCATATAAATAACATTTGAACTCCTAAAAAGCTTACATTTGGTCCTTTTCCAGCTGACAGAATGAAATGTTTTTAGGGTTTGTCTAGGGCCATGCAAATGTGACCGTGTCAGATGAGGATACACAGAGATGACAGAAACCCGCTGAGGGCGTTTTAAATAGACAAAATCTCTCATAGTCCCTGAAATCCCCCCCCTGTTGTTTGTCAGTTCCGATTGTGAGCGGTCGTATCAACCCAATTTGCGGGGTAAGCTCAGGCTGGTTGGGGCATTTTGCAGTGTCTGAATGAAGACATGATGTTCTCTTGTGAGCATTATGTTGTCCGGGAATCTCCTGTGTTATGGAAACACGCAGCTCAGGTCTCCCGGATCAGTGATCCGGTGCTAATGTTCTGGCCTGATGTGTCAGCTTCAGCTGGTACGGTTCCAGAAATTCGGTGTGTTCATCTTCTTGTTAAGCCGCTGTTAACACTGATAGACTCATGCTGCAGCTTATGTCATAGCAGAAGTCGTTTCCTTTTTAAAGTGCCTTAACCCCATCAAGCATCATGCATAAATTGTGATGTTAGAAGAAACAGAGTGTGTTCGTTAGTTTCTTTCATAATGTTTCAGGCCGTGTTTAAAACCGAAAAGGTCTCTCTAATGCTCTTTCTGTGTCTGTTCCTGCTTAAACAGGCTGGTGTGAGGGGAACCCTTGGCAGGCTACTGGGGGTGTTTGAGGTAAGACTGCCAAACTGCCTTATATAAAATAAGACGTTACTTTAACCCCTCTTAGCACGTTGCTGATACTTCAATTAACAAGACTTTATTTCATAAACATTTATAAATATCTTATCTTCACACCTTCTCAAAGCATGTTTTACTGCGTTTCACACATTGCGTAGCCACGTGATAACTTTATATTTCTCATTCTGTACAGCAGAACCAGGATAGCAAGCATCGGACCTACGTGTATGTGCTTACAGTTACAGAGACACTGGAAGACTGGGAGGACTCGGTCAATATTGGTGAGCTGATGTTGTGTTTGTAAAGTGTTCAGTTAGTAACGTGGGTTTAATAAGTAACGCCTCAAAGTGAATTAGATTCACTAAAACGAATCAGACTGAAGCCAGCGAATCGAATCGCACTGGATGCACTGTTTGGTTTTGATTCACTAAAAAGAAACGATTCACTGAGGTATCAGACTTCACTGAGGGTTCATTTAAATACTCTTTGACTACTTTTTGGTAATTGAGTCTTCTAGAGAAGCTCACTTGTAACTTCACCAGAGTGACCTCTTCTCATGTCTGCAGTAAATCAATAGGGGACTTTATTTGTGTGCAAACAGCTTAGTCTGCTAACAGGACAGAATTGAAATCGTTTTAGACAAGCTTATCATAACCAGCTCATTTCTTTTGCTAAGACACAACTGCTGATCTGTAAGCAGCTGCAAATATGGGGATTTATATAACTATTTTAATAAGCTATTACGGATAAAGAGCTGGCATGTGGATTAGCCACTCGAAACCTTTTGCTTACTGAATTTTCGTTGTCAAGAAGGATACGCGATAATAACATTTGCCCACAGACAGCGCAATTCAAAACTTGCACTATTTGTAGATGGCGAGGAAAGAAAAAAACAGGTAATCCTTCACTCCCAGCAGCCGTATAAATAGACCGAAGTTTGTTCACGGGGAGGCGTGCTGTTAGCAGGGGCACAGTTGTTTTCCAGTTAGCGTCACTACACTCCCCTGTCACTGGCCTCGCTCTGCCTGTACCATAGTTTCAGCTGCCAAATAGGGCATCATAACCTCAATACACTGAGAGGAAACGGGTTTACTCGACACGGAGCTGAGCAGCAAATGCAAAAAAGGTCAATAGTCTGGTTGTCAATGTACTGACTTTTAACCTTCCTGCATATATGACATGTTTAAAAGTGCTTAAGGTGAATGTTTAAGTTTCAGCACTTTGTGAGAGACTGTTTTCCGGACTATAAATACAGTGGAATGTTTGTCAGCCAGATGGTTGGGCAGCCAAACGTCTGACAAGTTCACAGTGAAGTTGACCTTTTGTACCGCATTTAAAATAAAGCTATACGTTTTTATACCCAAGCAGCAAGTGTAGTGAATAGCAGCATGTCAGAAGTATATGAAACTCTTGTGAGAACAAATTAATTTTCAGTCACCTCAGGCAATATACATGTATTTACATTCTTCATAATAAAGGTTGCAAAGAGGGGGGTTTGTAGCAATGCAATTAAAGAACCAGTTTGGCTTGCTCTGGTTAAAAATGTGATAAATAATCAAAAAATTTTTTTATAAAATATTATCAAGCATGTTACTTTTCTGGTTTGCTCTGTCTGCAATAGCAAATAGCATTTGTAGTTGATTGCATGTTTTTCAATAATGGTAGAAAATACTTATTATGTTGATTTCTTTGTCAAAAAAAGACAAACCTTGCTGTCAATCATGATGGAAGAATAAACAAAAGTTACAGCATGTCCACTAATGAGACCGTAATATTTATTCTGTGGGAGTCCTCCCACCTCCCGGCCCATCAGAGGCCACATCACCCCTCGAGCACCCTTCTCACCCTTTTCACCCCTTACCCATTTCCATGCCTGAGTAATAGTTCACCCAAAAATGTTAAGTTGGTAAAAGTGCACTCACCCTCAAGCCATCCAAGATGTAAATGAGTTTGTTTATTAATCAGGACAGATTCGGAAAAATTCAACATAATATTATTTGATCAAGTCAATGGGTGCCGTCAGAATGGATATCTGATAAAAACAACACAATAATCCAGCAGTAATCCACATTACTGCAGTCCATCAATTAACACCTTGTGAAGTAAAAAAACGGTGTGTTCGTAAGAAACTCATCCATCATGGAGGCATTGTAACTTTAAACCGTTGCTTCTGGACAAAATATGAATAGATAATTCATGTTTCCTCCTGTGAAAAAGTCTATCCATTATTGTCCTCTCACAAAATGTTTTATATTTAAAACAGCGCTTAATCTGTACATATTTCTCCTTATTCAGACAAGATGCACTTTTATTAATAGAGGACTATTTTAGCTGGAAGCAATAAGTTAAACTCAAAAAAAAAATTTCACCTCACAGCGTATTAACTGATAGGCTGAAGTAAGAATTACTTGTGGTTTGTTGTTTTTATCAACTGTTTGAACTCTTATTCTGACGGCACCCATTCACTGCAGAGGATTTTATGGATGTTCAAAGTTCTTAAAGGAATTATTCACCCAAAAATAAAAAATTACCCCATATTTTACTCACTCACAAGCCATCCTAGGTATATGTCATTTCTTCTTTCTGATGAACACTGAGTTTTATCCTGACTTTTCCAAGCTTGGTAATTCTTGTGGATAGTGACCCTTTTTTTCAAGCTCTATAAATTAGATACTAGATATATTTGTTATGAAACTAACCTATCTTCCTCTGGGGGGGTCTTCTGAAGCAGGTCGGTGGGTTTTTGTAACAAACATATTACTATTTTAAAAACTATAACTCAAATCACTGACTTCCAGAAATGGCTGTATGCATGTTCGCTAGAGTGTTGAGTAATCGTAAATGTTTCTTTTTGGGTGAACTATTCCTATAAGTTAACATTATAAGCCAATAAGCAACCTAAAATGAACACGTTTTTTTGCAGGTCGCAAGCGGAAATGGTTTAAGATTGACGAGGCGATCCGGGTGCTACAATGCCACAAACCTGTCCATGCAGAGTATCTTCGCAAACTCACTCCTCACTGCAGCCCCACGAACGGCAACGCTCAGGAGCCGGCGAACACGGATGACAACGCCCCCCTCCGCCACACAGCCTCACATGACTGTGGACTGCCTCGTTTGCACAGATAGAACTGCCACCAGAGGGCATTGATGCGAGGAAACTTTCCCTGAACTGGAAAAGACAGTTTTGCATGTATCATTTCAATGTTTACTATTTGAACCTCTTTTTTTAAGCGTAGAAACCAAAGGCTTGTTGTGAAATGCCTACAAGTTTCTGGGTCAAAATGAACAAGGAGAGTTATTTTCATAACTTTTCATTTGTAAACATGCATTTCAAGCTGAACAAGGTAAAGTTATTTGAAGATTGTGATGTTAAGTATTAAGCACGGATTAATGGAATGCTTGCCGTGATGGACATTTTGGAAATATTATTTTACAGATGGCTTTAGGTAGAGGAACACAGTGAGGAATGTGCCACGGTCTGATTGTTTTTTAGAAAGGATAACTAGGATGGTATTATGAAATGCTGTCTATTTATATCTAATAGATAACTAGGCATATTTGTTAGGCATTGGATATATATAAAAATTCTTGATGAAGAACCAAATAATAATAATAAAAAAAATTAAAATAAAAAAAAAGTCAAATCATGAGTTATATAATATGTAAATAGTCTAAAAGAAGATTTGGGCTGCTTTTGATTATATTAGTTGCCTTCCTCACAGATATCTACCTGTAATATAGGTTTAACATGCTGTGAAGATGAAGGTTTTTCATGTTTGGTCTTAAATGTGAATTTGCCATATTAAATGGTGCAATCTGATTGGCCTTCTTTCTTTTTGCGCATAAAGGTTAAATTTTCCATGTCCTGTAAGGCAGTTGAACTACTTTGAGCCACTGTCTCTTTGAAACAAGATGGCATTGGATAAAATGTGAACAAAGAAAAAATTTGCTCCCGGTGTAATTGGTCCATGAAAGACTATGTAATGTTTTGCGGTATATTTTGCCTGAAGTGATATTCTGAATATTTCAGAAAAAGAGGAGGCAAAAAGCCCAATGTTAACCCTAGTCTATCTTGTCACACCATTGTTTTCTAAATGCCACAGAAATGCAATATACATGTGTTTTCATTATATTAACAATTTTAACATCAATAACTCAATCGGCTGAGGAATTTTATTTAATTTTGCATACTGTTTTGTGCAACTGGGGCCTTTGCAATCTTCCATAATGAACTTTGTGGAATTCACTGAATGGGATGGAATATGTTGCCAAACATAAGACTGTAAATGGTAAATAAGCATACTTATCTTTCCTCAGAGGGAAGATTGCATGTTAGGTTGTAAATATGTTTTAATATTACAAAATGTCAGCTTCTGCCTAAATAGTTTATTTAGCCCCGGAGTTTTAGACAGGATTAACGAATTGCACTGCTAAACACAGGCACCTCAGCTTACTTGTTTATCAGTGAGTCTGATTAAACACTGTTTAATATGTAAAAGATAACGCTGTTAAAATGTCCCCTATGTGATTTAACCGAAATGACAAAAATGTGTTTTGCCTGTCTTCAGAAAAACACCCTGACAACTTTTAAACTAAATAAACTCATCTCTGTGTTAAAGTTGGAATGGCTGTGCTGATTGTGGTTATGTATGGAATGATAGCTCAACTCCCTGAGGTAACTACCAGATGGGTTGTTAAATGTGATTTATGATCAACTTTTTGGTAATGTAATGATGAATGATAAACATGGTTGAAAGAGGGATCTTGGCAGCACAGCACAGATAATAATAATAATAATAAACATCCTTAAAAACCGTTCCTCAGAAAAGGTAGAAACTTTCTTGGAAAGTCATGTGGCAAGTCCTCTCCTGGAGGCACATAGTTTACAAGTATGAGTTTACTGGCAGCAAAAACAGGCAGGTATGGTCGTCTTCCATTCAAAAGACACAGGCTATTTTTCTATTTTATGTTTTCCAAATGAAAACATCCTTTTCCCCTTACTATAAATCTTCTAAAAAGATTTGGTGTTCTTAGCTTATCTCTCACCTTCCTGGGTGGAGAAATTTCAAAATGTTAAAAATAATGATTTTTTTTACACGTCTTACTGTCTTAAAGATTTTTAAGTGTCTCGGGACTGATTATACCTCTCTGGTAGGGTTAAAGAGCATGCATGGGGTGTGTGCTTTTTGTATACAAAAATATTCACATATCTAAATAAAACCGAGTCAGACGACCTAACGTTATATGCTAAAACAAAACTCCAGTTTTCAAATATATGTTTGCTACACGATAATGTTTGTAACGTTGTGATAAATCTCTGAGTTGGTTGATTTATTTATGACATTGAACATTTTATTGTGGATTTTTTAAAATCTTGAGTGAAAAAAATGAATGGGAAAATACTTCCGGAATCACTGTTGCGCTCCATTCCGACAAGTCCTGCCTTTGACCTAACCTCTCTTTTCAATGATTGATTGGTGGACGTTCAATATAGGCAGCCTACGATTGGGCATCTCAGAAGCCTCTCATTCAAGCTGCCCAATCATGCCAAACAATGACGCGGTGAAGGGCGGGACTTATCGGGAAACGGGTGGGCTTGTACAGAGGCAGCAGTGTGTGTCTGCAGGTGTCAACAACAAAATAATAAAACATACCCACATTAGCACAAAACTTTAAAGATTTGATTTTTCATAATTCGAGCAAGAGAAAGGACCAGAATGTTAAGACGAATATTACAGATGGTGAGTGAAATCCTCACAGACACTCATTCAGTCGCATGTGATTTGTAGCTCGTTGGGCCTGACACTGAATGATGGCCTTGTGCAAGATTGATTAATAATGACTTTTCGCTTGTGTTGTCTTGAGGACAGTCTCATATCGCGAGCGAATAACACATGTTTTGTTCTTGAGGAAGAGTAAATAGCATGATAATGTCAATGTTTACATGAGGACTGAGCTGTTAGCTTGTTAGCGGGCTACATAGCTTTGTACAATTTCTTATTAATAAGTCGTTTTATGATTAACGACAAGCCACGACAGGGTGTCATCTTTGTTAATTTTGTCTAAAAGATGGTCCTTTTGAAATGTGTAGTGTGGATGTATTTTGCAGTGATATGTGTCTAGATGATATCTCCATTAATTGAAACGTTATAGCCATACAACCCTTTCAAGCAGCAGCTGACAGCCTAGGAATCCATAATTTCTGCTTAATATTCATGTTAGCTCTTATCTTAGTGATTGTCAGTTGACATGCAGGGGAGATGATGTGCATTTATGTCCATTTATCACTGAGTACTGATCTTATTATGCTAACATAAAAAGAAAAATGTGTTTCGTTATGACATGTAACATTAGCTAAAACATGTGCAATAGGTTTTTGGTCCAGCATCAGGCAACTTAACTTTTTTCTTCTGGAAACAATGAATATTTTTATATTTTTTTGTATTCTTCTTCTAAGTGTCACTTTTGATTAATTTAATGCAGCATTGCAAAAAGATATTAACATAAACTGCTATAGTGTATTTTATTAAGTATTTATATATCTAAGATCTTTTCTCATCTTAGCTGCACTGCCTTTATTTAGAAATGAATTAACATTAAAATGGTATTTGTTCTCTAATAAAAAAAGAAAAAGACTGTATTACAATTAAGATAATTTATGGATAAAACGTTACTACTTTTTTCTGAAAATAATAAAGCTTAAGAGTAGGTTATATCAAAATAAAATAGCAAAATAAATGTTTGTTTTTTTCCCTTTTTTGTTTTGAGGTTTGTATTTGCCAGGAATGCTGCATATCTGGACATATTTTTTTTTTTATCATAGAATGATTTTTTTGAATTAAGCCAGTGTTAAAGGAGTCATACAAAGCCAATTTTCCACTTGCTAATATGATTCTTTAGGGTCTTAATGGAAAGTTTGAAATATAGTTTGTTTTAAAATTTCTCAAAGATAGTGTAAA
>JAUMHP010000073.1:12983851-13001839 GCA_032361065.1 Enteromius trimaculatus | reverse complement strand
CATCTTGAACTCATTGTATACCTGGTCATTGTCATCAGTTGTGCTGTCATTATCATCAGAAACTGGCTCTTTTGAATCACGAGACTCTTTGCTTTTGCAAATGACGCCATTGTCAAGGGTCTTTGATCTGTGTGATCTAATTGTCCCATGAATCACTGGAGATTCAAAGTTCCCATTCTCTCCATCCGACTGAGCAGCCAGTGGAGATTTCTCCCAGAATAATGGAGAAAGGGGACTCGTGGGAGTGGCAGACTCCTCTCCTAAAGGACTGTCCGACTTGCTTGGATCTCGGTAGGAGATTCTCGTGCTCCTCATCCTCCTCAGAGTTGGGGATGTAGAGATTCGAGCTGGGGCTTGTCTGTCAAACTGAAATAAGTGTGGAGGCATGCCGCCAGACTCTGTAAGGGAACCATACCTCAGTCTGGAGGACGTCCTTCCTAAATCTATTCTCATTATGAAAGGACTAGCAGTTTGTGTGTCTTTGTCCTCACTTTGTATGCATTGAGTTTGGGTCTGTGCATCTGTCCCTCTGACCGTTTTCTTTTCATGCCAGTCAATGTAACTCCAGTCCAAAGTTTTATCCACTTCCTTCCCGTTTTCACTAATGAAAGCATAATTCAACTCCGTCATCTTGAGTAATCCGGCATTATACATCCAACAAGAGAAGGCTGATTAAGAATCAGATGCAAAATTGGCTGGAGTCATTCCTACAAAAATGTGTCCAATCCAAAAATCCATGTTTCAGGAGTTTCTGAAAAGCAAGAAAGGATTAGAAAAGCCACCCACTATGTTTATTTCAGCTCTTGAAGAACTAGCCGTGTACAGTAGCATGCCCATTAAACCCTTTGTGTCTAAAGAAAGTTACTCAATAAGACCAATAGTCAACTGCAAATAATAATTCAAACATTTCTACTAATTAGTTGTAGCGAAAAAGGGAATACAGTTATTACATAAATTCCAGACAACCTGCACTTTCATCAGTAGTTAATAACAACAACTCTTTTAACGCTCTTCGAACTCCAACATAAATTTTGTTCACAAATGGGATTAAATAGGTTAATCTGCATTTACAAATACTTATGACGTTAAGTACCCAGACATTGAAAGCCCCTATAAACGTTATGCAATTTTCAACAATTCCCAAGGATTTTCAACATGCAGTTTTTAGTGTATCATTTAGTATTAGAAGTGGTATTTTTTAGAAGTGGAGTCCACATTGTATATACTTATGCCGTATGTTCAGTTTCTAACTATATAATGCCTTTTTGTTACTAAATTGATTTTGCCATTAGCTACATTAAAAATAGTTTAACAGTTAATTTAGTCACTGCAATCCTGGAGCTGAAGGTCATGAATCTACAACGTATTTATTACAAAGGGAAATGCTGATATTTAGAAATAGAAAAAAAAAATGTTGTTATCCGTTTATGATACACAATCATGAGTTGACTATTAGATCAACCTAAAAGAATTTCAAAACATGTTAAGGTCAGATAAGACCTAGAGTGCATATATAAGCAAAACACATCCTTCATACAGAAAGTCAACAATAATGTGCCTTTAATAATATAGCAAAAAAAAAAAAAAAAAAAGTCATTGTTTTCATGGGAAATACAAAGCACAAAGGGCACCTTTTATAAGGGACGACCCAACTACTGTACATTTTCAACATTAGCCTGTATTTGATTACCTCATGCTTTATTGTTGTGCATTATAAAGAAACTTTGACTCGCACCATCACTGTGACAGTGCAGCGTGGGAAACAAAGGCACCTGATCCTGCTCTAACAGACATGGGCAACTAGTGTAGGCTTACGGTTAAGATCTTTTTTTTTTAAATCCACTTTATTAAACCACAGTCACTGTCGTAATAAAACATGCTATAAAAAAACTTAGCGTACGGTCTTTGTTTCTATTAAGCAAAATCGCGCGACCACAAACGTTTAAGTCGCAGATGTCTTCAGACAAGCCAGTTATTTATGAATGTAGTCTCGATTCTATACCACTTACCGCCGGGTGATCTGAGAATCAGGCTGCTGGAGGGAAAACAGTTGAACCAAACGTACGATGTCTCTGCTATAGTTTCACACAGGATGTCCATCCGCAAAATATTACACGTAACAACAGAATCCAGCTCCGTTTAAAGTGAATAAGCACGCTCGGGCAGCGCGGCGCAGCAGGTATTGTGTGAGGGAGGTCTGCTGCCTTGTCGCCTAAGGTCAGTGGAGGTGGAGCGTAGCTGTATTGTGTTGATATATTTGCGAGTGTACGGTGTTCAGCGAGCAGTACTGCGTGATGATGACCTCATGTTCCTTTAAAGAAATAGGTAAGAAGTAAATGACAGGTAACAGGTTAGATGTCGTAGTCTCACGAGCTGTAACCTCATGGAAACTCTGAGCAAATGTCAAGCATCTTAACTTTCCTTTCTGTGACCACGTGATAGCTAATTGAGTTGCTATTCACGTTTATTTATTCATTCATTTGTTTGTCCTTTATTCATTCAAGTAGTACTTAGCTATTAATAGCGTTCGTTTACTTAGTTATTAGACATTAACAGGGATAGTGATGAATTAGGATGATTAATAAAGTAGGAAAGCAGAACCCAACAGTATATTTGACTTCTGTCATTAGTCTCATTATTATCTAGGTCACGATTAAACATTTTCCACATGTAAAATTGTATCAGCTAATAGTTTTTATTTGTAAGTGGTCAAACATCTTGTGACTGTGGAGAAATCATTACATTATGAAGCCAAAATCATCAGTGATAATCTTTAAATAAAATGTTACCATGTGACTTTATTTTGTTTATTCCATAAAGACGACACTAGATAGCAGTGTTGGGGAATGTAACCATGAGTTGTGTATTTGTTAATGCTCATGAAATATTATATTCTCAGGATGTAGAGTTGTAACACACTTATCAATAGGATTTACTCTGTAAGGGATGAATTTACTATTAAAGTTAAGAGAAAAAAAAAATTACAGAAAAATAATGTACCCAAGGATCAGCAGCAACTTATGGAAGCTGATGAAGAACAGGGACTCTGCATTAAAGATGGCCAAAATTCACACAGTTAACTACAATGTTCTTCTTCTTTCTAAATGATCTAAGTTTCAGTTTTCAGCTAGGACTTTAGCATGGATCACTTCAAACATACAAAATAGACAGCAATGTGTAAAAACTAACAGGGTTAAATTAAAAAAAAAAAAAAAAGGGCGTACCCCAAGGATCGATATTAGGCCCTTTATTATTTATTTTGTGCATTAATGATCTCCCACAGCAGTGCAAGCGCAAATGTATTCTGATAATATGGTTATTTTTACACATGTGAGAACATGTGAACATGTGAAACCTAAAATCTTTTATAACTGACTATAACTGTATTACCGTTGTAGAGTTTTAGAAAAATAACTTTTTTAGCTTTGATAATTTTAGACTCTTTTCAAATATTTGCATGGTATATAACATTTTAAATGGTTTGGCCCCTTTTATATTTTGTGATTTTGTGCATGTTTGCTCTACGGTCTCAATAAGATCTACTAGATTATCATCAACTAGTGACTGTGTTGTTCCTTTTCGTTACTCTGCCTTTGGGTTGTCATCTTTCACAGTGAAAGCTATTATTTATTGGAACACTCTACCAGAAGACATACTGTAAGAATGTGCACATCCATTAACAGAATGAACTTAGAACATGTTTATACCTAAAGGGCCCATTTCGGTACCTTAAAAGTATATTAGTACTTAAAGTGTACATATTTGAGTCTAATAGGTACAAAAGTGTTTCTTTTTGTAAAGAGACTGCCCCAGCTTTTGTACCTTTATTTCTGAGAGGGCAGCATACTGCAAGTGTCTCTTACTCATGAGCTAAAATTGCTGGTGTGAAGTTTAGAGTGACACATTTCTTATGAGGTCAAGAAAGCCCTTTTGAACTTGATGGATCATAAATATTTAAAGATATTTAAATGTTGATATTTAAGTTATTCTGTGTTGAAGAAAAGAAAGAGAAAATGTAATTTACGGAAATGTAGCAATGTAATTTACGTTTAGATGAGGGTGCAAGAAAGTCATACACATTGAAAGCATGGCATAAATTGCAGATTACAATTTACCCGAGTACTTGCGAATAAACTTCAAATGAGTAGACAGAAATTACTCAGACTCCTGGCAAGGTTAATTTTACAACAATTAGTGTATAGAAAGAGGGTGAAGAGTTGCTGTAGTCAGCTTCTCACTGGATGAGTGTTAATAGAGTCATCTTTTTTGAAACCTCCCTTTTAACACCATTAATGGCAGTTTAAAAACAGTTCCTATTTTTATCTCATTTGGGGTTTTAAAAGGGCTGCTCTAGAACCTGAATAAATTCATTTTCTTCTCATCATCATTGCTCTCGCAAGAGTCTTCACGTCATTTTTGAAGCGCAATAAAGATTCTGCTAGATAATTCACCACGGACATCATGGTAAGCAACCATACTAAATTTTATAATCAGATAGTCCTTTTAAACTTGCATTTGTCAATGTCCTCTTGTGAACAATAGCTTTACCTGATCATTAAACGTTAGTATTCTACACAGGCGACTGTTTTTGCCTTTTTGATCACTTTAGGTTTTTATTGTGCTGTCAAGAGCCCTCCTCGTTGTCTCTCTGCTTCATCTTTGTACTCAGAGTGTTGAGGGTGAGCATGTGGACATTGATACTCTGGCCAAAATGACAAGATTTTTTCATCAGAAGTAAGTATTTCATAGTATTTCATTTTACTGAAGTAAAGGTTGGATTATACATTTGTTTATGGAATGAGCTTTCTGGTTACATTTTTTACTTTTACATGTAATAATACATAGAAGAAATAATGCATATATTTGCACTCATTCACATTTTTCCAGCATGCTTGTTCGACAGGTACCTCAGTTTCTTTTTTTTTGTTTTGTTTTGTCCAGTTATGAAATAGGCCAGTATGCAGTAGCCATCAATGTCCCAAAGAATCAGTGTGAGAAAGGTTTCCTGCCATCGGGATCCAGCTTCCTGAAAGAAGACAAAAAAGAAAATGTGAGAAATGTTATACGTGCTGAGGAAAACCCAGTTTATGAAGGCAAAGAGCTCATTGCTGCAGGAGTACAGACGATACCAAAAACTGCTCATTCAGAGTATCTGCTGATGAACCCTCCAAATAATTCACCCTTGACAAGATTATTGAATAAGAGAAAAGATGGTTGTGTGGTTTTCTACACATTAAACTCTCCCTGTATGAACACCTGTCTCCGTGGCAAGTACAACATTATAGGAGGGCTTGATAAATTAAAATCGTACAAGGGAATTAAAGCTTTTGCTTTCAAAAACATCTGGAGTCAGGATCAAAGCAGACAAAATGAGCTGAAAGAGAAACTTAAGTTGATTGCTAGTCGCGTTCCACTCTACCGCTGTGAAGGAAGTTCTTGTACCCTTTGTGGAGAGCCAGGGTCAAACACTGAAATAAACGCGGCCTGTTTAGCTGCATAACTTTGTTTTGCTTACTTTTGCACAGTGCTGAGGTACTGATCTTCAGTGACTCTTTTGCTTGATTAGTTATCTTAACTAAATTTTCAGATATTCTGTTTACACATTGACAGATGTGCTCTGTGTTGTTAAAATGGCTTTGCTACTGTTTTGGGGATGTTGAATCTTGACATTCAGGCTATGAAAGGTGGTGGAAATACATCAAATTATGTTCCATGTCATAAAATCATTAAACATATAATTTAATGAAATATTATTGAATATCCCTCTCTCTCTGTCTCTCTCTTACACACACACACACACACACACACTGGTTTTATGGGGACATTCCATAGATGAACATTAATGTTTTTTATAAACTTTATTTTCTGTCCCCTAACCCTACCCCTAAACCCTCATGCAAGACTTTTTTTTTGTCTCTTCATTTTTTAGAAAACTTAATTCTGTATAAGTAATATGTTTGTAAGAGTAAAATTAACTACAGGTGCATCTCAGTAGATTAGAATGTCATAGAAAAGTCCATTTATTTCAGTAATTTAACTTAAATTGTGAAACTTGTGTATTAGATACATTCAATACACACAGACTGAAGTAGTTTAAGTCTTTTGTTCTTTTAATTGTGATTATTTAGTCACATTTAACAAAACCCACCAGTTCACCATCTCAACAAAATTAAGAAAATGGTGACATACCAATCAAATCAACTCAAAACACTTCAAAATGGTCTCTCAGGTGGTTCACTGGGCTACACAATCATGGGGAAGACTGCTGATCTGACAGTTGTCCAGAAGACAATCATTGACACCCTTCACAAGGAGGGTAAGCCACAAACATTCATTGCTAAATAAGCTGGCTGTTCACAGAGTGCTGTATCCAAGCATGTTAACAGAAAGTTGAGTGTAAGGAAAAAGTGTGAAAAAAAGATGCACAACCAACAGAGAGATTCAAGAATTTGGGTGAACTTCACAAGGAATAGACTGAGGCCGGGGTCAAGGTATCTAGAGCCACCACACATAGATGTGTCAAGGAATTTGGCTACAGTTGTCGTAATTCCTCTTGTTAAGCCACTCCTGAACCTCCTCTTTTCAGATTGAGAGCATGTTTTGTATTTCATTTGGAAACCAAGGTCCTAGAGTCTGGAGGAAGGGTGAAGAAGCTCATAGCCCAAGTTGCATGAGTTGAGTCTTGTGTTGTTTCAGCAGTCCATGATAATTTGGGGTGCAATGTCATCTGCTGGTGTTGGTTCATTGTGTTTTTTTGAAAACCAACGTCACTGCACCCATTTACCAACACATTTTGGAGCACTTCATGCTTCCTTCTGCTGACCAGCTTTTTAAAGATGCTGATTTCATTTTCCAGCAGGATGTGGCACCCGCCCACACTACCAAAATCACTAAAAGTTGGTTAAATGACCATGGTGTTGGTGTGCTTGATTGGCCAGCAAACTCACCAGACCTGAAACCCATGGAGAATCTATGGGCTATTGTCAAGAGGAAAATGAGAAACCCGAGACCAAAAAAAATGCAGATGAGCTGAAGGCCACTGTCAAAGAAACCTGGGCTTCCATACCACCTCATCAGTGCCACAAACTGATCACCTCCATGCCATGCTGAATTGAGGCAGAAATTAAAGCAAAAGGAGCCCCAAGTAGGTACCCTTCCAAGTAGGGTACATATACAGTAAATGAACATACTTTCCAGAAGGCCAACAATACACTAAAAAAGTATTTTTTTTAATTATTTTTTATTGGTCTTATGAAGTACAATATTTTAATTTGTTGAGTGAATGGGTGGGTTTTTGTTAAATGTGAGCCTAAATCATCACAATTAAAAGAACCAAAGACTTAGACTACTTTAGTCTGTGTGCATTGAATTTATTTAATCCATGAGTTTAACAATTTGATTTGAATAACTGAAATAAATGAAATTTTCCACGACATTCTAATTTACTGAGATGCACCTGTATGTGTAGACGTGTAGTCCCCATAAGGAGTAGGCTACAGGTATACACACACACACACAAGATTTGTAAGTAGGGCCCACAGTGGTTATGAAGCTGATGATATTTGCTAAATCCCAAACGTGATAAATCTACCAGTCATACACACCTATTAACATCTGTATTTACACTTTTTAGGCCAATTCACACCGCACAAACTCAAACAAGTTGGCTGCTGGATTTAGAATTAATTTTATGAAAAACTGTGAAATGAATAATATATAGGAATATGTATTTATTTTAACAGTAGGTTTTCTTTGTAAACTAATAAACTGTGCAGTTGGATTTGTTAAGTTATGAGACCAAATTTCTGTTGTGATCGCAACAAAACCAACCATGTGACTTTATTTTGATGATTTCATTCTCGTGACACTAGATGGCAGTGCAGGCGAGTTTAACAAAGCCTGAGACTAAGATTTCAAGAAAGAGGATACAATATGCATATGAGGCTATTATATCCCGTACATATAACACATCTAGCTGAATTATAAGGGGAAAATATCAAAGTGCTGAAGGCTAGACGGTGTTATTAATTATATTCCCATAATAAATTACCCATAAATAAATATTAAATAGTTCAATTAATCAATAATAATATTATAACATTAATCAGTAATTTCTTAATCAGGGAAAGTTACAAATGAAGACTTTCTCATGTCCGATAAGCAAATAGTTTTTTCAAGGATTATGCAAAGATGCTCTATATTATTCAAAGACCATTTGACAAGTTATACCTTTAAGTGGCACTTAAAGTTACAAAGCTATCTTATTTAAAATAGCATATTTAAAGGAATGTTAGCAACATTCTTTTGCTTTATCAGATAAAGGTCTTTCTCTTTTTTTTAAATGACACTAAAATGCATTGAATGAACATCAACCAAACAAACACAATGGGTACATTTTTAAAATAGGCTAATATAAATCACAAACATTTATGACTATATGTTTGTGTTTTATTTATTATTCACGATGCTGTTTGGCTATTTGCTTTATTTAGAACTGAATTCCATTCATATAGGCTAATGGCGAAATCGGAATGGTTTCTAAAGTAGCGTTTTTATTTATGTATTTATTTTTTCTGTATGTATAATTGGACATATATCATTAAAAACCAAAAGAAAAGTGACTATATATTAAACAATAACATGAAATACTAGCTTTACAATAGGAATAATTGTGCACCACCAACACAAGCGCAAGCACGACTTCGCAAATGCGCAATCACTCAAGTCGCATGCTCATTTTTTGAGTTGCATACCGCAGCATTAAAGACAGACAGCATCACTTCCTTGATTTCACGGGACACAGAGCGAGTCTCCTCCCACTCGAGTGGCATATTGGTGAGAAAAAAGCCTCGTTTGTCTCACAGGAAGAAGTTGAAAACATGAAGAAACGCGACAGTTAACTTAGAGGAATCACAACTCAAAAGTCACGGGCTCAGCACATCTCTTCTCCGGACGGCTGGACTACAATGTGTTTCTGTCAAAGCAGAGAAACAAGTGGCTTGAGACACTGAGTCGACTGGACACATTGCGCCGGATCAGAGGGGTTAAAGTATCAGGAAAAAACTACTGAAACGTTTGCAGACATGTCGGAACACAGGTCCTGTTTCCTTCACATTGGGGATATCGTGTCTCTGTACGCGGAGGGAACTGTCAATGGATTTATCAGCACTTTAGGGTAAGTTGCCTCGCACTGCTTGCTTATTATATCACTAAACGTTAGTAAACATGGCAGTTGGGCATTTCGGTCAGATTAGCTGATGTTAGGATGTTGCCCAAAATGCAGTGTTGCAATATTAAACATGCAATACTGTTTCAGGTATAGTTTGTCCTCCTCATGTCAGAAGAAGTTTGTTGAGTGGAAGTAGGAAGTGATTTGAGCACATACTGCAGGCCAGAGGTGCAATGTGACAGCATTGCTTCAGAAGCATGCAAATCAATGCAAAGTTTTCTGTTAGTTTTACACAGTAAAGCTAATGTATCAAAGTAGGCTCACTTTTAAAGGTGCGTGTAGAAGTGTTTGCCAATCAAAAAGCTTTATCAACAGCACATTTGAAAGAAATATCATTGCAGTTATTTACATTATGAAATAAAGACTACTAAGGTTTTCTAAAAGCAAACAAACAAACTGATTTATTCACGGAGTGGGTCACGACCTCATGGATGCCACCATGTTTGATATCATGTGACCTGATGTGCCATGCAGATGGTTGATTTAACTAGCCACTAATAATCACAACAAGAATAATAAAAGAGTAAGTATAGCACACAATACATTATAACCACACACTCATTATACATGCTGCAGGCATGGAATTGGAGTCAATCACTTTTCCACTGGGGCTGGAATATATCTTGCATAGATCTTGGTTCCGAACTGGCCCTGAAACATTGCTGGTCTCAGACTAGGGGACCTTTGACTGCCGTTGAAAGTGGGAATGTAAGCCAGTATATCGACGAAAAATGCTACTTATCAGGTTATGCTACCAAAAATGTTTTTTGCATTGTTTTAAGGGTAAGTTTTGCTATTTTTGGTGTACAATCCAGCTAAACTCATAAAAATGCACTTTCAACACTCAAAAATAAAAACGGTTGAAGATGTAGTCACTTTTAGGCCGGATGTAGATGAGTTTTATTTTTTCTATCGGAACAGATTTGGAGAAATTTAGCATTATTGGCTCACCAATGGATCCTTTGCAGTGAATGGGTGCCGTCTGAGTGAGAGAACAAACATCATAATAATTCACAAGTAAACCATGCTTTCAGTCATTGAGTTAAAAGTTGTGTGAAAGGCTGTTCCTAAGATCCTGTTTTAAAGTCTCCTCCTGACGGCACCCATTGAGTTGAACAAGAGATGCAGAACTCATTTTTCCAAATCTGTTCTGATGAGGAAATGAACTCATCTGATGTCTTTCATGATCCGTGGGTGAATATATATTTTTAGCAAATTTTAATATTTGGGTAAACCTATATATAATTAAATCTAATTGAATTTTACATTGTCTGAGATTGCACTGATGCGGTTTTCATGTAATTTTTTTTTAACATTTATTTTATTTATTTATTTATCTTCATCTAGTATATAGTCATGTAGGAACCCATCTGCTTGAAAGTCTTATGAAAGATTATGAATCTAAACCGCATGGAGGTGAAACGCCCAGCTCCATTTCAGGTTGTGTTGAATCACTTTAGCATTGTAGTGCAATGACTCATCAAGTAATTAAGGTGCAGAGCAAATGACGCTCCAGTGCACTGTGGCATTCAGAATGCTGCGGTCACAATATGTACAAAATCTCACATGTTAATTGTTTTGTCTTTTAATGTTTTTTTTGTGGAATTGCAGCCGTGGTCATTTCTCTTTTCAAAATTCATGACACAGTTGTTTAGTTTTTTATCATTTTCATCAACTGACTGTGTGGTGTTTTAATTTCTCACTATGATTCAAGCATAAGCGCTGAGGTTTTGTTTTGGAGCACAATGCAGGCTAATTTGCAAGTATCTGTAGTAATGCACTTGCATTGGAAATTGTGGTGCTTGAGTGTAAAAGAGCTTTCAGACTGCATGTCTCAATGTTGTAGTGCATAGTTCACGTTCCAGTTTTTGTCAGGTCTTTTGTCACACTTGCAGAATGTTTGTCCAGATATATTGTCCCATATGTAGAGACAAAGAGGCAGAGTATGCAGATTGTAGTATACTACTATACTTACTAGTCTCTGCAGTGTATGTTTATAATGCACTCTCAGAAACAAAGGTACAAAAGCTATCATATTTATGCAATTCACTTTACACAAGTATGCATGTAAGTACAAATAAGTACACATATTAGTACCTGAATGGTACGTGTCTGTTCATTTAGCAGACTTGGTAAGCAGTATGCAGCGTATACTAGATGGGTTTGTAGAGATATAATAGTTGAGTGGGGTTTTCGTTGTTTAGGTACCAAGGACTTGCTTTACTGCAGAACCCTAGTAGAGAAAAAAGACTGATAAGAACCTTGATTGTTTGAAATTCAACATAATAAACATTTATGGCCATATTTTGAGAGTAGATTGGTTAAAAGGACGATAATATAGGTGGTCACAGAGTTCATTCTAAATAGGCCTCATGACTCGCACTTTCTTGCATATCAAATACTAACGACATCTTGTTGAAAGAATAGCATTTGTTATAAAATGCTTAACTTGAAGCAAAGCTAGAGCCTATTATTTTGCTCTAGGCAAGGCCTAACTCCTTCACCTCATGTCATCAAGTAATGGAGCTATAATTAGTATGTTTGAACAGTGCCGACCAGGCTTGAATTTGGTTTATGTTTAACTCGGTGTACTTCATTGTGTCTTTGAAAAAAAAAAAAAAAAAAGTACTATATTACTCAATTATGAGCAAGTAAAACTGGGCTATTGGCACCTTTCCTGCTTTCTACTCCCTCTTCTAAAACATGTCCTATTAATGTACTTAATGTCTTTGTTTAAAAGTCTGTACAGATACACAGGAAGATGAGGAAGTGTGCTGGCATAGTCAATTAAAGCAATAAAACAATTTGTCACTATGAAAATATCCATTTGCTGCACTTACTTGGCTTAGTCATCGTTTGGTAGAGTCTCTTTTTGTGGTTGTTTGGTAGCAATGTGGTGGTTGTTATTATTAGTATTATTTATTTATTTATTTTCTTTGACCTTGTTATTAAACGCAGACATGCTTGACAATGCACATGATAATTGACAGACTTTAATGAAGCATTTAAGATAAAAAGCATACAATTTCCAATACTTCCCTTTGATGGTTCCCTTTGAGACCTTGAAGACTGTGCCGAGCAAAAATAATTTAATTGTACTTTTTTTTTTTTTAGCTTTAATACTCTGAGAAAAACACTCAAACTTGCTGTTACTTGATGATGCAGACCTGAAAGTCAGGTCTTTGCAACTTTGTCTCCGTTCAAGAGAAATTACCTAAACGTAAAAGTAAACAGTATCTGTTACGTTTTACATGCTTTGGCCGGTAAAAGATTTTAACAGCACAAGACAAAATTAGATTTTAGGAAGCAGCACCCGCTTACTCACACTTCTTTCTTTTTTACAATTCTAATGTATAACGTTCAGTGCTATTTATTCTGTGCTTTACAACTATGTTGTCTTTAGTGTCTCAAAGCATAAAAATTTATAATAGATGAATTGCATCAAAATACTTGTAAACACTGAACTCATTATAAACTTTCAAAAACTAAATTGAACAGTTTTCCACTTGTTTTTCATACTTGCGTAATACATATTTTAGAAATATGCTGGGCTGCCACATACTGTATATTCATTTCATTTACATCAATTACTTCATATGTCTTTTTAAAAAAATTTTTATAGATATATTTCTTTTTTGTTGTTGACAAAAGGGTGTTTAAGGTACAAAGAAGCACACAAAGGTTAGGGAAACACTGCTGTCGCCCAACTCTTGAGCAACACATAAAAAGTAATGCTTCTGCTCAGATAACAGCCTTTTTTTCGTACTACACACTGAGTGGTTGTTTGATTTCCATTATGACAGAATTATTCATGAATTCAGTTTAAGCAAAACATTTAGGTATTTTACTGTCAGCAACACGTAGGCGACCTTTAGGAGACTGTTGACACCCACATTTCTCCGGTCAGTTCAGCACAGTGGTGTGAACTTCTACATTTTATTGCTGAAGTATTTATTTACAGACAACTGTGTTCACAAGATAGCCAAGCTGAGACAAGTGCTATCATTAAGAAAACCATGAGCTGCCCTTGATAAGTTATTGTCTATTTTTAGTTTGAACTACAGCAGTGGGGAAAGCCAGGGTGTTGGTATGTTTATCAGGCCTGCAAAGAGCACTGCGGCTTCCTTCTTTATCTGAACTTTGTTCTGGCTTTCACAAAAAGCTTTTTTATGTTTAACGAGTGGCAATTCAGTTAAGTTGGCTCTTAAATCTCTGGTTGATTGATTCATGTTGAAGAAATAACTTTAAAATTACTAACTAAACAAATTTACACTTAAATTTAGTCAACCTCAGTCCGTCCAAGATTTTGATGATTTTTGGAGAAATTTAGCATTACATCATTCCCTCACAATAGATCCTCTGCAGTGAATGGGTGCCATCAGAATGAGAATTAAAACAACTGATACAAAATTATAGTAATCCACATGACTCCAGTCCATTGATATTGTTTGAAACAAAATCTGCAAAAGGACAAGAGGGAATGGACATTTTTGGACACATTTGGTCAGAAGCAGTTGTTAACAATTAAAAAATGTATATGATGGGTTCTGTTTATTATAAACATGCAGCTTTGATGGCCTGGCTTCATGTGGATTATTGCGATGGTTTTATGAGCTGTTTGGATTCTCATTCTGATGGCGCCCATTGGCAAACATGCAATGCAATACTAAAGAAACAAATTACGTCTTGGATGGACTGAGGGTAGGATGATGCTAACTGGTGGGTCAACTATTTCTTTAAACTAACGAAAATTTGTTCTGAAAGGTTTCAGCATAGCCTTCTTCTGTAAAGAGAGCAACTGAGGATAGTGTGTAATCCAATTTAACTGTGTGGGTTTGCATTGACCAATAGTGTGGGCAAATATGCTTTGCATTTAAAGAGAGTTGAATAGTTTTGTTGATTTAGGATTACAACCATCATCAATTGAGTCCTTCCTGAGAGGAAACTCTGTTTGCTTTGATATACTCCATTGAGCCTACTAAGTTTCTTTTCTTGTGTCTTGAAAGAAGTTTTTATAATAAAACCAGAAGCACTATATATATATATATATATATATATATTTCTAAATTCTCAAGTTGCTTGTGTTCTTTCTATGCCGTTCTTTCTGCTCACTTTAGTCTTGTGAATCCACTGAGTATCTACAGTAACAAGCTTCCACTCTTTGATTTAATGCATGGCAGTGGCACTAATAAGCATTGAAACATTTTTGAAATACTCTTTTAGGCCAGTCAGTGTCCACAGTGGGACTTCAGTCAATGATGCTGGACTAATTTGCTGCTTTACATCCACCATTTAATAGAGGCCATGCTTGGAAACTGATTACTGACTTCGTTCACACTGCTTAAATGTAAATTTGATTTGGTTTCAAATCTGATCTTTTAGACTGGATGTCTGGAAGTGAAATAATCTGATCCATTTGTTCAATGTCTGATGAAAATGAGAATGAGAAGACTTTTTCCAATGCATATTGTGTATGTATAATAAATGCATACAAGCATACTGAATTTCTCATGGTTAGTTACATAATGAGAAAGTGTGGGAAAAAAAAGGACAACTTTTAAAGCAATATTATTTCTCTAAAAAGAACACCATTCTGCCAACCAGTCAAAGGCATGCACGATTTGCATAAAAGGTTTTGTATGATAGGTTTTAGATTGCTTGTCTCATGACGAACTACGTACTATTTATACGTTTGTGGTTTGTAAGATTTCTTAATGTTTTTGAAAGAAGAAACAAGGCTGCTTGCCATTGATATACAATAAAAACAGAATAAAGTTGGTATTTATTACAATATGAAATGGGGCCTGTTTTCTATTTCTAACATTTTCTGTCCTACAGTATGTTTTTTTTTTAACTATAAAGTGTAATTTATTCCTGTGAAAGTCAAGCTGATTTTTCAGTATTCAGTGTGGCACTATCCTTCAAAAAAATCATTGTAATATGCTTTTTTAAGCAAGCATACTCATTCCTTCAGTGTATAAATTCACATAAATTATATTTGTCCCCTTCAGGTTGGTGGATGACAGATGTGTGGTGCAACCAGAGGCTGGGGATCTTACAAACCCACCGAAAAAATTCAGAGGTGAGTCGGTCTGACATGATTCATAACACCAAATGAACCAATGCTAACTTATTAGCACCATTATTAACCAATGGACTGTTGCTGTGCTTATAACATTGTTGGGAGCTAAATTTCAAATCTGCTTATCAAGCTGCAACATTAACAATTTTTTATGTTGTTGAACTACAGTCAAGCCATAGCTGCTGTCTGCTAAAAGCTACTAAACTAGTTGAGAGAAAAAGCTTGTTACGCTGTAAAAGTAACTTAAAACACTTGAACTCCATGCTAAGACAAAATGGTTAAGTTACCGTGAGTTCACACGGGGCGTCAACATCAATGCTTCCCATTGACTTTGAATGGGTGACATCAAGCGTTGCCAAAAACAATTGTGCGTTGCTCGCGGTAGAA
The DNA here is from genome assembly GCA_032361065.1 of Enteromius trimaculatus. Lineage (NCBI taxonomy): Eukaryota > Metazoa > Chordata > Actinopteri > Cypriniformes > Cyprinidae > Enteromius > Enteromius trimaculatus. Next base: position 12,986,141 of record JAUMHP010000073.1, on the reverse strand, counting down.
GTTGGAAAAACGCCAGTGAAGCGCCACCGACGGAAGTGTCAGCCAATAAGGATCGCTCTATGCAAATACAGTAACCAGGTGGCAGCCAATCACGTTCATCCTGTTCAAGAGCAGCAAACTCAGGATGAAATTTAAAATGGAGGAGAAACTCATTATTGCGTTGTGACCAATCGCTTTTTAACACACTTTTTTTTTAAATGTCTAATTTCATTGGCTGACGCTGCTATGACTATGGCGTCAGTACCAAACTTCAGCCACGCCTTCCGTCAAACATTAACGCCCCGTGTGAACACATCGTTAGCATGGCTACTTTTGCTTAGTTCTCGCCCAGCATTGTAGTACCAATAAAAAATGGCAGGCAAAAAGAAATCCCAACACCAGAAACATAAATATGTCGCTGTAGTTTCTATGTCTGTGTTTCTTAACACCTGCTCAGCCACTGATTAATTACTCAGCCCTTGAGCAGTAACAGCCTCCTACACACTGAATCTTTGCTCTTGCCAAGGCCAGCCAGTCTGTCAGAGCCCCACGTCTTCATCTTTATAGTGAGATCTCAGCAGGGTGCTTGGCTGTTGCCTAATGACTAGAATTGTAAGCTGAGGTGGATAAACAGTGTTGTTCCTCAAGTGCAATTTGGAGAATCAGAAATAGCACCAAGTGTAAACTCTCTTATTTTCCTCTTGCACTGGAGGGCTTTGTTGAAACACTAGCTCACTACAAGTCAATACAAGCTTCCTGTGCTTTGGAACATACGCCCTTGTGATAACTTGCTTTTTGTGTAGTTGGTGATTTTAAAGTTCAGTGGAGAAAGTATTTGTCTGTGCAGCAACATAAGTATAAAAGCCAAATTATGTTTTGAAATCTTTGGGGAAAATCACCTTAATGTGAGATTCCCATCACATTGGAATCCATAGCCTGCAAAAAATGTGCTGAACAATAGTAAATGTGACCAGACATTTATGCAGTAATTTGGATGTCAGTTATTATGAACATAACTCCAAGTTAGAGATTCTGTTTAAATGTTCTTGAATCTTTTTCAATCAGACCTTTGCACTGGTGTAGACTCATTTTAGTGGTTTCCTGAAGGTCTTTCTGAATGCGCTATTTGCTCTATAATATATGTCCATTGCTCGGTTAGCAAATAAGCTCTGTTGGATTTACTTAGTTGAGGAAGTGTATTTGAGTTTGTCTTCTTCAAACTAGCTTGTTTGTGCACAGTACATTCCCATCAAGGAAAAATCCTGGATCTATTTGGTTTGCGAGTAAAAATGACAGACTTGTGTTTGTCAGTGCTGCGCTTTTATTTAGCTCAAAGACACAGACTGATAAAGTCACTTAAATCAGTAGTGACACTTGACAATGACATTTATTTATATTATTATATATAGTTTTATAAATATATGTATTGTTAATATATAATATAATTAGAAAAGTTATGTTATACAAGTAATATTATATAGAAATAATATTTATTATACTTACTTTATATACATATTTCTAAAGCAGCTAATAGAATTGTTTTTCTTTTTGTTGTCTAGATTGTCTCTTCAAGGTGTGTCCTATGAATAGGTACTCTGCACAGAGACAATTCTGGAAGGCAAAACAGGGGAAACATGGGAACAACACACAAGGAGACCTCTTCAAGAAATTACAGGTGCCCTAAAATTGCTGCATGCTGACAGTCGATATGCGATTTTTAACATCACTGAATATGCAATGGAATTCTACTACTAGGCATTTTGGGATGGCTACTTATAGTGTTCTGTGTTTTCTACTACCTTTTGCAGCATGCAGCGGAACTGGAGCAGAAACAGAATGACACTGAGAACAAGAAATTGTTGGGAGAGGTTGTCAAATATAGTCGGGTTATACAGGTATAGTCGAGCTTCCCTGTTCTTATCAACAAATGTTTGTTTTTTACACTTTTGGTTGGACATCGAGAACGTTCTGTTTGTTTTCACACTGTTGCCAAGGCTGCCAGTCCCCCGCTCAAGGGCCAAAGAGGCGTTTGACAGCGTGGGTGATATACGGCTCCAGAACCGATAGAAAGAAATGCCTGATTTGTTACTTTAATCTAAGTGTTTCTATGAGCTTACACAAAAACCATGGTTGCAGACATTTTGCCAAACATATTTGACCGAACAGGCCTCTTCGTTTGAGTTTTTGAAGCTGCCTTCAAGGCTACTGATTGAAATTTGTGTGTGTGTGGCATCTGATAGCCTCAGACGTCACACTCACAGACCGTTGGCTAAACGTCTGATGCATATGGCACACTTATCTGGAAACACTT
>JAUMHP010000073.1:12959574-12971575 GCA_032361065.1 Enteromius trimaculatus | reverse complement strand
GTAAACCACCCCCCCCCCCCCTTTTTTTTGTAATTGATTTTAAGAACCATTGTTTCCCTTGAAGTGGAATTTTTCTGACAAAGTAAAAAAAAAAAGAAAAGAAAGCAGTGTGCTGCTCAGATTTAATTAAAAACAACATTGTAAACAAACATATCTGTTAAATATAAAAACAATTCAACATTATGTAGCTGTAAACAATGGCCAAGGTATCATAACACATTGAACCCTCTACTAGATTACATTTTGTTAATTTACCAGCCCATGTTTATTTAATTCAGGAGCATTTCCCCCCATCCTCTCAGACCTTACCAGTAAACTAGCCATTTTTTGCTGCAGTGTCTTAAGACTTCTGTGTAGAAACACTTGATGTGAGGATTGGCGTCGTTACTGAATCAGATCTTGTATTGTTGTGTTCGCAGTGGTAAGGAGAGAAGCTCGGTGGACCTTGATGATGAAGGCGGCCAGACGTTTCTGCGGGTGCTTATTCACCTCATCATGCAGGACTACCCTCCGCTGGTCTCCGGCTCTCTTCAGCTCATCTTCAAACACTTCAGCCAGAGAGCCGAAGTTCTGCAGGCCTTCAGACAGGTCTCACTCTCACTCGTACTTCTTATCAGTGTATGGAGACTAGCATGGATTTAAAATATTCTGTTTTATTGGTGTTTGTTTCACAGGTCCAGTTGCTGGTTTCTGAGGAGGATGTGGAGAATTATAAGAAGATTAAGGCAAGTCTGGACCAGCTGCGGTTGACAGTGGAGAAGTCTGAGCTCTGGGTCGAGAAAAGTGGAGGTTACGGCAATGAAGACATTGCTGACAATCAAAACAAAGAGCAGAATTTGGAGGTGCGTACCTACTGGAAAAACACTGCAAGCATGTTACTAAATTATAATGCAGCAGATTTGCTTCCTCTCTGCGGTGCATTGAGAATACAGCAAAGAGAATACATTTACCATCTTATTTTGTCAGACTTTGATACCGCAGTTAATATTTAATGCGGATTAATTTTGTGCCCCTCACAAGATTAGCTCATTAATAATTGTGTCCTAATAATATAATTATAAATGTAAATGTAACTTTGATAAACTCATATTACTTTTATTAGTGATAAAATAATTATAATTCACATTAGGTTTAATCCTTGTAGTTTATTTGTAAAAAAATTTTGTTGTGTCAAATAATTCAATTATTTAAAATGGAATATAAACACTGTATATAAACAACTTAAAAAAAACAACTTAAAGTTAGTTAGTTATCAGTTGCAAATGCAAAACATTTAATATTCATTTAAGTTTAATTACCAAACTACCTGTACTAATAATAAACTATGATAAAAGCACATACCAAAAAAAAACATAATTATATTAAGTATACACACACACACACACACACACACACATATATATATATATATATATATATATATATATATATATATACATAGTAGTTAAATGTCTGTTATGAGACACTTCATTTCTAAATTTCTGGTTTATAGGAAGCAGGTATCTTGAGCCCAGTGCAGGATGGGAACAATAAACCTCAAATAGACAGCAACAAAGCCAACAACTACAAAATCGTCAAAGAGGTGGGAACTTCATACAGTGCTCTTCAGCTGTAATGATGAAACATTTTTGAGGCAGAACAACTCTTACTTATACTTCAAAACTTGTAAAACGTAAAAGTTGTGATTTCGTTTGTGATGTAGATCCTGCTGAGTCTCAGTAAACTCTGCTCTCCTGGTAAGAAGATTCGTGTGCAGCAGCAGAGGCTTTTGAAGAACATGGGAGCTCACACTGTGGTTCTGGACCTCCTCCAGATCCCGTATGAGAAGGTGATCAATTCAGTATTTTATAGATGCCACAACCAGGCACTAGCGAATTTTGTTAATTAATTCATAAGTGGTTTAACCATAATAAATCATAACATTATCAAATGCAACCGCAAAATGAATCTAGACCTGGAGATTGTCAAATCGAGATCCTTATGCTGCCAAACTCTATCTCCAGGGGGATGAAAAGATGGACGAGATCATGACTCTAGCCCACACGTTCCTTCAGTACTTCTGCAGAGATAATCCTCAGAACCAGGCGCTGCTGCACAAACATCTCAACCTCTTCCTCACCCCTGGGGTGCGTGGATTTCAGCTGAGGACACTGCTAATGAGCATTACACGTCCTTGCTATTAATAATAGATTATTTGGCGATAAAAGGGAATTCTGATGATATTTCATTTGATTCTGTCTTTGCTTCTCTCAGCTTCTGGAGGCAAAAACCATGTGCTACATCTTCAGGAACAACTACCACCTGTGCAATGAGATCAGTGACCGCGTGGTACATCACTTCGTTCACTGCATCGAGACTCACGGCCGTCACGTGCAGTATCTGCGCTTCCTCCAAACCATTGTGAAAGCCGATGGCAAATACGTGAAGGAATGTCAATGCAAAGTCATGAATGAGGTAAGAAGCGCTTGCATATCTAGTGTTTATAATACTCAAAATATTCAAATGATATTTTTGCACATTTGAATGCAATTACAATTAATAATATATTTAGAAAATAATTTTATTTTTCTACCTATTGTTTTATTTTTTATTTTTGTTTAATATAATTGTGTAATATAGTTATCAGTAGTGTTGAAAATATTTTAATACTCATTTATTATTATTTTCCACTAATTAACTATATAGAATTTCCCTCAGATTAAAGTGAATTCATATGTTTGTAGAGCTGAATCAGACATTGTGTTTGTTTGCATAGTTGGTGAACGGAGGAGAAGACGTGTTGGTTTTCTACAATGACCGTGCCTCTTTCCCGGTGCTGCAAAATATGATGTCGTCTCCACGGGAGGAGAATGACGCTCTGGCGTACCACATCACGCTGGTGGAGCTGCTGGCAGCTTGCACCGAGGGCAAGAACGTTGATACAGAGCTCAAGTGCAACTCACTTCTGCCGCTTGATGATATTGTCAAAGTGGTCACGTTCGAGGGCTGCATTCCAGAGGTGATGGAACATTAACCCTACCTGAATGTTCTCCTGAAAAGCTCACCATGGCATATTTGAAAAATGCTAGGGCTGTTGATTATGTCTTAATGCTGCTTTTTACAATGACATTAGTCTAATAATGGAGAACAAAATGTTCCAGAGCATCACAAGGTAAAAAAAAAGTTTAAAAAGAGTATTGATCCTTGGATGGAAAACTGATGGAAATACCACAGTGCTTTGATATACAGTAGACAAAATGCACTACTATTCAAAAGTTTTTTTTTTTAAAGAAATGAGTGCTTTTGTTCATCTAGGATGTGTTAAATTGGTCACGTTTAAATACAGATTTATATTTCAAATTAATCTGTTCTTTTGAACTTTCTTTTCTATTCATCAAAGAATCCTGAAAAAAATTACAGTTTTACAGTATTACAGTTCACACAAGATATCCACCATATTTAACATTGACAATAATAAGAAATGGTTCTTGAGCCCAAAATCAGCATATTAGAATTATTTCTGAATGTGACACTAAAGAAAATTAACGTAGAAAACAGTTATTGGTTTTCTTATTTTTAGCATTTTACAGTATTACTGTTCTTACTATATTTTCTTTTATCGAAAGATGCAGCCTTATAAAAAATAGAAGCCAAACTTTTGAATGTGTGTGTATATAAATTTGTCTAAACATTTAAAACGTTTTAATGGCAGTGTGTTAGATAAAATAGCATACCAGTACAATAATTTTCAAAAATTAGGCTAATTTTTTTTTTTTTAATAAATATGTATACTTGAAATGTTGTCTTAAATGGACAAATGCCACAGTATACCAAGGCCCTGAATGATTACAAAGTACATATACTTTCCTAGTACTCTTTGATACATTATTGTATAAAAAAAAATGTCATCACCAAAAAATGCTATTAAAACTGTAGTTTTTTTTTTTTTTTTTGTAAGTGACATTGGCAAGTCTTTGAATGTTTTTTTTTTTTTTTTTGTTATATCCTTTGCAGGTAAAAATTTCATATGTAAATTTCGTGAATCACTGCTATGTGGACACTGAGGTGGAGATGAAGGAGATCTACACCAGCCATCACATTTGGAAACTCTTTGACAATTTCCTTGCAGACATGGAAAAGGTGAGTTAACTGACACCAACTAACTCTTTCTCTCTCGGTTTCCCACCCTCGCAATTTGTGAGGCATAATACACAGGCTTAAAGAACTGTTTAGATCATCTGTGACTGATTTGTGCTCGCTATGTGGGTGCTAAGCATCCTGAATTGATGATGATGTTGTTGTAGGTGTCTGTTGGCTCCACAGACAGGAAGCAAGCTGATACATGCCTCGAAAAATACGTCACTGATACCATCATGGCCATCGTCAAGGGCTTCTTCGGCTCGCAGTTCTCTGTCAGCAACTCGAACCTGCAGGTAGAGCTAGAAAGTTCAGTTTACGGGTTTATCACCTCATGTCACCTCTTGGTCTGACGTGAAAATGAAGGCGCATTTCTCTCTCTGTGCTCTATGAATCAGTCATATTCGTCAGTTATCAGCACGGATTTGCACAGCTTGTCAGTGAACAATGATACTGTGTAGTAAATGCTGCTCAATGTGCAACCATGCACATGATGGCATTTAGCGCTGATTACACAACTGGCTTTACTAAGATGGGCATTACGTATCGGCCGATGATTATGGTGCATCCCTATTTGCTTTTACTTATTCTGGTTGACACAAAGATATTTCTTTCTCTTTGTCAGGCCCATCAAGCAATTTTCATTAAGCTGCTGCAGTCCGCCTGCAGACTCTACAACTGCAGCTGGCTCAATTCCCTTCAGAAGACTAACATTGAGGGTTGCATTAAAACCCTTGCTGACGTGGGTAAGTTTCACATCTGGCAATGATGTCATAACCCAAATATAACACCCGCATGTGACGGAGGGGTTTGACTTGAGGATTAAATAATTTTTTTTTTTTTTTTTTTTGAATAGTCGTATATGGTAACTTCACCATGACTTAAAAATGCTTCCAGCTAATTTTTTGTTTCTGACATGTTATTAAATATTGACCATCCTTCTTCAGATTTCTAAATTCCTAGTAAAAACAAAAATTTAGTGTTTTAGCATTTAGTAAATGTATTCCATTACATAAATAAGTAAATAATAATCATAAAAAATACATAATGTAAAAAGAAATGTGTATAAAATACTAAATGTTTGTGTGTAGGCTGTATGTGTGTTTGTAATGGGTTATGTTTATCTATTAAATATATTTATTTATAATATAAATATAGACATGTAAATACATGTGAATATTTTCAAAATACATACTGTATTTGTGTGTATTTATGTATGCATAATAGATATACACTATAAACACACATACTGTGCAAACAAAAACTTTTATTTTGGATTTAAACATGTCAGGATTTCACTTGTTGTGTATTTAAACCTGGTTTAATATTCTTATTTAAAAACAGTATATATAAAATTATTAACATTTATTTAAAAAACACTGCACACAAAAATCATGCAACCTGTAAGATAAATAAAAGAATTATGTATGAATAATAGATGTTATGTCTGAGAGTGTTTGCCATTAGTGTTTGAGAACATTAAGGCATCTCCATCTAACCCTGTCCAGCTAAGAGCCGGGCAATCCCCATTCCAGTGGACCTGGACGGTCAGGTCAATACCCTGTCGCTAAAGACACACACCAGCATGGTGCAGCGTGCAGTAAAAGACTGGAAGCTGTCAACCCGCGGCCGACCCCGTAAGGAGCCCTTTGGGGCCCATGATTACAGGATCATTGAGAAACTACAGGTAACCGTTTAAATCTAAAACTCTCTGTTATACGACCTCACAGTTTTATAAAGACAACGACTGATTAGCGTCGAGTACCATATTTTCATGCATCATCTGAAGTGTGCTGCAACCAGTGGCGGTTTTAGGCATGGGCGAACGGAGCAGTCGCCCAGGGTGGCATTTTTTGGGGGGGGGGCGGCACAAGCGGCCTAGTTTTAAATTTAGCGCACATAAAAACAAGACATGTGCGTATGCGCGCACAGAAAACCATTCTCGCAAGCATTTCTGCACAGCGAGAGCACACAACACTATGATCGCGAGGTGGATGCTAAGTTGGGCTCGCGAGACCCTCTGCTCTCTCAGCTGCTCAACCCCTGCTCGCTCGACAAGTACACTTTTGAGACTTGGGGGCGGGGATCAAATGTCAGATCGCTCTTGTGATTGGTCATTAATCACCTAAGAGGGGGTCTCGCCCAGGGATTAATTCCATGTCAAACCGCCGTTGGCCGCAACTATTTATTTTATTATTTTCAATTTGTTCTAAATAATTAATTTAAGTTTTGGCATTCATTATTCATCTTGTTTGTAATGAATGCCACTATATGGTTGTTTTATAATTAAATGTTTATTCTGGATACTATTAAAAGTAAATGATGTAATTGAGGGGAACTGAAATACACACAATTTTAGTGTTCATAATGTAAATTGTGAAGTTTATTTCTTTGTATTGCATTTATTTCTTAATGTAATAATGTGATTTATACAACTATGCAATGTTTTTTTTATGTCAAGGTGTTTATCCAAGATTTTCATGATGTACAAAAAATCAGCACAATTAAATTTTAAACCTGTGCCACTTGTTTTCCAGAAAAATCACTGATCGCATCATTCTCTTACACTCTTCAAATAAATGGTAACACTTCAGAATAGGGGAGCAAAAACACACTAGTAATTAATGATTAGTGTTTTTGCTCAACTAATGCTTAATTGTGAACAAATTAACCATTAATTAATGCTTAACTAATGCATTATTCTGACCCCCTTTTCTGAAGTGTTACCAAATAAATCATTCTTCATGATGCCATAAATGGTTCCATAAAGAACCTTTAACATCTGAAGAACCTTTCTTTTTCTGGTTCTTTAAAAATCCTTTGACTGAATGGTTCTTTGTGGAACCAAAAATGGTTCTTCCATCGCTGTGAAGAACCTTTTGAAGCACCTTTATTTTTAAGAGCGTATGCTTATCAGAAAACGGTGATTTGTGTTTGTGAATGATAAATGTCTTTTGTCTATGATGCTGACTACTGCTTTTGATTGGCTGTTGTGTTTCAGGGAGTCGTCGTGTATCTGGAGGAGCAGTTCAGTCCGCAGGTGCAGGCAGAGTTTTCTGTATTAGTAGACGTGCTGCAAAGCCCAGAGATGCTGTTTCCTGAGTCTGCACAGCTCCGCAGCGAGGATGGAGCCTTCATGTCTAAGTGAGACATGCACCCACATCAAACTAATTAAAACCGTGCGTCATACGCGATGAATATATTAAACAAGTCCAGTGGCAGTGTTAAAAATAGCCGTAGGTATAGGTATGACATTATAAATCCATACGCATTTCTGTTATAGCTCCGAACATTTACGTCAGCAACACCCTTAACTGATAGTCTGTTCTGTGTTTGTCTGTAAAAATAGATTTAAAACATGTAAATTTGAATTAAATTGAAAATTTGTCCATGTTTGTATGTATGTGTTGGAACCGGTTGTGCTGTGATTATTATAGCAGCAGAATCATATATGAGCTATAAAATGTGTTTGTTGTGTATGTGCCTGCGTTTCTGAGTGCCTTATATAAGCAATTATCTGAGTCCGTGCAAGATATACCTCTAAAATGACAGACCGTCTGCGTGTGATTATATAAGTCTACATGACTACATAAAACAGATTTCCTGTTTTATTTGCCACAACGTTTTTGGACAATTCATTTATTAATATAACACTACTTAACACAACAAATGGAAAATTGTTGGAAAAACAATTCAAATACTTATTGAATTGAATGAAAACAGTCTCAACTCCGTGATGTGTGATATTGTCATATATAGCGGGACTTTGTTTATTATAGATTTGAATTGATTATTATTTTTTCTTTTAAGAATTTAAGTTGCATGAAAAGGGCAAAAAGCACCAGTAAAGGCTTTTGCGTTGTTACAAAAGAATCCTGAAAAAAATGTAACACCTTTACACACAAAATGTTAAGCAGTGACTGAAATGCTGAAAATTTAATTTTGTCATCACAGGAATAAATTGTTTTTTAAAATTAAAAAAGTTATTTTAATAGTGAAATTTGTAATGATGTTATTGTTTATATAAAATAAACAGCCTTTGTTAGTATAAGAATAGTAAGAAAGAAGTACTTTTAGTTCATAAGTTTTTTAATAACATCTGACTGTTATATAAAATCCAGTTTTGTCATGCATCTAGCCTGTAAATGGGGCTGTTACCTGCATAATATATTGTTCTCAAGGAATACAATCTCAGCATTACTCCACTAAACACAAAAAATGATATTGAAATATTTTATTAGTGAGAATGTCCTGTGATACGTCATTAATTATATCTATTGACTATAATTAAATGCATAGTTACAAAACATTTGTAGTTGATGTGATTGGTCAAGTGGCCAAGTTGATATCCTTAAATTATATTACATGTTTGGTGTGATATTTGATACAATATTTTCTCTCAGGCTCATCAAACACACCAAGAAGCTGATGGAGAAAGAGGAGAAGCTGTGTATTAAGATCCTGCAGACTCTTCGAGAGATGCTGGATAGGAAAGAAATATTCGAGGATAAGGTAAGTGTGATGGGAACTTAACCTCAGAACCGTACCCTCATTCTGGCCTTTTTTGAGAATGTGTGGAAAATGTGTTTCTTATACAACCTGCCACTTACGAGCAGTAACAAATAGCAGATCAGCACAGGTTTTCTAGTGAGCATCAAAAAAGCATCCACCATCTGTGATGTCATAATGCCTTTAGGGAATGTTGTTGCCATGTCAGTAATCACCAGAAGGGGGCGGTGGTGCCAAACCAAGGACTGTGAACCTAATGACCTCTCCCCTCAACCCGTAGAGCCGAGGGTGTGCGAAGTGAAGCGCAGCTCCTGGGCCTCTGCAGTGTCGTTGGCATCCGTAGCAGGGTGAATGCTGGGAGTCCTACAGCTCCAGACAGTTAATCAGCATTCAGCGGAGAAAGAGTCCCGCGCTGTTACATAAGCAAAGGCACATGAGGACACGCTCATAGTGTTGGAGCAAGTAGCCAAATCACCCAGCACCACAAATCAATACTGCAGAGAGCTGACTATGGCCTTGCACGTTTAGAGAGAGAAGGAAGAATAGAAAAATAATAGGAATAAAGGACAGGAAATGCTCTATCAATTAATTTTCAGTTGTTGCGTCATAAACATTTTGACATCAGAGTGACTGATTTTCTTAAAGTGCCCATATTTTGCCCACATTTTTTTTTTTTTTTAAATGACCGTTCATGCAGTTTGTAACACAGCTCTAAGTGAATCAAAACAGTTTTAAATCTGAAAGTACACCATGTATAAAGTCATCGTCTCAAAAGAAAGAGTCGACTCTGAATCATTGAAGAGTCATTTTTAAAACCAATCCCAAGTTATTTCTTGATGAGGTTAACATGAAACCTTAGCATATTGCCCGCCCACTTGTTGGTCTTTTTGCATTGACTGAATGAAAATGCAAATTCATGCATTGCCACTAGGGGCTGTAAATATAGCGTTTTCCCCAGTAAAGACTGTAAACAAAGCAGCACTGAACTTACAAACACTGCCTTATCAGACATGATGAAACAGAAATTAGACTATTCTGACCAATCACTGCAGATTAGCATCACGCAAAGGAGGTGGTAATTCGTTGAATTAATTGTTGAACGAACCGTTTGGGAGTCTATGAGCAAATAAGATAAAAATAAATGCATATTATAAGACGATGAAAGTGTTTTTTTGACTTTGCTAGAATGTCAACCTGTTTTTGGGGACTCCGTAAACCAAAATAACTCATAATAGGGGCACTTTAAACGTACGAGACTTTTGATCATTTTAAATGTATAAAGGCACGGTTCCTTTTTTTAATGAGCACAATTTCGCATGCAAAAAAAGGCCATTTTCAATAGTATAGCAAAGTATAAAGTGCAGCTTTTAAACTAAGTAGCTTTTCTTTGTTTTTTGTGGCGAAATGTTGTGAATTAGCAAAATCTATGCAAGAAAAATTTTAATATGAATGACTGAAATTGACAGAGAGGAACCTTTTATAAGTTCTTACATCTCTCCCCATGTTTGAATGTGTTTGTTTTGGAGCGTTTGTTCTCCAAAGGGTTCGTGTCATTGTATTTTAAACATTATATGACGGCATAGCCATAGTTTATGATATCACAGTGAGTGGTGGAATGTCTGAACTTATTTTCGCCGGTTGAGCTTGATGAAGTTTGTTCAATCTGAATTTGTTGAAATAAATAAATAAATAACTATATAACTATATATATATTTATATATATACACATACTGTGTGTTTAATTTGTGTGTGTATATATATATATATATATATATATAAACAAAGACTTTTATTTTGGATTAATTAATTCCAATCACACTAATTTATTTTATAATGGCTGAAATTCACCCTCAAAATTTTGCCGAGCAACAGTAAATATGACCACGCCTTTTAAATGGATTTGTTTCATCTCTTCATTTGTATGTGTTGTTCATTTAGGAGCATTTGTTCTCTGGGTTTGCCTTGTAGTTGCGTCATAAATATTTTGACTTCATCATGGTCATAATGACTTCACGGTGAGAAGCGGTAGTCTTAAATGTGTTTTAGAAGTGCATAAGTAGTGTAAAAGCCAATCAGATTTGTTCTGTCTTTCCACCAAAAAAGAGAGTTTGCGTAATTCCACGCCCATATGTGTTTGTTTGTTTGTTTTGGAGCGCTCGTTCTCCACAGGGTTTGGCTCTTTTGCCGTGCTCTTCCCACCCTGAGAGTGGTGCTGCGGTTTCATGCAGGCCTGCTCGGCACAGACCGCCGGCTCCCCTGGGGAGAGAGAGAGAGTAGGAGGGCGAGCGAGGGAAAGGAGGAGGGAGGGAGCGAGCGAGCATGTGAGAAGCCATGTGAGGGAAGAGAAAAAAGCGTGGCACAGCAGCAGGCGGAGGGATTGGAGAGGCGCGGTGTCTGCTGAGTCCATGAGGCGACGGAGCGGGGGGTGTTTACGTAACCGGCCTGCAGTGTCTGAGCCAACCTCACGTGGCTCATCATGTTCTCGCTCTCGCTCACTCGCTCGGTCTCTCCCATCGTTTAGCACTTGTTTATCTCAGTGCTTTTTCTCTCATGTTGTTTTCGGGTTGAATTTCTCTCGTACTAGCTCGAAGCCATTCTTTTTTTTTTTCCTCTCTCTCGCCAGTGACTTGGTGATTTGGTTGCTGAGCAGCAGGTCATGACTCATGAGCAGATATAATTGGCCTCTCTTTCTCTCGAATGATCACTTGTGTCAGCATGGTGAGCTGAACGTGAGCTTGCGTCTGCACACAATGTACAAAATGTTTAAAATGTCAAGCAGGTGCTGTTGTTCTGCTGTAATTTTAGATATGTGGTAATGGCCAAACGGTCACAGCAGAGAAAGCTTCAAAGTGACGAGAGTATGCGTGTATTTTCCTGTGTGTTTATTCAGTTTTTGACATTATAGAAGAAGTGTGTGTAGTTGCGTTTAGGAACATTTGACTTATGGTTCCAAGGAGGGTGTGGTTTTGACTTCTAATTTTAATTGATTTATTGAAACATGATTTATTCATGTGTCATTTTTTTGGTGTTTAATTGTTTTCTCATAATCTTTAATCAAAAACCCTAACTTGCTCTGTCCCACATAATCATTTTAATATTTTAATGACCTGTTTTCAATAACTTCTAATTAGTTTTTAATGGTAATAGTATAGTTTTAATTTAATAGTATACTTATTTCTATCCATATCAAAAGTTAGATTTTTATTTATTTTGTAACACTTTCTAAAGAAATCTGATATGCTCATCAAGGCTGCGTTTATTTAATATTATTATTATCATTATTATTATTATTTATTTATTTTTGTATTGCATGCAACATTGTATTGCAACAATGTTAAGAATTTAAAACTTTTTTTCCCTGATTTAGAACTTTAAA
>JAUMHP010000073.1:12908698-12959474 GCA_032361065.1 Enteromius trimaculatus | reverse complement strand
TATCTATCTATCTATCTATCTATCTATCTATCTATCTATCTATCTATCTATCTATCTATCTATTGTGTTGGTTTCATACATTTTTCTGTTTATTCTCTATATATTAAAAAATCCTTTTTAAAATCTATGTGCATGTGTCTATTTGTTTGTGTCTCAATTTTCAGTTTTTTTATAACAGATTTTATCATCTCTTTTATTAAAGGGGAGCGGTCGTTGAAGTCCTCCCTCCAGGCTGACTTAGACGTGTTTCACTCAGGCTTTCAAGCATGTGCCAAAGAAGTCCTGCAGTATCTGAACAAGGTGGAGAACTGGACGGCGCACGAGCAGATGTGCACACGACTCATCAACCACTTACACAAAGTTTCCGCGCAGTTCCAGCCAGGCACAGGGATCCTGCAGCGGCCGTTGCCAGGCAACGACGTTCCAGAGCGGGACGCACAGAGAGATACTCAAGCCAACTGCGTCCCTGTCATCCAGAGGACTCAGAACCTCGAGCTTAATGAGAATGACACGGACACAGACAGCGGATACGGAGGAGAGGCGGAGAAAGGTGATGGCAAGTGCGAGAAAGGTTGTGACACGGCCAAAGGAGTTAAGATCAAGCAGGAGTTCGGAGATGAACGTGTCACCAAAAAAGCCAAAATGAACTGGTCAGCGAACAGCGCGTCAGATTCCACCAATACCCGGCCGGACGTGGCGTTAATGAACTCTTTAATGGGAATGGCGGGTGTTGCTGGACAACAGACTCCCTTTTGCATGCCGTTTTACTTCATAAACCCGTCTGCAGCAGCATCGTACATGCCTTTGTTTGATAAAAGTCACTTGGAGAAGTTGGTGTATCCTGCAGCAGCAGCGGCGGCCCTGACCACCCCGTTCCCGTGGCTTTATCCCGGAATTCCCACGCATGCCTCCGCTGCAGCCGCGGCCGCCACTGCCGTCGCTTTCCCCAATGCTCCCGCCGATAAAACCTCTGGATTTAATGCAGCATCCTTAAAAGACGACGAGCCACCTTCTCCCGATGGTGACCTGTCCAACGAGGCCGACCTGGCCTCTCCTGTGTCTGGGGATCATCATGGCTCAGACAATGATGCCATTCATCAGCCCCAAAGAATTGAAAATGATGGTACATAAAGCTGATCTTTTGCCCTTTGAGTGCACACTAGTTTGCTTGTAAAATTGCTATTTATCTGTTTATCTTAATTTAACTGTCATTGCGTATTTACTATAGTGTTTCTATGGATTTCCAAGCAAAGGCTGTTCATTTTTTGTGTTTTTTTTTAAAGCATTATTATTATTATGAGGACTCAAACTGTCAAATTTCAAATCTTTTTTTAGGGGAGAATGGGGGACATTGTAACAGCCAGTGCCTTTTGCACTGATTCCTTGAGATATTTGAATGAAAATCCAATTTGCGGCAACTTTTATTTCTCGCCATCCAATGGCGTATTAGTATTGACCGAAAATGTGTGAAATCTCTGGGGTTTTTTTTGTTGTTGTTGTTGTTGTAGTTGTCTTTTTTTTCATGTTTGGTGAAGAAACTTTAGCGCAGTCATATTAACCTTCTTTAAGCTAACGAACGGCGCTTATCCTAGCGGAACGTTCCTTTCAAAGATTTGGACGTGACATATTGGACTCTTGGATGTAATGTTTGATATTGACCTCAAGCAGGCTGGTATGACTGCTGCAGTATTTGTCAGATATATAACTTTCTATTCTAGTACGACTGGATCTCGGTTGTATTTTGCTCTTTTCAAAGTTCAGTGCTTGAAAGAGTTACCTACATACCTCAACATACCGTAGTGTTTGGGCCAGGACTCATTTCTTAGAGATGCTCCTCTGGTAGGGGTGGTAACGAGCGATTTTAATTTGGACAAATGGTGTTCCGCGACAACCCTCTGATGTAATGTTACAGCAGTCCCCATCTCTCTCTCCTTCTCCCGAGCAATTAGTCTGAATTTCTTGTGAAGGAAATCAACACTCCAGATCAGAATGGCAGGACCAATCACCTGTCAGTCATCACTGAGAGTGCTTTGCCAACAATCTGACATCATTGTCCTGTGTCACCTCTAGCAAAAATGTACAAGGTATAATAGCACCTTATGGAACTTTGATATTGAATGTAATCTGTGTTCTTTTGGTAGATATAAAAGTTTGTACTGTATATATTCTGATAAAAGTAGTTATTTAATCCAGAGGTAAAGTGCACTTTTTCTTGCCTTCTCAGTTTCCTAAAACACAATCCTCACTCTTCGTTTTTAAGCCAATGCCCTTTGAACTCAAACTATGATATGTTTTTCTTAAGGAAATCTTCTTAAATACAAGGCAAGCGTTGGAATATATGTATCTATAAATGTATGACATCATAATACTCTTGAGCTGGTATATTCAAACACGTGAGCTGGCTCATTTAAGTCTGACACGGCTGATGAAAAGTATGTAAGGTAAAAACCTTTAAAGAGATGTGTTTTGCCTTTTTTGAAATATTGTCACTATCCGTGACCTTGAAAAGCTAAGTGCGTTTGGGTCATGCTGTGTATTGTACAAATGTTGTGGAGCACTGTAAAACATGAATAAACGTGAAAACGGACCTTTTAAAATTGGAAAGATCTTAACAGCCAGGAGATCATGGACGTTTTATTGAATGTGTTTATTATTTAGACCTGGGTTTATGAATGCATAGGAACAGTGATGTACCAGCTGCCATTTATTTCTGCATTGTAACACATTTCATAGGCCCTATAGTGTCTTTGCCTCAACTGTCATTTGCCTAAAAAGTGGCATGTGGATGTATATAGTTTGTGAATATGCTGTATGTTTAATGTTCATGTTGTAGAAGAAATCTATGGATTTTTTAAAGGATAAACTGAGCGACTGCTGCACATTTCCTTAATGCTTTTCACATTTGCTGTTTGAAATTATGCAGCTCAGTTGTCAAATAAACATAAGCTCATGTGAACAAATTGCAATCGCCCCCCTCGTTCATTTCAGCACCCACATGCACACGTACAGTTATACAGTGCACAGTAAAACACTTAAACAGACGGACAGATTTGATTACAGGTCAAAGTATGCATGTGACGCTCGGCCCTTCAGAGTGTTATTTTCAACATGAACCGCCCAGAAACACCCACTTACCTTCAGCTGACATGTAAACAGATAATAAAAATGCAACTAGATCAAATAAAAACCAGTCTTCATGAATACTTCCAAGGAGTTGCCAGCAACATTTAGATCAATAAATGTTGAACTAAACAGTGCACTTTTATTATTTATTAACTGTCATTAATCAAAATGTCAATAAAATCAAGACTTTTGACAGGCCAAGAAAAATCAAACTTTTAAATGACTTTAAAAGTCAACTATTTATATTTAATGATATTTTCATGTTGTGTACGTTTTGATGTTGGTGGTTTTAAAATCAGCTGACATGAGATTCATTATGACGGAATGTAAAAAGCACCAGCGTTAACAAAGTTCACATGATATGAGTCCCTGGACATTATGCAAAATAAGCATAATAGCTCATAAAGAAGTCTCTAAATCATAGCTTAACCCAGCAGCAAGTACTCAGCTACTAAATGCTTATTTAAACAGCTGTAGATTTAACAGCAGTATGTATTGTGTAATAGACTGAGTTGTGATAAATAGTGCTATTCCAGTGGTATCAATCTGAAAGAGTGCTGCATAGTTATTTCAATGTTGGCGGCGTGAAAAGTGTTAAGGGGGTAATGCTGAGCAAGTTAAAGAACATAAACTCCATTTTTTTTGGTAGATTTTGCTATATGGAGAGTCCTTCATCACATTCTCAGACTGCAGTGAGAACAAAATTGAGGTCACACTGGCATCTAGTGGTAAACTTGCGAAGTCACATTTAATTTACGTAGCTTATCGTTTCGAATACGAAATATAGTGAATATGATGTAGGAAATGTGCACAAGTATTTCTCGTTTTAGCCTTTTTAGTGAACTGCGCAAAAGTAAGGCACAAGGAAGCGACTGTATTATTCTCCTCAATCATATGATTTGTTATTAGTCACATGCATTTTCCTTCAATAGATCTTTCACCTATATATAAAACATCTAAGTTGATGCCTGAGGATTTTGTTGTTTGACCAATTTAATAATACAACTATAAAACGTAAATCCATAAATCAATTTTAAATGGACAAATTATTAGACCTTTACATTAAATTAATAATTAATATAAATTATTCCATAATGTTTATTCTAAGTGTCACTCCAAGCCCTCCTTTAACCTACACAATATATAACTATAAAATATTTAAGTTATAAGTTATAACTAATTTAAGGTTAAATTAAGGTTAAGGGCCTTAACGTAATGACATTATAGGGTAAATCCGAAATAATATGATCAAGACCAATGTTGACAAAGCACCATTTCATTCCATCTGAATCTTTAAAAGATATATAAATAGTTTATTTATTTAGCATGTGTATTAATATAAATATATTGAGATATTTAATTTTGATTTGATTAAATTTGTTACATACAGAAAGTAATTCGATTAATGACCAATTATTTATTCTTATAACGCATTTACGCAGAACCTTTGTTCAACCTCTGATTGCGCAGAAACCAGCGCAGCCTTGACGTTCTTCAAAGCACGTCACATGACGGTGAGCAAAAGTTGCTCGGCAGCACCACCGCGTCAGCTGACTGCAGCCGTTTGTCCTGTTATATCAGATCACACAACACTTCTAGTCTGTTCCTCAGATGCGTTAATAGGTCCTGACGGCTCGCCAAGATGAAAACTGCCTGTCTACTGCTAGCTGCTGCCTTTTTTTGGACGTCCGACGCGATTGTACGGTAAGGTCGAACAAACAAACTTAACAATAACAACAACGGCGACACAATCCGATCATTACAGCTGAGTTGGTCTTTCACGTGGGCAGTATATTGCCTTCTAGAGTGTTTTAATATCACTTTATCCAGCAATTTAATTAAACAATAGTTGCCTTTTAAAACTTAGCGTTTTATACGTTAAAATATATGTCTAGGTAACGTTAGGCAGCTTAGCAGATTTTGAGAGACTAGACAATCCCTGCGTCCCAGTGTGCATACTACCCACCCTTTCTGCCCTAAATAGTATTGAAAATTATTACTATCATCTAGAATTTAGGATGAATAGTATGCACATTGAGACGCAGGCAAAGAGAGTGGTCGTTTGTGACTCAGCAGAAACTAAGAGCTGTTTATAGATCAGTACGAAGGGCCCTTTAAAATTAAACCTTTAGAAATCCAGTTTAGTGCACTTAAGCTGATACTTAGATCTCAACCCAGCTAGCTGGCTCAAAAAACACGTGGAGAGTGTGTATATATCAGTTACACAGGGTCATTAATCCCTTTTTAGTCATTATGGTGGAAGCCCTTTGTTTTGTTGTTTCTTTCTTTTGTTTTGAATGTCAGAAGCTGACCTACTTTGTCGATCTCGAAGTTATCACACATATTGCACCACCCTATCAAAGTCTAAAACTGCAGCTTTTACTGCATCACATTTTTTATATACACACAACAAGTGCTTAATTAGCTAAATCCTGTCATGCATTTAAATAACTTACTGATCTCTATTGTTGTAAGTGTGCATAGTCAGCAACTTACCATATTGTTTTTACCCAGCTTACACTGTTTAGACTTTTCCAAACCCATTTCAAATCAAATGACATTGCATTATCTATAAATATAAAATATAACTTGTGTCTGTCATAACGAAGTGGGTGGAAATGAACTTTGACACACTTTTAGAATGACAATGATTTGTAGTTTGTTGCAGGTGGTTTGGTTATGCCTGCAAGATGATGATGTTTCTGTGTCTTTTTCTCTCTAGGATTCCTCTAACAAAGTTTCGTTCCATCAGACGCACACTGAGTGACTCTGGCCGGGCTGTAGAAGAGCTTGTGGCTAGTTCTGCATCCTTAAAATACAACCAGGGCTTCCCATCAAGTAATGGTCCTACTCCAGAAACTCTAAAAAACTACCTTGATGTGAGTACTGGTTGAAAATGTCCTTTCCTGTGTAGTTTGAAAAACATTAATCTTGCACACTGAATTACAGTAAATGGCCCCCTTATCTATTACCAAACATCAATGTTTGGGCAGTCAATTTGTTTTTAATCAGATCTCAGATTTGCGCGTGGTAGTAGAGGGCAGTGGTTAATTTACTGTCAGAGGCATATGAGTGTCTGTCTCTTTTAGACCACAGAGGTTACACAAAGCTGTACATCCAGGAAGTTGCAAAAATTAGGACAAGCAGTTATAGTTTAACCTGCAGTCCTTTTGCTTAATCATGTCATATGATTAATAAATTCAACTATGAGGCAAGTTGAAATGTGACTGACCGTAGGAAAAAGTGAACTTGAAACCTGTTCTGTCGTTATTCAGCAAAAAAAGGTGCTTGTCCATTTCCTGTCATAAGATGTAATGGACAGCATGATGGTGGGTTTGATTGTGTCAGACAGCTGGTCATGAGATTGTTTGTCATGCTTTTGAAACAACGCCTCTACCACAGCATGCCACTACAATCCTCTTTGGCGATAAGCAGCTGGTATTCGTAGTTTTATAAACAAGCTTAGGTAAATGATGCAAGTTCATTAGTCTGAAAGACGTTCATTTTTGCATGAAATGCATTATGATTCAAGAAGAGGATTTGTCTTGTTTTCTGTCTGTCTTGTTGTTGTTGTTTTTTTTTAAATCTAACGTTTTGCATAAAAGCATCTGCTAAACGACTAAATGTAAATTAATATCAGTAATTGTAAAAATGGGATATTTAGTTAATTAACCTTGTGACATTTATTGCATTAATAATAAATAATAAATTCTGAGATTGAGTTCACAGTGAAACCAAAATCTCAATGCAATATTTGTAGATATAAGATTTTGTTTGACATTTTTTCTGATGACCTAATAGTCTGTTATGGCACTGAATTTTGAATGATTGGAGAGTTTTTGTTTACAGGCTCAGTACTATGGAGAGATCGGTCTTGGCACTCCTGTTCAGACCTTCACTGTGGTGTTTGACACAGGATCCTCCAACCTGTGGGTGCCTTCGGTCCACTGTTCCCTGACTGACATTGCCTGCTGTAAGTCCACAGAAAGCCTACATTATAAGATCTTTTAAATTATTAACTGTATACACGCGCACAATATCATTTAGAAGTATTTATTTGAAGTTAATCATAGTCTAGTGCTAATAAATATATAAAAAATACAAAAACCATTTAATTTATTTTCGTTAGACCACGACTAACTTCATGAAAATTCTTCAAAATGAATAACAAGACCAAATGTTGCTCAACTTACTTTGTGGCCTGTTTGTAGTGAAGCGGTAGCATGTTTGTTCCTGTAATCTGAACAAGAACATTTCAGTTGTACCAAACCCTTTCAGACAAGTCGGTGCGTTTTAACCTAACTTTGCATTTCAAAAGTCTTGCCTCAGTGACGATGTCTAAGCGCTTTACTTAGTGGGAATAATTGGTTATTTTTGTATGTTTTGTCTAACTTATGTTACATACTATGTATAGATGTTTAGATTAAAATATTACATTTAGATTTAAAACATTATTAAATTAGGTGCTGTTGTTATGCTAGGCCCTGGCATGTAAAATACAGTTAATAATTGGTCTCTGTGAAGATTATAGATCAGCATGATGCATACTAATTTATTAATATTATTTTTTTAACCCGGCAGTGCTTCATCACAAGTACAATGGGGGCAAGTCAAGCTCCTATGTGAAGAACGGTACGGAATTTTCCATACAGTATGGTTCTGGAAGCTTGTCTGGTTATCTTAGTCAGGACACATGCACGGTAGGAATTAACGAGTCTAATATATATATATACACTTTTTTTTTGTCACCTTAAGTGGTGAAGGAAACCGACCTGTTACTTCTCTTTTAGATCGGGGATATTGTGGTTGAGAAGCAGATATTTGGAGAAGCTATCAAACAGCCAGGAGTGGCCTTCATCGCAGCCAAGTTCGATGGGATTCTCGGCATGGCTTATCCTCGCATCGCCGTGGACGGGGTTCCTCCTGTTTTTGACATGATGATGAGCCAGAAGAAAGTGGAGAAAAACATTTTCTCTTTTTATCTGAACAGGTACATACATTTATTTAGGCCATCTTCATCTGTGTCAGGTTTTTATGAAATAAATAATTAAATGGAGGTGTATCACATGCATGCGTTATGCAGTTGTAACAATGCAGGGCTGATTGTTGAAGATGACCCTGTTGTATTTGTCCGACAGAAACCCTGACACTCAGCCTGGTGGTGAGTTGCTCCTTGGAGGCACAGACCCTAAATATTACACTGGAGACTTTAACTATGTGGCCATTAGCAGACAGGCCTATTGGCAGATTCACATGGATGGGTGAGAGAATTTTATGTCCTTGTATAGCAGTGTTCATGTTGATTATTTATATAAATGTATGTTTAAAAGTCTAGCTAGGAAACTTGGGTAATTTTAGGCAAGAAAGTATCATTTAAAATGATTAACTGTCCTTTCAGCTTTTTTTTCCAAGCAAGTTAAAAGATCAAGCATGATAGCTCTATTTGTTTTGAAAACGCCAACTTTTAAGATATGTCGGCTTGTAAAGGCAACATAAATTTTTTCACACAAAAAATTGCATTACTTTTAAAAAAGTTAGTTCATTTTAACCTGAAAAATATAAGGCATGCATTTGTACTGTTATGAAATATGCTAGTCTATCATGCGAAAGGGAGGAAGTACCACTGAACCACTGATGCAGAAGATCCTTGTAACAGTAGTCTAGATTTGACAGTGCTCTGTGTTTACGCGCGTGCAGCATGAGCATCGGCAGTGAGCTGACTCTGTGTAAAGGAGGATGTGAAGCCATTGTTGATACTGGGACGTCTCTGATCACCGGCCCAGCCGCTGAAATCAAAGCCCTGCAGAAGGCTATTGGTGCAATCCCTCTGATCCAGGGAGAGGTACTGCAACTTTAAATATAATTTCTATAATTATCGTAACTGAAGCATTGTGAGCTAAATGGATATCTAGTTAAAAGTATATAATGTCATTAAATTGAATGCGTGAACAGAACCATTTAAAAGTTTGGAGTCTGTTATCAATGGCAGCTCATTTATTGAAATGTGTAACATTTTAAAAGCGATCTCTTCGTTAAACATGTTTTCTCTGCAGTATATGGTGGAATGTTCGAAAGTGGCCACACTCCCCACCATCTCATTCGTCCTGGGTGGAAAGACGTACTCTCTGACTGGAGAACAGTACATACTCAAGGTCAGTCTTAGTTTGTCACCTCAGTGCTGTTGTTTTGTGTTTGCAGCACTTTGCATCAGTGGAGCTGTGAAATCGAGGTGGTGTTTGTGAAGAGGTCATGCATGTACAGTACCTGGCCTGGAGTTTTCTTGTTAATCACATGCAGCTAGCTAGAATTGGGAAAGCAAAACCCTGACTGTTTGTTTGTATGTGTTTACAGGAAAGCCAGGCAGGAAAGGAGATCTGTCTGAGTGGATTCATGGCCCTTGATATCCCTCCCCCTGCTGGACCCCTGTGGATTCTGGGTGATGTGTTCATTGGGCAGTACTACACTGTGTTCGATCGGGAGAATAACAGAGTGGGCTTTGCTAAATCACTATAAGTCCCACTGTAGACCTTAACACTGAAGATGTGTCATGACAGTAATAAGAAATCTAGGAATCTGTCAACATCATCTCTACTTACATGACACGATAGTGGTTTAATTGTTGTTTGCACTGCTTTTAGCTTTCAAATGTTTTTGTTTTAAAGAGTCATGTGGAGATGAAATGATTCAGGGAAAAGTCAAAAAGATGACAAGTTACACTCATTTGCTTTTTTAGCAGAGGCTTATTTGAATATCCGTGATTGTAACATGAGATTTTAACATTTGTTTTATAATTGTCATGTCATTGATTTTAAACACTACTTGTTTTAAGATTTTTATTGTTGACAAATGACCTTCCAATGACTGAACAAATCAAAATGGACAATAAAGGTTTTAAACCCACCTATGTTGTTTTTTCCATTTGTTCTGTGAATAGATGCATGATATATTGGTTCATTAGGTAATAGAGATTTAACTATGTATTTGTTTTTGTAAAAAAAACACAAAAAAAAAATCTGTAATAGATAAATAACGGACAAAACTTTCTCTAACTCTCACTTTAAATTAATCTTTAAGGGGCAGTTTCCCAAACAGGGTTTATGACTAGTCCAAGAGCTGTCTAAACTGGAAAAAGCTTGCACTGAGATATCTTAATATAAATTATTGTCATTGTTTGGTCTTAAAATGCTCACAGATAATGCATTTTTGTAAGACAGGTTTTTAAAAATGTCCTTAATTAGCAAAGGTCTAGTCCTGGCTTAATCTAATCCCTATCCGGAAAAACCGGGCCTATATGTGTTTATAAATTCTTTTAACTAAATATATTCTTTAGCAAACCTCGAGAAATGATTTATTATATACGTTGTTAATGTTATGATGCATAAATTCGGCTGTAGCATTTCTGCCGTTGTTTGTAGTGTTTGATTTGATTTTTGTGTTAACTCTATGCATTTTGTATCAAAGCAACAAGAAATGTGTTAATTGTATAGCCTACAAAGACGGATGTTGTGCTAACCGTGTTAAGAGTTTAGGAAACTGTCGTAGCAATATTAATATTAGTGCTTATACTGGGGGCTATTATTCCTTGTACTGTCTTTTTAGATTGTCGTTTAATTTCGGGTCAGGTTATTGTGGAGTGCAACATAGTAGTAAAGCCAAACAGCGTGTCTGAATCAATTGATATTTTAATCTCAATATTGAGAAGGAAATACTGCGTCATTGAGCAAATTCATGAAAAAATATTTACAAGAAGAGGGAGAAGTCTCAAGACTCCTTACAATGATAGAACATCAGCAAAAACATACAATCAAACAAACAAAAAAAAAGTCAGCGTACTGGATATTTAAGCACTTCTTACCAAAAACATGATCTGTATTCCAAACTATATTTGAATAAATTTATTCATAATATATTTACAGAATACCTTAAATGTACAACATTCACGCCTTGTATTCTGTTAAGATTTTTAGAATGAATTAGGCACACAGTTTCGAACAATGAGTTAGGGTTGTATTAAATGCAATCCATACACCGATGTACAATGATTAAAACCACATCCAAAAGAAATATATTGCATGTTTTTCACGTTTTACGCATACATTTACATTCTAGACTTTTCCAAAGCTGCTAAGCTGCTTCTAATCTCGGTTTTTGTGGACAGTAACTGCCCTGACTTGCAACATAATCTGTTTTTACAAATAGCCATTCTACAGTAGAGCATAAACCAGGGGTCAATAGGCCCCTACAGAGGGGGGCAAGTGCGTGCAATGGGTTGGGATGGGGGAAGGGGGGGCGTTAGTGCTAGCTACACATATAATACAATTAGAAATGTTGAAACTTTTGTACTGGACCAGTGTGAAATGAAGATGGCTGTTAGTTTCCATTCCCACTCAATGAAGTGTGATTGACAAGGTTTGATGAAAAGGTTCCTACAGGGCAAATGAAATGAGTCTGGTCCTCACAGTTACAGATGAGGCTGAACAGGTCCTCACAAATCAGATTCGGGCATGTCCGGAATGTCTGTAATATTCGGCATTACGTATCCAGTGCTGCAGCTACCGTTGAGCATGACATCTGCCCCCGAAGCAGGTCCGCTCTGCTTCCGGTAATTGGCTGGCATGGGTGACGGGGCTTCGCTCGGTGTCTTCGCATTGAGAAGACTTGCATCGTCTTCGTCCTCTTCTCTGTTCCTACAAGCAGTGTCTTTAATAATGCGGCCTTTTTTATAGGAGACAGTTGACAGGCCTCCTGCGTTCTCGTCGATGATGTTCAGCCAGCGCAGGATAAAAACCACAGGCACAGGGAGGATGGCGGTGACCACCAGTGAGATGCAGACGGCCAGGCCCCAGGGCGGATAGCTGAGAGACTGTTCTTGAGCCTGAGAACAGACACTGCAATTGGATTATTCTGGCAAAGAAATAATGCCACTTTAATCCTGTGGTAAAACTGGATTGAAGGCCTTAGAGCTGACCAGAGCTTAAAGGAATAATTAACCCAAAATATATTAATAATGAATAAATAAGTGATTTTAAATGTTAAACAGTTTACAAAAAACACCTATAGGTGAAATAATCTCCAAGCAAAACTAAAATTATGGCCATATTTTGAGCTAAAACATGTTTCAGATAAAGTATTAAGCTTTTAAATGGCATTTCGGCCTCTTTTCTCGTAGCTTCATCAGAGATTACTCACCAGTTGCTGGTTCCATGCGCTGTAGCTTGGAGGCGACAGTCCCAGCTGAATGATACTTGCGGCCAGAAGACCCAGCAGCAGCACTGGAGTGATAAACTTCCACATGTAGTAATAATAGCGGTATGGAGTGAAACCAAGCATGTCCTTTAGATCCTCAAAGAACCTGAATGAACCCACAGGAGACAGAGATGTATCAGTGCCACAATCAGATGCTGCTTAATTCAGCTTGTTTTAAGATTTGTTGATTGTATATTGAATAATTATTGAGATTGCTATTTCAATTTGCTGTTTTACATGTGATTTATTTTGAAATGTATTTTGTATGCAATATAACTATAAATAACATAATTTCTTATCATTTAATATATATTGTATAACTTACTTATGTTATTATGTAATTGTATGTGTGTTGAGTTGACAACAAATACTTCTTATTTCAGCATGACATTTAAGGCCCGGTTTCATAGACAGGGCTTAGGCTAAACCAGGATTAGTCTGTAGTTCATTTATTACATTTAAGTAATTTTTATAAACAGACCTTTGTGCATCTTAAGGCAAAACAAAGGCCACTAATGTGTTTTAAGATCAGTCAGTGAAAGTTTCTTTCAGCTGAAACAGATCAGATTACATTTAGTCAAGGACTACGCTTAAACCTTATCTGTGAAACCAGGGGTAAATTTCTTACTTTTTTTAACTTTAGTTTTACTAATCTTAAATAGTAATCCCCCGATTTAACAAATATTCCATAGTATTAGACTAAATGTAAATCTGAGCTGTTTTAACTGAAAGATACTTGCACTGACTGATCTTAAAACAAGTCAGTGGCCCTTGTTTTGTCCTAAGATGCACACCAGGCATGTTTATAAAAATTATTTAATGTCCTATCTGAACTATTACTATACTACTTATCCTGGCTTACCCTGTCTATTAAACCGGGCCTTTAAAGTTTAATAACATATTTAAAAGTTAATAAGTTTCCATTATATTATATATATATATATGTATGTGTGTGTGTAAATATATGAATATATGTAATATGTAAATATATGAATAATATACAAAATAATTATCAAATGAAATGTATTTAATGTAATGCCCTATTTTTAGCTCCAAAAATGAAAAAAAAAAAATATTTGTATGTATTAAACTTTTCAACTGCATGCTGGCCTTTTATATATATTTAGTAATTTGAATTTTGTTTTTGATGATTATGCATTGAATTCAATTAGGGTTGACAACAAATAATCTCTATAGCAATTTGCAGCTCTTGTCACCAGAGGGCGCTGCAAGCTCTCTAACGGAGGAAGTGTGCGTAACTTGTGACAGCTACCAGAGAGAGTGTCCGCCCGGATGAGAAAATAGGCAGAGATAAAAAGGACAGCTCGTCTTCAAACCTTTATATCTTGCCTGCACAGCACACTCCTCTCACACATGTCACAGAGTGAGCACAAAACAGGGGAAAACACTAACAAACCAAAAAAACATAGACGCCGGGGATGAGGGGATTAAGTCAGCTGCGCGCGCGCTCACATCATCGTAACACACGCATCTCTTAAAGGAACATTGACATTTATGCCATAACCAGCATCCAACATCAGGTGGCCGTTACAAACTTACTTGTCGGTGCCGTAGACCCAAGCCACAGCTACATTCTCCAAAAGAACAACGATGAGGAGAGGCAGAGTAGCAGAATAGTCATCAAACATGGCTACAAAATAGTTCCCAGATCGCTGGACAAATATTAAACCAATACAGAAGGCAAGTACACAGCAACCAACTGAAAAGAAAACAGAAAAATATGTTTGTGATACAATGGATTATAAACTTTTAAATGATAGTGTCAACAGAGTATTTTTATTGAGAGTGTTCTTGTCTTGACTTACACACAATTGGTTTTTGATTATTGTTATTATTTAATTATTTTTGAATAGACTCGGGTCATTGAAAGTTCATTGAAAGTTGGCTAAAGATAAAAATTCATGTAAATCTAGATATATAGATCAAATGAAGATCTAATACATTCTTAAATGTGAGAAAATATAAACTAAAAGGATGTAACTTTTGGCTTTGGCTGACCTGTGAGGTACTCCTTTCGTACTTTGAAAGTGTCTACAATGGGGGTGAGGATGCCCTGGATAGTGCCAAACATGCTGCCCAGCCCCAGATTGACCAACATTAGGAAGAACATGACGGACCAAAAGGGTGAGGCTGGGAAATGGGTCATGGCTTCAGTGAAGGCGATGAAGGCCAAGCCTGTGCCCTGAACAGCCTGTGAGAAGAAAGATAAAGGTAGCATTTTAGAACGCATTTAAAAACATGTAAAAGCACACATGCATATCTGATTAGTAAAAACCTGGCCGAGGACGAGGCTTGACTTGTTTTGCACTGGCAAACATCCCATATTCATTCAGAAAAACAGTGACATTTACTTAATCATATAGCTGAGGTCCTTTAAATTGTGATGCTTAAATGCCAAAACATTAACTATAGCAATGGCGCACAGACATCTGCTGATTCTGTACTGTTAAAATGCTGTTTTAGTTTAAGGGTTTACCTCGAAACTAGCAGCAACTGAAAAAATAGATGTGAGAGTCGCCTCATCCAACACACACCGCATTTATTTCCGCTTGTTTCATCATGCGGTGTCTCTTAATCACCCACACACCTCTTTCTACAACACCACAGCAGAAAACCTCTGTGCCTTCTTCATTATTGGCTACTAAACAGTTTTACTTTATTGCGGTCAAAAACAGGGTTTTTTTCTAGATAAAAAAACAAAAACATTTTACATCTGTAAGTGGGTTTTTAATATCTTTTTCCACAATGTTGTCTACACACACACATTACCTCCTGTCTTAAATGTAACATGATCCTTCAAATTCATTCTAATATGATGATTTTGTGCTCAAAAAGCATTTTTTTTTTTATTATTATAAGTTTTAAAACAGCAGTACAGCTTATTATTTTTCTTTTATTTTTAAGTATTCTTTGGTGAACAGAAAGTTCAAAAGAACAACAGTTATATGAAATAGAAATCTTTACCGTCACATTTGACAAACTCAACTCATTCTGGCCTAATAAAATAAACGACTGTATTAATTGTGCTGATCCCAAACCTCTGATCAGTAGTGCAAATGAATTTCATATTTATTTAATTATTTTACAAATATCATTCATTTTAAGTTTTCTTGGGGTTATTTCTAATTAAAAACCTTGTCAAATTAAAAAAAAAAACCCTATAGATTATGAGTTTTATAAAACACATTTTGATTGATGATGCTCTTCTGTGTTGTATTAACTTTCAAAACAAATGACTGGAGTGAGAGCGTAGCTACCAGGGTTGTATTCCATGGAAAGTTTGTGTATATCAGTTGTCTCTTAGGTTTCCCCGAGGTGTATCTGTTCACTTCAAGCTCCTCCTCACCTTATTCAGCTCTTCTTTGATGTCACAGCTATCTAAACCTAGGCGTGGGTAATCGTTTTCCATCACGCCCCGGATAATGTTGGTCATTTGCTGGTAGTCCTCAGGGCTAACATTACTGAAGTTAATATGGTGCGGGATCAAGCTTGGATTGATTTCTTTTCCAAGGAAACCAATGATCTTCTTTGTGTTCCTAAGATACATTAAAACAAGAAAATCAACTACAGGTCACTTGGTCTGTAGTTGAGCTGCAAGTTTATGTTATTATTATTATTCTGAACATATTTTGCTAAACTGCTTCTTATGGTTAATTTGCACTTACATTTCCACACATCTGTCATTCATGATGTTAGCTTTGAAGCCCAATACAGCAAAAACGACCAGTGTGGCCAACACTGAGGTAAAGAAGTTAATGAAGGACACCAGCACAGCGTCAAAATGGCAGTTGTTGTCTCGCTTGTTGTAGCTGGAGAAGGCGATAACACCACCGAAACCAAGCCCCAGAGCAAAAAAGACCTGCGTGGCAGCCTCACGCCACACTTTGGGTTCCAGCATGATTTCCAGCTGTAAAAAGAGACTGTAGTTTATTATTGGCACATGCTCAATTGGATGCAGTGATATGTTTTCACTTTAAATATCTGAAAATGTATTAACCTGACTATGATTAATGTCTGGGGCCGTTAATCTAAAAAAAAATCTTAATTAAAAAAAATATATATATATTAAAAAAAATTTTATTATACTGACCAACTTATAGATTGATTGCTAATTTGCTAATTAAAACATTGGGCTACACCCCAATTTTTTAACATGAATGAACATATAAAAAGGTCTGCATATGAGAACTTAAACTAAATTATTAATGTTATCTTAAATACTAAATGAAATAAGTTGAAATACAAACTAAGACTGAACTAAAATTTAAATAAAAATAAATTAGATCTAAAGACTTAAACAACAGCACATTGTCTATGTAAACATCATATATATATATATATACATATGTGTGTGTGTCTGTGAAATCTTTTTAAATATAGGCTTTAATATATTAAGAAAATAAAAACATTTAATTAAATTAAACTGTGTAGCTTTTGTAATGGCTCTGTTCAAATTATCATTGTTTTAAATGCAATAACAGTACTATTCCAGAGGCTACAAACTATCATTTGATTGTGTGTTACACAAACCAGCCACTAATAAGACTCTGAAGCGACACACAGCACAACAAGGGATGCATTGACAGCCTCTTGCACTGAGGAGAAATGTGACCACATCTTGTTGTGTAAAATAACTGGCACAACAAGACAGTCTGCTGCTTTTTAGTCTGTGCTGATGGAAGAGTTAATTCACTTCTGTCGAGTCACATCACAAATGCATGCTGGGAAATCTGGCTAGGGTATTGTTTCCATAGATACATCTACTGGTCTCCACCGGACTGAGGCGACGGATGCACATGGGAATTAGTAATGGATGATTACCATAATTCTCAATAAAGTGGATTAATTACTGCTGTATGAACCAGAGCATGGA
Organism: Enteromius trimaculatus; assembly: GCA_032361065.1. Lineage (NCBI taxonomy): Eukaryota > Metazoa > Chordata > Actinopteri > Cypriniformes > Cyprinidae > Enteromius > Enteromius trimaculatus. The sequence goes on along the minus strand of JAUMHP010000073.1, from coordinate 12,942,211 downwards.
GACCATTGTTGTAATGTGTCATCTGCTCACATATACACAGATCATGTTCTTTAGGGCCTTACCTTTGGTGTAAACATGTGGATGATGCCGTCAACAGAACCCTTGAGCAGGAAAGCACGGGCCAGGAAACAAATAAGCACAACATACGGGAACAGAGAGCTGAAGTACATCACCTGCAATCAGACATAACCAAACCGATTTAATGGTAATGTTTTTTTTAACTGTGGCACATAGGTGGCAGAAAAGTGCCCTCACTTGCTGACTTTGCTGAGAGTCCACCAATTGTTCATCTAGTTGTTTAAGTGTGAGTTGTTACATTACATATTTTACACATTGACAGTCCATCATCTTGAAAATCAGATTAATAAATCAAAAAATGCATTTTATAACACAGCTAATTTTGAATGTCTCTTCATGAAGAAAGATGCTTTTTGGAGCCAGATGGTGTAGTTAAGGTATCTATTAGCTGACTATCTAGTCTGAATGCCACATGTGATTATAAATGAGTGAACTGAGAAACAGCTGCAGACACTATACAGTGCTTTGTGCAACCTGATCTCACAGAATTCTTGTGACTCTTTACTCAAAATTCTGTGTTAGTGTCACGGAATCGTCAAAAATTCTGTTAAGGGGTCACGGAAGAGATTACAATGTACTGTAAGTCAGTGACAGGCATCAGCCGTGATCCACGCACGGATGACTGGATTCAAATATTGCCATTATTGCATACGTATTTGGGTGTGATTTTTCAATGTATTTATACTATTTTATTTATACATTTATGAGCACGTAACCCAACACCTGCCCCTAAACCTACCATTCGTTAAAAAAACACAAGATACAGATACAACTACGATATTATTTATTAAAAAGGATTAACATTCCAATTCTTACGAGGCAAAAGGATTGGTTTGTGAGAGAATGCGATCATATATATCTCTTCGTCTGCCGTGACTCATCTTGCTGCAGCTGCTGCTTTGCCCAAATTAAAAAAATGCCGCCAGGAGAAACCTTACGTCAGCCTTGGTTGTAAATTTCTATTGGCTCTTGTGTGTCTCGTGACCGATCGCATCATGCTGTTGTGAAATGCAATTTGTCTCGTGATCGTTTGCTGCATTCAACAGGATGAGAGTGTCTTTTTGAATGAGATGTGAGCGTGTTAATGGAGCGGGACATTTTCAGTGATTAAAACATTTAGCTTTAGAAGGACTTGAAATGCAACACAACTTGTCTGTAATGCTTTTTTTTTTTACTGCTTATGGTCAGTTTTTGCAATAAATACCTGTGACTGCTCTTATATTGTCTGTGTGTGTTTTATATTGTTAGGAAGTGGGTAAAGGTGGGACTACAGTAGGTGCTACAGTAAAAGTATACATTTATATAAAATGAATCCGGTTATCCATGTGTGGATCACGGCTGATGTCTGTCACTGACTTAAATTGGTATCTCTTCCGTGAGCCCATCACCGAATTTTCAGCGATTCCGTGACACTAATGCGGAATTTTGTTAAGAGTTAAGAATCCGTGGTCATTACACGGAATTCTGTGAGATCAGGTTGGCTTTGTGTATGATGCATGTTACATCCCAGATGACTAAAAATGTACTTCTGAAATCTGATGTAAGCTTTTTAGTAAAATAAAAACAATGATAATAACACACAAACAAACTTCTACAAACAGACACCAATGCAAAAAACTAAATTTGATATGAAAATTATTATTAAATACTATAACAATAGATAACATTATATATTATGCTAAACTAATACTAATGTCACTTTAAAACCTCTGCTAAATTAATAAATATACTACAACAAACCAGGTGTGACTGAGAATCCAGCCCTACTGGGAACGGTTGCTTTTCTTTTGAAGAGTTTACTAAAGTCATGCAGTCACACCCCAAACAATTTCACAATTTTCTACTCAACGAGAATTATAACGTCAGCACTTAATAACTAGCTTAATCCTTAAAGCCTGTGTATAATTTATTTTATGGACACATTTTAAATGGTTTCATATTATTGTTAGTTTTTTTATTGGGAATTTTCCCTGAGATTAAAGTTTTTGCACTAAAACATAATTTAGTTGATCATGAAAGCTTCTACAAGAATGGACAGACCATGTTTACAATGACACATACCGATCAAATACGTAAATCACTTTAAATAAAAATGTTTATATAGTTTGTAGTTTATGCATTCCCGAATCAAAACCCATGACGGCAATCTAATTTAATTTGAAAAGCACTTTTTAAAGTAAACAGAAAGAATTAGATCGATGATTGACATTATTGGCTTCCTTTGATCTTTCTTGTACTGAATGGCCATAATACTGAAAAGGCTACTGACTCATCTCTGATTCATCAAGGGTGGACCGAGGTGCCTTAAAGAGGAAGAACAAAGCCTAAAGTTTAACTATCCCACAGCTATGAAGATTAAAAGACACATTCTTTGTGGCTTTTCAAAAAAAAAAGGTTTTACGAAGATTCGTTAAATGAATCAACCTCTCTTCCTGCAGACACAGCTCTAATTCTACAGTACAGTATCCTCAATCACCAATAATTGTATGGTTATTTGGTGCAGTGCCACAGAACTGTGAATGGTGCACACAAATCCATGGCAACCAGCATTGCCATGCTATTTGTGCACACAAAATAAAAAAAAAGAAAAAAGAATGGCACTGGGGAATTTTTTTTTCTCATGGAAAATACGTTTTCTGTGAATGTGTGGTATTCCTTTGTGAGGTAAATCCCAGATTAAGCTTCAAAGACGGTCTTTATCCCCTGCTGAGTATAGTCTACTATATCCTATACTATAATATCCTTACTGACTGAGGGGCCACACTTAAACAGTTCGAATCCATCTGCTGTCCATTTAGCTGGGAATAGATTAAATGTTTATCAAAAATCCATCATGAGAAAACATTAATTTAGTGCACTATTTAAAGTCATTTTTGTGTAGACGCTGAACCATTTAATGTTTTCTTTTAGCCTATACGCTTTAAAAATACGTAAAAAGTATGGTGGTCCAGTAGTGGACAACACAACTAAATCTTCATGAACACAACACTACGTTTAGGACCAATGCGCTGTGCTATGGCTTGTTTTCATTGTGCTGCAACTTGTTTCTGCTGTGTTTTACTAATTTCGTTGTGTGGCGACTTGTTTCTTCTGCTTATGTTGTTGTGTTGTGACTTGTTTCCATTATGTTGCACAATTTTATTTTGTGTTATAAATTGTTTTAATTGTGCTGCGACTGGTTTCTGTTGTTTTGTGTTAGTCCATTTGTTTAGTTGCGGCTTGTTTTCGTTGTGTTGTGCACTACTGGACCACTGTAAAAAAAAAAAAAAAAACCCTCTACCTGTTGTTTTAACTTCATGTTAAAGAAAACGTTCACCCAAATATTGAAATGCGCTGAAAATGTTCTAAGATGTAGATGAGTTTGTTTCTTCGACAGAACAGTTTTTAAGAAGTATTTGTAAAAATGTAGCATTTATGGTAATTTGCATTACCATAGATTGATTTTTAACTTCACAAGATGTTAAAGTGATGGTTTTAAGTTGTGTAGATTACATTTGGATTAATATGATGCTTCTATCACCTGTTTGGACCCTCATTCTGATGGCACCCATTCACTGCAGAGGATCTATTTGTGATGTAATGCTAAATAAACTCATCTACATTTTGGATGGCCTAAGGGTGTGTAAATACGTACAATTCACCTTCAAGAATCTTTCAATACTCACACGATTTGAAAAAATAAAAAAAAACATCAGCTGTCTAAAGTGAATGGAGTCAAAAGCACACAGATGCCAGAGTACCACATGTGATCTTAACTGTATGTGAAATGGATCACGTTTCACAACATTACGCAGGCATGGATCACATGAGAAGCCAGTGGTTCTCATTGACATAGCAAGGATCAGTCTGCAGGTCAGTGTTTCTCTCTGTGTTGCTTTCAAGACATCCCTTGAGGCCTTGGCTGACTTTTAGTGTATGACCAAAGGCAGACTTTTTTAGAACTAAATACAAAACACTTTTCTTACCTTTCCAGAGGACTGTATACCCTTGATCATTGCAAGACACACCATGGTCCAAGCAGCCAACAGGCACAAAGTCATCCTCCAGTTAAGTCCTCCACTCTCAGAGATGGAGTCGGAGATGTCCAAGGCCACACGATACCAGTAGTATGTAGTGGCTGAACTTTTCTCACACTCTGGTTCAACATCTAAACAACAACATGAAACTTACAATCTTGTGTACAGCATCATACTATAAGATTGACCAGAAAAGTTGTTCAGTATATTAAAGTTTGTGTCTAAATGAATGCATTTTAAACATCAAAGTGTTATTTCCTGTTCATATTTAAGTTGTCTTACACGTATTAGTTTTGTTTTTGACCAACGGACACTCGTGCCAAGGAAGAGGCTGCTGGAAGGACTGTGAGAAGTAGAAGAGACTCCAGCCAATGATGACATTGTAGTAAAGAGCCACAAAAAAGCACACCTGAAGAAAAGAGATGCAGTCAGATGTCTGAGCTACACCATCAACTCTTGAAATGGCTTAACTGGTTGCCTTTCTCTTGAGCAGAGACAGTATTCAACTTTGGATATTTTCATAAGTATCCTTATGAAAGTACTGATATTCACCAAACAGCTGGCGAAGCCGATGCCACCCAGACGTGGGCTGATGTAGTTCCACACCCCAATACTTCCTCTGCGGATGCGCTGACCCACTGCTAGCTCCAGGAAGAAGAGGGGAATCCCTATAACCAGCAGCAGAATGAGGTAGGGAACCAGATACGCTCCTACAAAGAGAAAAACCTGTGGTTTATTGGCCTGGCTTAGGAACGACAGACGAAATACAGCATACAGTATGTCAGATACAGTATATGCATGTAGCAATTGACAGTATTTAAAGCGATTGCCCATCATAAACAAATGTATTTCAAGGTCAGTGTTTAATCAATTTTAACCTGCCATTGTTGGTGTCATATATTTGACCTAAACAAACACAATGGCTTTAATCTTGGTATAATGCTTTATTTATCTATCAAACTTTTTTTATTATTATTCTAATTATTTCTTTATGTACTTGGCGGGTTTATGTTTATTTATAATGTTAATCACGTACATTTCTTTTGTGTTTTGTGTATTATTTATTAATACTTTGATATTTATATCTCCAGTTTCCGTTTTAATTTAATAGTTTGCTTTCATGTGCTCTAAATTATTTGAATTTCATTTTGTACTGTTTTAAGCACTTAAACTTTTTTTCTTTCTCCATTTTTTAATAATTATGTTTTTTATGTTTTTTTGTCCAGTCTTACAATTCTTTTCGAAATATGAATGAATGGGGTAACCCACTATGATTATTTACAAATATTTTCTCTCCTGAATTAAACTCTGTATCAAAGAGCCAAAGAAGGATGAGACTGACATTTTAAAACTGTTCAAGCATGGCCAGTGGCACAGGATAGAACATTTCTTCCCAGAGCCTTACGGGGAACAACTTCAATACAATGGCATTGCTTTGAGTGTACTGAAGAGCTGCTGCTCCTTCAACATGTTGAAGTCATGTGCTTTAACACACAGAAACCTTCTGAGATTCAGACAATTGTGTCAATTATGTTATACTGTATTTAGAGACATCCACTTGGAAACATAAACTGAAGCATAATTTACTAAATGTTATATTTTTTGGTTTGTATGATTTTTTTAACCAGCGTTATTTTTGGATCATTAGAATATTATTATATTATATTTTATCAATCTTTTCCATTTCCATTTTAATTATAGTTTAACTAATTTTGTTGTTTTTTGATAGTATATATATATATATATTTGCATTTAGCTAAACTAAATTAAAATGATATGATTTTTTAATGGTTTTTAGTTTTAGCTAACTATAATAACCATGTTTTGTTGGGTGCCAACCTTACAGTCCAGACTTTGGGAAATATCATGAGTAATTTCAGGCTACTTAGCATTGATTCCCTCTATTACATAGCCTTAATCCAATTTCTGGAGCTTACACCTAACCCAGGCTTTGCTACATAATGAAAATGGTAAGCTCCATCACTGATTTTCCTGTTTTAACACTAAATCAGTTTAGAAACTTTATTGCAGACATCAATATGGTTCTTGATGGTGTGCCCAAATTAACTTTCAAAATGTAGAATATATTTATTTAAATTCTTATTAAATTTAGCTCAGGTGCTGTAGGATGCTGGTTGAAGAATTGTGGACTTTACAGGGTGTGCATAAGATGACATCTGGCAGACTGAGGCTGCAAAACGTTGTAGGGGTGTTTCTTTGAGGACAAAACGTGCTGTCATTGATGGCACACAGATGGTGCAGTGTTGTGGTTGCTCTTGCCCTGGCAAAGACAGAGATAGACACGGCCCACACACAGTGCCCTATTTAATCTAATTACTGATCTGCACAGCAGGGTGGCCACACTCACTTATTATAACCTGTGAAGCAGGGTTGTGGTCAAACTTTCATGCAGACAACAGGCCTTTGACACGAACTACTGTACAGTTACAAACAGTTACTACGATACGAAACCCAAGCATAAAACAGTAGCATTCCTTATAAAATTGTAGATATCACACAGGTTGCTTTCCTTCTGTTTTTTTTCCTGATACAGAAGTCATTTACTGATTCTGAAAGTGTCTTTTTCAATGAAAAAACGAGAACAAAGAGAACAAGATGAGTAATCATATCTATTGTATGTCAGTGCTATCAGGGAAACCAGGGTAAGGAACTGTAATCTGCTTTCTCTTGATATTAAACAGCTTTGTATAATCAGAGATGGGTAATATAGCCTGTGATTATCCTGCACATGCAAAACCATTCATTTCAATGCCATGCCTGCCTGGGAACTTACTGTAGATCCCTCTCTCTTTGTTTTTATTGATTGATATATTTATTGATCTACATTTCAGTTCTATGACTTTCTACGGTTTCAAAAGAAACTACTGCTGATACAGCCTGAGGAGTTTCTACACATCACTTTATTTTGGGGTATCGTTCTTTGTGTTGACTCAAAATGCATTGCTTAGCTGTAATATTAATTATGATACCCCAAAATGCACATTTTTAATTGCATGTGTTTTTCCAACAAAGAACTCTGTGTCTAAAAAAATACACTAACTAGACTTGAAGAGGGAAATGAAGGAGGAAATGCATAATGAGAACTTGCAACTGAGGTGCCAGGCGTATGTCTAGAAATCTACTTCCTTTGTGTCTATCAACTAAAACAGATCACAGTTTCACTTATATATTCTCAATTCATATCTATCTACATAAAAGGAAAATATTGTGAGCTGTTTCAGTTTTATTTATATATGTAGCTATCAGCCCATCCAAGTTAATTAATTACTATATACATATATGTATATAACCCAGATATATTAACTTGATAATTAATTTTATTAAATCATCATAACCTACCGCCACCATTTTTCTGGCACAAATATGGGAACCTCCAAACATTGCCCAGGCCCACTGAGAAGCCCACTTGGGCAAGGATGTACTGGAGCTTGCTGCTCCAGGCAGGCCTCTCTTCTTCCTCCTCCTCTTCCTCCTCTGAGCCCTCCTCAACATCCTGTTCCTTATTCTGTGGAACATCTCCTACCATTAGAGAGCTCTTCTTAAAAGAGTCCTCACAGTTATCTTCATTGGAGAGCAAATCTTTGACAGATTCCGTAACTTCGTCATCGTCAATCTCTCTCTTGACGGTTTTGCTGTTTTTGGGCATTTGAAAATGTCTTTTCTTTAGCAGTGGGGAGGGAGAGATTCTAGGAAATCCGTTTGGGAAGGGCAAGTTGAGGTCAAACGTTCAGAAGTAGATCAGAGTGGAATTTAGTCAGCAGAAATAAGAAAGTGTGGGTTGACAAAATATTTATCTTCTCATTTTCACGACTGAGGTTTCCTGTTAGAAAAAAACAAACAACGAAACAGAAACTAGACAAGTTAATCCCCTCACATGATGCAATGTATCACTAAATTGCATGAATTTTTCATGACTTTTGCTGAACATCCTCATATCTTCAGTCAAACCCTAATGCTAAAAGGAAGACTGACAGGCAGACACAGCTCCACCAAATGTAATTCCAAAAATATCTCAGGTAGTTGAGACAATTTCTGCAGTATATTTCTTGGAAAAACTCAAACAGTACTGTATGGTAGTCACAGCTAACGTGATGCACACGGCCAAACAGCGTTTTTTTTTTCGTTGCAAGAGGCTGTGAGTAACAATCACTTTGCATCACAGCTTATTCCATTTGACACTAACTGTCACTCAAGCCAACTGGATCATTCGGAACACGATCATATTTCGCGTCTAAATAATTTAGCCCCTCTTTGGCGCACGAGGTCGGTTCATTTGCATACGAACCCAAACAGACGAGAGCGCGCATTCTGTAGTCACGTGGCCGCAGCGGCCCAGAATAGCAGGTTGCCGGTTTCCCAAAAGATGTATAGCGAAAAAAGAATATTATAGTAGTAACGGTAATGAATTGATACTTTGTGGCCCAGAAGGTCTGGTTTGTACGTTGTATACAGAACCATGAGTGTATAAATGTGAATGATGCTGCGCGGCGCGCTCTCTCGGTGGCAGCTCATGTGATAAATAGATTCTTTCAAGGCTGCACCTTTTTATAATCCTGCCTCCAGTAGAACACATTTTGGCCTCTTCGTCATTGAATTTGCGCTTAAAATTAATTCTAAATTCATGTTTTAAAATGAGCTCATTCAAAAAGGCATTTTTAATAAGAAGGTAGTGAAATCTACATGCGCATAAGAAAATAAACTATAGTAAATAATTTGTTATCAGTAGCCATTGTGTCTATATGTGTAACGTTATGTCTTATATAAATAACGCTTATATAAAGAAAGATGATTAGACGGTTTTATTACACTGACTGAAAATAAGCCAAAAGCGGAAAGAATTAATTATTTACGAAAGACATATAATATACATTTATAAAGAACTTAAATTTTGACCCCCCCCCCCGCCCAAATTTACTATGTCACCCATGTGCGAGGTTTCATCATTCACTGCATGTGATTGCGCAGCCGTTCTCTCATCACACCGTATGATAAATAAGCCATCGAATAGGGTAAAAAAAATCAGCTTACCTTATAGCGAGTCAAAAGGAAATGAGCTTAGGTTTTAAAATAGGTTGTTTCGACGTGACGGGAGTTTATATTCGATGGTTTGGAAAGAAGTACAGCTCATACACAATCTGATGTAAATGATGCAGGAGGCGCAGATGCTCTACTGTCTATCCGTGACGTCCGACCCACAGGAGATTGTAGAGGAAACTGATTTGAGTTCCCCGAAGAACTGAACTAGGCGTGTCTTGTGTAGGAAATTAATTTAATATATATTAACATAACAAATAATATTACAGTATAACATCGATTTAAATTGCGTTTATATTTGTAAAATTATTTAAATCGTTTAAATCCCCCCTATTAACTGAAACAGAGTGGTACAACCCACAACTACAGCCCACAAGCTGGTTTTTAGGGGTACCGGCATTGTAACCTCGTGCTTGGTAATCTTACATCAGTTTTACAATAATGGCTGAAATCTCAGATAATGACACAGGTTTGTGAGACCAATAACGACGTGCTGGGAACGATGCAGTTTTGTCTGGAATCTTATTATGCTGTTTGGTTTGGTTTAATATTGTAGGTTATATAGATACAACTGTAAATTGTTAAATGTCAAATTTGGAGTAGCCTAAAGGTCTGAATCGCGCGCCTGTATTCAGGAAATAATGTGCGTAATTGCCTTATTGGTGGGGCTATAATGAAAACAAAATGTCTTAATAGTAACTTACAACTAGCAATTAAAACAGGTGTTTTATATATATATATATATATATATATATATATATATTCATTGGCTCATGTTCTAATTCCAAATACCTTTTATTTTCGGTCATAATTTAGAATTTTTGAAAAACACTAATTCTAGGACTGTAGCCTTAACTCAACTTAAGCTCAATAGTCAAAAGCAAGCTTAAGATAAATATGGTTCCTGTGTTGACCAATGAATGCACTATTTTAAGTAAAACTAGTTAATTATAGTTTTTAAAAAGTAAAATGTTTTAAAAAAAAATCCTATAAAATTGGATTGTATAGTTAAAGCAAGAACTTGTGGAAGCAAAAGGGTGTGTTACAACAGCTACTTTTAGACTATACTGTAAATTAAACACATTACATTGCAATGACTTAATAGCAAAAAATAAATAAAAAAATAAAAAAATAGCAGCCTGTAATGTTTTTCTTTGTTTAAAGGCCATTATTATTTTAAGAGCTTGTTTCTAAAATGTGTTGACATGCATGCAAGGTCAAAAAACACCATTTATTTTTTTCCTTCTTTGCTCAACGACTCCCAAACTCATTGCTCAATGATTGATTTTTCCAAACCCCTCCTTTGCCTGATTAATCTCCAGTGACTGATGTGATTGGTCTCGTTTACATTTCACAATAAAAGCAGTGTTTCTGAGTGCAATGCTGCTTTGTTTAGTCCAAATTAAATGAATTTGCATTTTCATTCAGACCAAAGGGAAAAATCGACTGCACAACAAGTGGGCGGACAGTATGCTGTAAATGACTCGCAACTTTTTTTTTTGAGAGACAATAACTTTAAATACTTTGAGGTTTACAACTTTGCAAGATGTTTTAATTTACTAAGAGATGTGTTACCCACTGCAATTTAAGGTCATTTTTAAAAATCCATAGGGGCATTGTTACTCCTACCACTGATGAACAGTGAGTGTGAAAGTCCTGGAAAGTGACTCTGATAGCCATATATACTAATTAAAAAACATGTAAATCATGAAGTTGGGCTTTGTTGTTCCCAGTAGACTGATGGGTGTTTGTGACATGTGATTGACCTTCAGATAGCTGGAGGTGCTTATGTCAGATGTTTCTGTCAATTTCCTTTGGTGATAAGGTTTAATCCATGACATAATTAGATGAAACATAAAGCTATCTATGATACAAACATATCAAAGGACTAGTAGAACCAAATCTAAAATATTGAAATATCACCGCATCAGAATCATGCATTATACATGCATATACATGCATTATACATCTCCCAATGGCTCTTGTCCAGGGCATTATTTTAAGAATGTTTCCAGCATGTGATGATAACACACACACACACACACCAGTCAGTCACAGATGGCAGGTTGTTCTACCTAACTGTTAAATAGTTAATGTTCTAACTACGCCATGAATTAGGTAACTCAATGCTGCTGTCACAAGTTTTGCTCTATTTTTCTCCATCAATAACAGATGGTAAAATTCTTGGCTTACTTGTTGTGGAGCAATCAAAATACAATATTATTTGATTAGAAGAGTGTAATTAATTATCAGTGTATTATCATGATAATTAATTGTACTCAACTCTAGATTTTTAAATATTCGTCTGAATTTAAAAAAACGACTGAATGAGTGTCCATCAATCACAAGAACATAGGAGGCTTTTCACAAGACCCCTGAGTGAAATGGTGTTTAATGTAGTCTGACACTTTTCACATAGCATTGCTGAAACCCTCCCATAGTTACCTTTATCCTGATGAAAAAGGTGGATAATACTCTTTTCACATCTTTTTCTATATCTATTTTTTAACACCCCCTATCCAATACCGTTCTGTCATATCTTAACTGTCCATGTTACAAGATAATGGAATTAACGTGGGAATTGGAGTGGACAGTGGTGCTGTCACAAGCGGAGATGTTTGACAATGAAGGGATTAGTTTCAGTGTGGTCCTAAAGTCTTCTTCCTCAGGACAATTGGCCTTTGCTGTTGTGTTCAGTTTAGTCATGGAATAATCAGAGGGTTAGGAAACACATTTTACATTAGATGAAAATTCCATACCATTAATAATAATAGTTCATATATACTGTATGTATGGTGTGAACATATCTATATCTATATATATCTATATAAATACACACACACACACACACACACACACACTATATACACATAATATTCACACAACATACACATAATATTCACACAACATACCTAACTACTGTAACAGTCAATTTGACATATTTATGAATAAATATGTATTCTTTGTTGAGAATACCTACAGGTGACTAACAACAGATGTAAATGGGATATATTGCCGCTATTGGCCATTTTACAGTGATGTGCACAAAATGACTTGACTCTTTTTTTAAAATCCTGCTTTAATAAACTAAAGGGATGAGGTCAATAATGCCATGTCTAACTCTTTACTGGTAATTTTACGTGGATCAAAATAGTAGCCCATAAGGAAGAATCCACAACCACTGATAGCAGCCCAGATCCGAAGCTGCCTTATATTCAACAAGTTTTATCTCTTTCTCTCACCCACTCTGAAAGAATGAATGGAAACAATTAGCTTGAAGAGCAACAGACCAGTAACAGAAAACCCTTTACAGTATAAACACTGGGACACTATTCAAACTTGAGCTCTGTTCAGAGCTGAGCAGGCTTTGACTGCCCTAATCTGCAGTGTAAATCTGCGGCCATTGCCTGTCTAGTCTCTGTCTGGGTTCCATGCTCTCAGACAAAAGCTCCGGACACCTTGCCCACTAACAAAGGGGTCGATGCCACTCTCCGCTAATTGAAGCAGACAAGGCTTGCTGATGGGACCTTTTTGAGCAGTTGAACTTGGTGAATGCTTTTTAGGGATCTGATGAAACACAGACAGTTGATTTGACTTTAAAAGCAGACCCCAGGCAGGCACTCAGAAGAACCGATAATCAAAAATTGTCCCTTGTTCAGGGAATAAAATATGTAGTCAAATGCTTTGAATAAAAAGACTGTATGCCAAATGAATAATGTAAGTAAAAATGACTTATTAAAGTAAGAAGCTGGACAGAACAGAATTGGACCGTATTATGAAAACTACAAAACATCAATATTAGTCTAGCCCTGAAATAAAAGACAGAATGTGTGTTGTAGAAGAAATGAGAAATGATTCTGCTAGTGCACCAAATGATTATCTCAGCCTCCTTTTGAAATCAGTTTGTGATTTCAATTTTTCAAATGTTTCAATTTAATGACTGGTTCAATTTGTGTGTACTAATGCCCCACTCCACCATCAGGGAATGATTTAACTGTTGCCACTAGGAGGCGACAAATATAAAAATAATTAATGCTTGAAATGGCACGTCCTGATTTTGCCAAGTTTGCCACATATTTTGTTGACCCTGGAACAACATTTTAATGCAAAAATATAGTCTTGACCATATCTCTACGCATAAACCTAACCTTACCCATGAGTAATGCCTAAAATCAGAAGAAGTGATAGATGACTGGCACTGCTGTACAAGCATCAAACACTGACTGTAAGACTAAACTTCACAAAAACTGTAAACTGGTTATCCAGATCTGATTGGTTAACTATGTTGTTCCAGGGTCAACAAATAATGATGTTGAACCAGGGACATGTTGCACTTTATAAAATCAGGTTAGCGGCTGGGGCATGACTGCCAAGTTAATAACTAAAACAAATGTGGTTCATTAAAAACAAACTGTTCATTAAAAACAAAGTGTTTGTTAAAATGCGTAGGCTATTTTTCAATTTTGTTTACATTTATTACTTACTTATCTACAGCAAAATGTAATCGTAAATGGATTAAAACATTTGAAATAAGTGCATCCCGCAAATATTGGCATAGCATAGGGTTTCTTCATGAAGTTTGTCCCTCACGCCACTCTGTACACTTTGTTTCCATAGCTACCACAGTGGACGGGAATGTACAAACATGAGGTAAACAGAGAAGCAGGTGCTTCAGGAAAAGTCAGAAAGACGAAGTGTTTGTTAAATATTTGTGACATGCTTTTCTGTCTTCATCATTTGTTTTTTTTATACCATTGCGTGGACACTGATATAGTTTGCTTCAGTAGTTCGCTCTCAAAAACCTTTCGCTTTCCCAGGAAGTTGGTTGACTTGATCCCGGACTTATAACGATGGATGACATCGAACAGGCTATAGATAAGGAGCTAATGAAATTAAACCTACATCCTTCTGAAAATGATTCAGAGTCAGACGATGACAACTTCACTGTTTTGGATGAACATGTAAGTGACTTTTTTTCTTAAACATCTAACGTTAAGCTACTTATTTTATTTCAGTATGCTTTTCAACATTGTAAGTTATTCCAGCCCGCTTTATTATAAAAAAGATTTGTGTATTTTCTGGTACTGGTGAAGAAAAGTATTGTGAGCTAAAACAAACATAACAATATTTAAAGTGAAAATAATAATCTATCCAATTTTTATGACATTATGATAGCATAAACTAATAATTAAAGTAGTATCCAGAAATGTGTATGTTTATTTAATGCATGTCAGAACAGCATTAACAATCACCTCTGTTTTCACAAAAGCTGCATGCAGAAGATGAGCTGCCTGACTCTGTACTCACATATGTTAAAGCTTCAAGAAATCGAATGAATGGGTTTGAACAATTAATCCTTGAAGATGTTGAAGAAAAAGGTAAGAAAGCATTTTAAAAATAGAACTGATTGGAAGTCTTAATTAAAATGACCTAAAATGTTTATTGCTGCATATTTTCTCCTGTTGTGTTTACTTAAAGACGTCTCAAGCCAGAAGCCGTCTCACCTTAACCACAACGATAATCCTACAAATGAGCCAGCTTCAGATTTCATAGATGACCCCATAAAGTGGAAAGAGCGAGTGAGTCATGGTTATTTGTTTTGAGGATGAATGGAAATAGGAATATTATCCCATTTGAGTCATAGTTTTGTCCTTTGATCAATTAAACCTTTTTCAACTTATTGTTCAGCCAATGTGAATTTAAGCTTTAAATTATCCCTTAAATTCAAGGCTTTAAATTACCCCGATTTGTCTTCAGACATGCAGCATACTCCTCAGATGGTTTATTGTGTAGATCACATTTTGTTAGTGTATGATTATAAAATGCATATTTATTTGTCAGGTTATCTCTGAATTAGTGGAACAAACTGGACATCTAAAAGACATTGTGCCACAGAATGCCCAGTGGGAGTTTCCGAATATGTCAGGCATGGAAGGTATTTTTTCTGTAATGAT
Source organism: Enteromius trimaculatus (assembly GCA_032361065.1). Classification (NCBI taxonomy): domain Eukaryota; kingdom Metazoa; phylum Chordata; class Actinopteri; order Cypriniformes; family Cyprinidae; genus Enteromius; species Enteromius trimaculatus. The sequence goes on along the minus strand of JAUMHP010000073.1, from coordinate 12,927,108 downwards.
GTGTTCAGATGGGCCTGTTTATTAAAAACTATAAAAACTAATTCTGCAAGGGTTTTGCATAGATTGCTAATCAGCCTCTTTACATTCACAGAATTATACCTTTACTCTGTTTTTAGATGATGTGTGCGCTGAGAGTGAATTGCAAGATAGTCTTGAGTGGAGAGAATTAGAGAAAAAACTAAGAAAGGAAGAGGAGCAGAAATTAGCAGCACATGAGATAGAACGAGAGCTACATTTGAACTCAGAAAGAGAAGAAGAAGAGAGGAGAAGAAGAGGAGTGATGAAGTTTGAGGAGGAGTTGAAAAAGATAGAGGAGGCCACTCTGGTAAGATTGTCTTTAGCACTTTAATACTTAAATTACGAGTAAAGATGATTGAATAACAAAATTGAAATTCATAACAGAATATTGGAGTGAAAAATCAAGTTCACCACACAGAAGATCTTCAGCTGGAGCTGGATAAACAGCAGGTGACTTTAAATATGCCTAATATTGTTGAGAATGTGCTTTAATTAAATGTGGCAAAAGCATACATAAATGAAAACAAAATATATATATTTTTTTATAATAATTGTATTATAAAAATGTAAATAGTTGAGTTGATGTATTATGTAAAAGAAAATGGAACATACAGTACAGTATAAAAATGAGACAATTTGTTGAATGTATAATGTGAGAAATATTTTTTCAAACTTGTAAATAAAGTAAAAATTATTGGTGTACAATTTACAAGAAAATACTATTTAAGTCTTGAGTCCGTAATTAGTTTACTAGCAATTTCTGAGTGAAATTTAATATCCTGCACCAGTAAAGTAAATTCTACCCCAATTTGTTCTCTGATGTGTAAATAATGAAGTTAAAATATTTTTTATTTTTATTCCTTATTCTATATAATTTTTTGGTTCATTTCAGATGTTAATAAGCAAACTTGAGGAGCAGATGAAGGAGGAAAAACAGGCTTTTGAGAAGGCTCAGGAGGAGGAGAGAATGAGAACCCAGAAACTTCATTGCATATCAGCAACAAAGATTCAAGCTGCTTTTAGAGGAACATTAGTGCGCCGCTGGAGCGAAACAGAACTTAGAAGAAAGAAAGAAGAGGAGAGGAGACTTGAGGAGGAGAAGAGGGAATGGGAGAAGGTGAAGAAGGAGAGAGAACAGGAGAGAAACAGGATTGAGGAAGAAGAGCGTGCTCAGAGAGAGGAGATGAAGAGACGCAGAGCAGATTATGAAAGAGCTAAAGAACAAGAGCGCCATCGTCTGGAGAAGGAGCAAAGACTTGAACAACAGAAAAGGAAAGAGGAGGAAGATGGGAAAAGGAAGAAAATGCAGAAGGAAAACAATGTTACAAGTGTAAAAGATGATTGCAGAAGACAGGAAGAGGATGTAGACAAGAAGAATAAAGAAAAGGAAAGAATGAAAATGGAAAGGAGTAGTCAGGTGAAGGATGAATGTAAAAGAGAGGAGGAAATAGGGGAACTGGAGAACAAAGAAAATGAGCTAAATGTGAGAAAAACAGAAGATAATAATAAAAGAATCAGGCATGAGAAGAAAATGGAAAATGACAGGATTATGATGAAAAAACAGGATAAAACTAAAAGCATAAACACAAAAGACACTGAAAGATTAAATGATACAAGACCACACACAAAGAATGATAAAGACAAAATCAAGAAACATGAAGAAGAAAAAACTGTTGAAAGCAGTGGAGAGCTTGACTCTCAGGTAACTCTCTCACAGTCAAAAAAAAGCATTAAAGTTACCAAAACACCTACAGAGTCACCCATAAATGTACATCAAGCTCTCTCCAGTGATTTTGGTATTAGTCCAGTGGGTTCCTCGAGTGTTGCAGATCATCTAAGTGTTGAAGGAAGTACAGATTTGACTGTACAGGCTTCTGATTTGGCTCCTGTAGCACCTGAGATGGACACTAGGGGGCAGCACAATACTACAGCTTTTGAGCTTGTGGACCATAAACCAAAAAGCCAAGAATCAATTTTAATATGTCTGCCTGACAGCACAGAGCAGAAGCGACTGGCCTGGATGATGAGCTGCACTCCCTGGTCCAAACTCTCATTGCAGAATAAAAGGAAGGGCTCTTCTGCACAGCAGCAGTCCCAAAAAAGAGGCCCAAGAAAAAGAAGAGTCCCCAGTTTACCCCCTCTGTCTGTGGACACTATTCTCAAAACAGGACATTGGAGCTCTCTGAAACAGGTAGAAATTAAACTTAAAAGCCTATATCTTGTCTATGAAATGTTCATGCTTGCTTTATTATAATTGTCTTGTAAAAATCAGGTTACGACAGTAACGCTGGAAGACCTACCAGGATGCAGCCTGTCAACACTGTGCGAATGTAACAAACTGCAGACTTTGACCCTCAGACGCTGCGGCCTCACTTCTCTAGATGGACTGAACCAGTGTGCTCAAATCAGATATATTGATGTACAAGTAAGAAAAAACAAACTATCCAGTGCAGTCTGCATTATTTTCAAGCTTTCTAGTAAAATGATCACTATGTTATACAATAACATTAAAGAGGTCTCTTATACTCACCAAGGCTGCATTTATTTGATCAATAACAGAAAAATAGTAATATTGTGAAATATTATTACACATGAAATGTATGTTTTACATTTCTATTTATTTTTAAATGTTAAATATTTTGATAAAGGCAAAGTTGTATTTTCAGAAGCCATTATCCCATTTTTCAGTGTCACATGATCTTTTTTCAGGATTCTTTGATACATAAAATGTTTAAAAGAGCAGTATGTATTTAAAATAGAAATAATTTCTAACATTATGAAAGTCTGTACTGCACTTTTGATGCGTTTTAATGCATCCATGCTAAATAAAAGTATTAATTACATAAAGAAAATTTCCTACTTAGCCTAAACATATGAACTGTAGTGTATGTACCGTTGTTTTCTCAATTAAGGAGAACTCAATTACCTATGTGGATTGTGGAGGTCTGGCCAACCTTCAGGTCCTCCTTCTGGGCAGGAACCAACTGATGAACATCCATGGTCTTGATGGAGCTGAAAACCTGCAGATTCTTCAGCTCTCACACAACAACATCTCTCGCATAAGTGAGTATCTTCACTAGCAGTGCACATTAACTCTAGGTGCTATGTATTTTGCATTGAAAGCACTCAAATGGATGACACAGAATTAGTATCTAAAACGTTATGATCCAGAAGAGGGCGCCATTGTTCCAATTTGGTGTCTTCAAATGGCCTTTTGCCCTTGCTCTGCTTTTTAAATATGTCTTGATATGTCTCATTTCTAAGAAAATAGCCTCATATTGAATAAATATGAATAAATGTATAATAAAGAAAAGGATAAATGCAGTTTAAAGGTATTTGCTGTCAGTGTTAGATGACGTCCTGCCAGTGCTGCCTTTTTATATTAGATTATCCTTTGGCTGGTATTAGATATTGTCACCATGGCCTAGAATTATCCTCATACACTCCTTCTACACCAGCATCGACTAAATGATATATCTTTGCTTTCTTAGGTGGTTTAGGACCCCTGAAAATGCTTTTGCGATTATCAGTGGACCATAACCAGCTGCTTAGCATGAGAGGTTTGAACGAAATTTATACCCTTCTCCATCTGGACTGTTCCTACAACCACCTAAGCCACGTTGAGGGTTTGGAGAATTGTGCTCTGCTTAACACACTGGACCTCAGAGGAAACAGTCTGACTGAGGTAAATCTTGCACAACCAAAGAAACAAACAAGTTGAAAGATGAGATCATGACTTATGTCTTCAGCAGTAATCTCAACATCATATTGAATAATAAGAATTTTCCATTACTTTGATGTTCTGTCAGTATTTGAGAACTGTTTATGTTTTTATTATAATTAGCCTGACTGAAATCATAGACTTTTCACCACTTTTTTTATTTATTTATTAAGGAATATATTCTCATCCTAGTGTCCAGAATATGCGTAACTTGACAGTGTTCATTACATGATATCCGTATAAAAGATATGCTCATCCGTTAATGTGCAATCTTGGGCTGCCATCATTTTAATTGAATTATAGCTATCTGTTGTGCTTAACGTTTGGATATTAGTCATGTTCGTGATGAGGCATGAGTTTCCACCCATTTTAGCTCATGGGACATTTATGGTTGGAACTGATGGAATGACTGGAATGACTGAAAACCTGGTCACAAGGGAATTGTTGTTATTTTTATTTCCGGGCCTGTGACATAGCTGCCTGTCCTGCAGAACAACGTTCTTCTGAGGGACCTGTACCTGGATGACAATCTTCTATCTTCTCTTGATAATCTGGAATCCTATTGGCTGCCTTTGCTCCAAAACCTCTCCGTGGCCCATAACAGGTAAGCCTTAATCAATCAGCCTTAATAGCTAGCTGCCTACCTAGGGCATCATGCTGCAGGTGTTGTCTAGGCTAGCAGCTCACAGTGTTTTGAGTCCCTTCCAGTTAGATTTTTTGAACACTGTCTTACAGTTGAATTCTATTTAAGGGTAACCTTTCTAAATGGCTTAAATACAGTATCGTATGTAAAATGCAATATAGTAACATTAAAGTGCACTGTGTTAAGATGTTTTATTGTTTAAAATGAGGGTTCCATTTCTCCTCAGTTTAATTGATTTAATTCCACTCTCGGACCTGATGTCTCTGAGGATGCTGGATGCCAGTCACAACTCTCTGTCAGGTGAGTTTATGAAGTGGGGTTGGTCAACTTGACCAATGCTTTTTCGGTTTTTGTAACAAATTAACAATTCTTTTAAAAAAGTCTTCTGTTCTCATATCTCCAGATATTTGCATTTTAGTCATTTAGCTGATGCTTTTATCCAATGCAACTTAAAAATGAAGACAATAGTTGAAATCCCAACTAACAAAAGTCTCAGTTAGCCTGAAGCAGAAAAGATTTTTTTTACAAGTAGATAGAATAGAAAAAATACATCTAGTGTCAGTTTTAAAAGAGATATTAGCAGTAAGAGAATACATGTGCAATTGATAGAGTTAAAAAAAGACGAATAGATAAAATAGAAGTAGAATAGATAGTACTAGAGATAGAGGGTCAAATAAAGATGGAAGAGATGTGTTTTAGCCGTTACTTGAAGATGGCTAAGGATTCAGCTGCTCGGATTGAGTTGGGCAGATCATTCCATCAGGTTGGAACAGTTAATGGAAAAGCCTGTGAAAGTTATTTTGCGCCTCTTTAGGATGTCGCAATAATGTGTCGTTCATTTGCAGAACATTTCATTTCATTTCCATTTTTTTTCCAAACAAATTTTCTTTTTATCACACATAACTTTTATTAAACTTTAGACGACCTCAGAAGAAGACTATAGTGCAAGTCAAATGGACATTATATATGACCATCATAAATATTTTTTAACAAATTATATTTTATTATTCCACTAAAAATAAATAAATAAATAGTTTTGATTGACATAAAAGACATAACTCCATAATGGCAGCATATTCTTTTATTGAACTGTTGTTTTAAGTACTGTTGAGAATAATTCATAGAAATATTGGTAACACTTTATTTTATGAACCAATTGTCACTATTAACTAGCTGCTTATTATCCCCCTGTGTTGTGTTTGTTTAACTTTTCTGTTTGGAAGATAAATGAGCCTTTACATCTTCTTTGTAAATGCTTTACAAGGTATAAATAGTCCTCGCTTTAGATGAGCTAACAAAAACAGACGTCTGGCAGCTACTAAATGTTTTATAACTACCTGACATAATCATGAATTATAACAGGAATATGTGTTAATAAAGCATTTATCAACATATCATAGTGTGTAGTTATTATAAAGTGTTACCAGATATTTAGTAAATTTCCTACCATAAATATAAAAACTTAATTATTGAGTAGTAATATGCATAGCCAAAGACTTCTTCTTAATATTTAGATTTTTTTGACACCCTCAGATTCCAGATTTCAAATAGTCGTATCTCGGCCAAATATTGTCCTACCCTAACAAACCATTCATCACTGGAAAGCTTATTTATTATTAGCTTTTCAGATTTCAAAATTATTGAATTAAAGTATGGGAGTGTCTTTAAGACCAGAATGGCTAACATTTGGATTGCATCCAAAGCATTAGAATTATAACCATTCGCAAAGTTAACTGCTAAGTGTCTCTGCTCTGACTCCCTTTTAGAATTGAAGAACGTTTGTCTGAATCTTCAGGAATGCACCAGTCTTCAAGAACTTAACCTGACTGGTAACCCACTACAGCAGGAAAGCAACTGGAGGTAGGTGTGAACCAAGGACCCAGTTAAGGGCCTTTTACATTAATAGTTAAGTTAATTTTTCAGTTTCTCACTGACACTAAGCAAAATTCTAAAGTATTTTTGTTGTCAAGAGTGAATATTAGTATATAAAGCAAATGTGGTTCCTCCTTTTATAATGGAGAGATTTTTCTTGGATTGGGCAGAAGCTGTCATGTATGCATTCCAGAAAAAGTCACTAAGCATTTCATAATTGTCAGAGAATGTGAAACTAATGTGAATGGGGACATTGGCTGGAAGTGCACCAGGCGCTTAAAGTAGAATAAACATTCCTCTTTACCGCTGAGCTTCCGGCCCATATCACTGCACCAGCTATTGTATCTGTGTCCGCTATTGGATTACCCAGTGACATCTGTACGCACGTGGATTTAAGTGCGCATAATTCTGCAAATATTTGCTCAGTGGGGGAATATTTTCCAAAGGTGCTCCTAAAGTGCCAGCAGTTAGATGAGAGTTTTTAATTAGCAAATGATATGTTCTTATGTGCTAGAAAAAATGTGTGAGAGACAGAATAGGAAGATCAGGAAAATACAAAACCATGTTGGAATTAATTTCTCAAAAAGCAATCCAGTTCATTCAGCCAAGATGGAAAAAAATAACATCATACATACCAAAGAGATTTATTGACTGTCATAAGTTTATAGTTCAGAAGGCCTAAAAAGTTGAATGTTGGCAACACATTCATTTTCCTGACAGCAAACTCTTACTAAATTGACTTCTTATAAAATTGAATGCGGTGCACCATTTTTTTAAAGCTGTTTATTTGAATAGTTATTTTTTAAGCTTTATTTTCCACGTTTGTGGAATGTTGCTTCCAAAAAGAAGTCTTGAGGTGAAATATATCTGCTGTGTATTTACGTCTGTTTCATTCTGTAGTGACTGATAGGAAGTTCACTCGAGTCAGGCTCAGTATTCCTCTGAACTTTGTCTAACCCTCAATGCCAACAACGGAATTAGACCCAGTGTTTTTCTCGCTTTCCGCTGGCCCTTTCATCCCCATCCAGTGATAACACAGCCTAAATTAAAGAACCAAAGGATATTTCAAAGAAGTACACAGCGCACGAGTGTTCAGAGTCTGGGAGAGTAGACTTTAGCTAGATTAATCAAACTCCTGTAAGTTTCTTTGTTTATAGGGAAGTTTTCATGAGTAATGAATAGAGTCAGTTTTGTGGTAGCAATAGGAGCCTGGTGGCTGGACACAACATGGCCAAAGGGTGTATCACATGACCATACCTGCTTTGTAAATGTGAAGCAGTTTTTGGCTTTTAGAGATGACCTCTATATGGTTATAAAATAAAACAGAAATATAAAGAACATTGCTAGCATTTAATTTTTATTAAAAGTATTTCTTTTACAATTAACTCAATATTAATATACCACAACTGAAAAACCATTTTTGGAAAAAAAACGAGTACTGTCTTTTTAAGTAAAAAAAACAATAACAAAGAAAATTTTGTTAAACAGTTATATATTTTTCTTAAATATTTCATATAAGTAAAAGTATTCATCGTGATAATAAAAACAAAGAGATAAGCTAAAATGTATCTTAAAAAATAATAAATAATAATAATAAAATAAAAAGTAATAAAATTAGCCAAAGTAATTTAATTGTTACTGAATATATCACCTATTAATCAAGTTTTTAAAATCTTATTTCTCTGAGCAGGTTTCAGCAAAGACTATGCTAAACCTGTGTTTTCTCATGCGCTTTTGCAAATTAAAACAAAGATCAAAAAAACAACAACAACACGGGCTCACTTGAGTGGCTGTCACAAAGAGGCCAGCAAACCCTTTTTCATTTCTTATCCAAGCCGAGTGTCATCATTGAGAAAGGCAGACTCTGACTAAACCTCTTAGTCGATGCACAGGCGCTCTGTTGATTCTCTTGGGTCCAGAATGTCAAACTCATTAAACGTTTTATCCCCATTTCCTAAGTGATTTCATCTGCTCAATGTAAATATTCTCCAATAGAAAGCCCATGGAGACAGAGAGAGGGAGGGGCTGGAACGAAAGTTTACCCGTTACTTTCTTATGATTGCAGTGGACAGTCAATGCGATACCCTTACATATTGCTCTGAACTGCTAATTGTTTTGCAAAAAAAGCTATTTAAAGCATAATTATTCAAAAAACAAATTATGCGTCTACATATTTAATCTACACTCTTTTTATACATAACTTAAATGTAAATTATTTTTTTCTTTTTTTCTTTGTTATACATTATAAAATAAACATTCACTAACAATTAAAGCAATCATTTCAAAGACCTTTGAGCACATTGTGTGGTCATTTCACCTTACATTTTCATCAGGTTAATCTCTTAAATGCCTGTTTTCCCTCAGGTCCTTGCTTTTGGAGACAGTGCCTGGCTTGATTAAGTTGAATAATGAGCAGACCGCTGCTACCGCAGTGCCCCGTAAATATCCAGAACAGCAGTGGAGTTTCCAGGCCCTTTGTCAAGCCCAGCAAGAGCAGCGAGATTCACTTTTCCAGCAGCAAAAGATGGAGATCAGGTAGACAAGCAGTTTCAATTTTTATTAGAAGTATTAATAAAGCTCCAATTGGTGAAAATGTAAATCCTGTAGTAAATTATGCAAAAGGCATGTAATATTTAGCATATAGTTCCTATTTTAATAGTACGTAAATTAAAGCAAATCATAATTCATGCAGAGGGTATTTTGTAGAGAATTTGAAAAAATAAATCTAGACCTAAATAATATATAATAAATAAATAATTGTAATTATTCATATGTGGTATGGCATAGAAGATCTAGATATATTGGTATTTAGACATATATAATTGGTTCTTTGAGCCTATTATAGCCTAAATATCACACAAATATTATATATTCATTTCTTTCAATACAAAAGCCCCCTCAGACACTGCTGCAGACCACCAGCAAATAAAGCAGAACACTCACCATGTTTCATGAAACATGATTGGCAGAAGTCTGTGTGTCCTGTGGTTCAAACTGAGGTCTCTTATGGCTTGGAGGACTTTAGAGATATCCCCCTAACCCTTCTGCCGCGCGTTCTGCACAAAGGGTCTTTTGCACACCCGTGGGGACCACTGCAGCCGTTTAACATCTGACCTGACCCAGTGTCAGTCCCCAGCTTTGGCAAGGTGAAGACTCTGCCGTCTGACCGCGATACAATGGTAAACCAGTGCCTGTGTTGATTAGAGTGACAGACCGAATTGAGAGTTTTCATTTAATGTCATCAAACCACAGCAATAAAATGTCATTTATGCCACTGAGACATAAATATGCTGTGTTACTGCAAAAGCTGCGTAAGTTCTTGAAGCTTTCTAAAAAAAGAAACTCTTTCCCGGTTTTTCTCTGAGGTAATTTCAGATGTCAGTACGTAGGGGAACTGTGTAAGGTCTAGCGTTGTATTTATTTGCCTTGGCTTGATTTTTACAGCTTGTAATAATGTTTGGCTTTCAGAATGTTCATTGCTGACTATATATGCAGTTTGACATTAATTTGTTTTAATGAGGTAATCAAATTAGCCATTTTGTTATACATCCTTGTCCTTGCACTAAATTTCAACATGTTTCGACAGTAGTTTTGTTTCCCAGTACTAATGCACATTGCATTTGACTCTTGCAAGGCTCTTTTTACGACTCTATTCTGGACAAAGTGTATGTTGGAGGGATGCGGATGCCCCTTTAACCGTGTCAGAGGATTAGAATAGCAGGGACTCTATAGTGACAGAGCTGGTTTCTGATGTTGACAGCAAAGACGGGCTCAAGGGTCAGGGGCAGGAGGGGCCAGACCAGCCATGGCTAATAGAGTAATTAGAGTGGGATTGAGACATGTTTGTAGAGACTTCCTGAAAAACTTCATTATAAGAAGTTTATACATATTGCAAGAAATGTTCTGATTTTTGTGGTGAAGGCTAGTTTAAATCCTCATCAATAAGACTTTACAATAAAGTTCCATATGTTAACATTAGTTAATTGCATTAGTAAACATGATCTTACAATGAAAAATAATTCATCAAGCATTCATTAAGCTAGCGTAAACGTTAATTTTAACATTTACCAGTACATTCTTATAATCCGTTGTTATTTAATGGATCTGAGCTAAGATGAGCTACCAGGGAACAGTAGTTTTATTAATGTACACTAATATTAATAAACACTGTAATACACGTGTCCCCTATTTTTAGTCAATGCATTAATCAATGTTAACTAATGAGACTTTTTTGTTGCCAAGTATTACCAAGAATCCAATGAACATGTGCAGTTTTGCATTTTAAAAAAAGTGACCTGGAGGTCAGACTTTAGAGATGGGTTTTATATAGAAAGTTTAAAAGCAGTGGAATGCAAAAATGAATTCACTGTGAATATATTCTCATAATATATGACATTTTGTACTTTCTTCCTGCTTTTTTTTACACAGTTCTGCGCCCTCACAACATGACGCTCAGCTTCTTGCCATTGGCCACCAAGCAGAGCTGTTCAGACTGACAGTGGACCAGCGTTATGCCCATGAATATGGCGACAGCTGTGTCACAGAGGATTCTACCCTGGTGGCAGCTGCTAACAGTAGTTCATGTAGTTATTCTAAAGCATCTTTATCACACGGACAAAATACAGATATGCATCTCCAGGATTCGTTAGATTGGCGGAAACACCTTGAGCTACGATCTGCTGAGTGTATTCAGACACAAAGTGAGAAGGAACCTGTTCAGGCAATGAACCTTAAAATGTATGACTCTCACACACAGTATCTTTTTGTAGTAAACATCTCCCATGATTTGAAGGTACATTTAATTTTAGCTAAAGGTAATCAAAATAAAGCTCATCTCTAAATCATTCGGATGACATTACACTCCTGCTGGGTCTCTATCCAGATGTTTTAACGCAGATGAATCATCCGAGGCTTGAGTTCAGTGACATTCATTTAGTCTCTCATGACCTTGGTGAGTCATCAGATAAAATTGTCTTCTCTGCTATTACTCAGAGCGGCAGCTGTGGCGATCCAGCGATGCTGGCGGAGGAGATGCGTATTGCGGGGATGTGAGGGCCTCCCAAGCTTAATTGAAAAAACTAACACGAAATCACATCTTCATAAGGTGGAAAATATCTTCACTGGGGGGCCTGAGATGAAACGTGCTGCTGTTGTTATTCAGGTGAGACTCATTCTTTAGCTCCTTCCACAAAAAATCCCTCTATTTATGATCCAGGATTGTTAGAAATATCTCAGAAGAGGTGTTTTCCATGCCTCCTTTTATGAATGCAATAAATAACTTGAATAAAATTAAATCTTCTTCATTACACCTATTACTGCCAAGGGCTTGTTTTGAGTCGGTAGGCAGTGCTTTTGAAAACAGGCTATTTCTTTCACATGTAACTTCTGAGGGATATTTTCTCTCTTTCTTTGTGTTTAATGAGTCTCCAAGGACTCGAACTGAAAGAAAAAAAAAAGATTAATCAGATTCCAACGTGTCGCTGGAGTGGGAGCGCTAGGGTTCTGATCCGTTAAGTCTTTTTTTCCCGCGGGGAATAAGCAGATTTAAAGGCATCCCGGTTTTACATTTGTCTTACAAAGCCAAAGTCACCGAAAGTTCAAACTGCAGACCGCGGGGCAATTAAACAGAGGTTAACATGTTTTATCTTCCTAATGGGATAACACACAATATTTATGCTTGCATGTGATTCATGGCTGTGTGTGTTGCCCCTGCAGGCTGCATGGAGGGGCTGTGTTCTGCGGAAAAAGCTGGCCCGTGCTCTAGCTGCTGCTCAGATCACAGAAAGCGATGAGGACTTAGAAGAGGTGGACATGGATGAATTCATTTTTGATGAGGTATGAGCAGATGCTTGGTGCTCCTGCTATCACGGTGAAGCCGGCAGACAGATAGCCTGGGCCGTTGTGCTGACAGTCCTTAAACTAGCGCTCAGAATCGTGAGGCGGTCGGCTGTCAGCAGTGATTAGGTATTGAAAAAGAGCAGTCAATGAGCGGGAAAGAGGGGAAGGAAAACGTTATTTCTTTTTCTTAAGTCACCTGCTATTTTCTGCCCGTTTGCATCACGTTTACTCAACGTTAGCTTAACCTGTGTGTTACGCTAAGTGAGCTCATCTGTGTAGCTAATTAGGCGATTCATTATAGTGTATTATGATGTCATGTTAAATTGAGGTGTATTATTGGTCTACATCTAAAAATTCTGGAGATTTTCATGTGTTTCATGTGGCTCTCCTGTTTCTTCCTGTCACGACTTTTTTCCCTGTTTTAAAGTGGATACGTTCTCAAGTGTTTGTCACACACAGGAAACCAGTTCAGTGCTTTTAGCTTAATGGGATCTGCTACTTGCTTTGAAGGAATAATGAAAGCATCAAGATACACTTTATCAGCTGTAGAAATCCCATCACATGGCATTTTGGAATGGTCCATGTTCAGCTCTTGAATTTTGTTTGTGTCCTGTTGTGAATAGAAAGGGCTGGAGAAAGACTGGATAAGCCTGGATTCCAAAGCCTTACCGGCAAGGATGATGCCATTTTCGGAGCAATTGCCATTGCCAAAGGTAACAGCCCTACGGACCCTCCTTCTGTCTGTGGGCCGGCACAATCAGAGTCTCTCTGGCTGATTAAGTGCCGAATTTATTGCCTCCAAAAACACAATTACTTTCTAGGCCGCCTCAAACTTCCTTCTCGTCAGCAGATGTCATTTTTCAGCACGGTGCTTTTTCTCCTGCGGTTTCTTTTCTTTAGAGAGAGCTGGCCCTTTCTATCACGGTAGCGGCACTGTGATGTGATGCAGCTGCTGCTGTGGAAATGTAGAGATTGTTTAATGCACTTTGATGTTCTACAACCTAGCAGCATGAATATTATCTATCTTTAAAAAAAAATAAAGACAAGTTTTTGTGTTAGAAATACTAACACAATTCATACTAATTCTATCTTTTTCTTTGACTGTCTTTGTGTTTCTTAGTCTCCACTCCCTCTTCCGAATCAAGGGTCTCCAAAGACTCTATCTGTTTTTCCACTGCAGCCAAAACATGCCTGGTCAGATAATGAAGGTGCAGCCTGTTCGGAGCAAAGCTTGACGCCTCACCTTAGTAGCAGGTTATTATTGGCTTCATGTCCTCTGCCGAACATTACTTATATGAACATGTTACCAATTTTTTCTTGCAATTTCTGCGGTTTTCTAAACAAATTTCCAGATCAAGCCTCAAAACCAGAACCCTGTCTGAGGAATCAGAAAAAATACTTAAAGAATGGTATGATTCTATGCTACTTTGTGCAGTCCTTTCACTTCAGTGCCACAATTTTAATCAAATCAAATTCATTAGAATATAATTTTATATTCCATATATAAAAACTGTTTATTGACCATTGTAACTTCTGTTACAGGGGGATCACTAATGAGTCCACTGCCCTTCTCATGCTGAAGAGAGCCAACAAACTGAAAGGCAAGAAACAGAAGCAGAAGAGGTTATATGGTAAGAATATTTATATATCTGTTTATCCATTTTACATTTAAAATAATTTAACTTTTAATTCAACAAATCCTAAATTATTGGATCCTAGATCAGTGCATCTCAATCAGGGGGCCCACTAGGGGCCTCAAGATGACTTATAATGAATTTTTGATGTGAACAGTGGAGGTTTTGGAGTCAAAAATACAAAATATACTGTATTATCATCTGAAAGACAGTGTAAGTACATTCCAGTCAATAAAGCTACAGTGAATAATACTAATATAATATTTACTCAAGTTAAAAGCCTTATCTCTAAAAAGGCTGCTGTCAATCAATCATTCTGTACTGACACAAAGAGACTTCTAAGAAAAAAGCTTGTTTCCTGATACTTTTTATATATATGAACCATCTATTGAATGAAACAATGGCCATTTCCTTAGAACTTTATTCCAGCCTTCAAGGCCTTTTTTAGAAAAAAAAATTTTTTTTTTTTTGGTAAACAGTCATGCCACGCTAGCACAGAGCTTGTAATTCCATGAGAAGCTTAATCTGCCATAACATCAACCAGCTCCACCCAACTCCATGCCTTGTCATGTTCGATTGGCCTGTCTGCAAACATTCCTACATATATTCCATCGTGCTTTGAGCTCCAAGGTCCCAGAACCAGCTTCATTACTAGGAGCTAGGAAAACATCAGTGCTCGTAAGTTCAATGGGCCGTGAGTCTGAGAAGAATCCCAGACACGGTAGTGCTGGCCCTGGTCTGGATCCTCCAGGGTTGGCCTGAAGCCGGCTTTGATCAAGGTCAGGAGTGCGTGACTCTAATGCCACAAATCCAATCATGGTCCCATGAAATGAGGGCCTGTGTCAGGCTCTCAGAGCCACTGCTCCATGGACGCTTTGGTCTCGTAATGGAAAATGAAGCTTTGGTTTCTGTCAGTTTTCTGTTTGCGCTTGTCTGCTGTATGAGTCCTGTGTTCATATGAGCTCATTTGTGGCTGTGTTCCTGTCTGTGTTATGTGTTCTAGACCCAAATCCACGTCTGGCCCTGTTCAGAAGCCACAGAAACCAATATGTTTCCAAAGAACCTCAAAGGCTAACACGTCCTACTTTCAAGGACAACTTAAAAGGTATGGCTGAATTCATGCATATACAGTATGCACTACAAATCAAACAAATCTATGAATGAGTTGATTTACTTTATGAATCAGCTGATTCACTATACAAATCAGCTAAATTGCTAAATATGAATTGGTTGAATCTGTACTGTACTGTACTGTATGAAACAATTGATTTACCATTCAACTGAGTCACATTCCATGATTAATGTATACACACAGAAAATTCCAATAGGAAATGCACTTTAAAAACCCAGATGATCCACTTATTTAACCAGAAAAACGTAGCTTGGAATGTTGGGACACAGATAAATTATTTATATTAATGAACTGGTTTGCTGTATGAATCAATTGACTCACTTGATTCACTTTAGAAATATGTATATTTTTTCAGCACTATATGGAACAATTTATTTACCATATGGATTTATTTTCCACTATATGTATAAAATGATTCACTATTTGAATCAGTTTGACTAATTCGTTGATCAATGAATCAATTGATTCATTATAGGAAATAGATTGTTATTATATAATATACAAGTCAACAATTGATTGAGTTTGCATAATTTCTTAAATTCCAAGAGACCTGATCATTCCCCATGGGCTGAATCCATCCATTTGGGACACGCTTGGATCTACCTTGCGTGTAATACACGAAAACATACACATGCCCGATCAAATTGAATGCACATGATGGGATCGTAAATAGCTAGCTATTAGGTTGTTTGGGATGGTGGAGAATAAACAAGATGATTGTATTTCAGGAGACTTTGTAGCGGACCTGAAGTGTGAAATTGAGTTAAGTACAGAGGAGGTAGGGCACTTAGGGGTTCCAGACTGAGAGAAAGAGAGAGAGTGCCGTCTGCAGCCCTTGTGCCACCCGAGGGGGGTGGGCTTTCGGCGCAATGCTACTGAGGGGGGTCGAGCGAAAGAGATAAGGCATAGACGAAGGGTCATGTTAAAGAGCAGGGCAAATAAATGGAAATATATCCTCTTTACATGCGAACGGTTGCTTTCTTTTTTTACTTTTTTTGTTGTTGTTCCGACTCCTCCGCCAGTCCCGTGGCGTATGTAAGCCGATACCCATTTTCAAGTGGGTTACTTCATGTCCAGCACATCCACAAAAGAGAGCACGGATAAAATAAACACGAGTGAGGCGGATATCTCGGAAAGAATCTGTCACGGCTTCAGGGGGCTAATCACCTCCAGAAGGGGGCTTGGAGCGCTCGGCTGAAATGTAAGCCCCTGCTGGGGGAGAGCAGGGGAGCGGCGGCCAGCCTGTAGCCTGAGGCTTGGGGCCGTCCCTGATGGGGTTGGGGTTGTATTGCTGGTGCCTTCTGCAGGTCAGCAGAGGGGAAGAGCAGGTAGCCTTACCCAACCCCAAAGTCAGGACACAAAGTTTAGTGACGCCCTGCTTGTGTTGGTTTCAGCATCTTCAATTGTAAGAAATGCAATCATTTGACACTTTTTTTTTTAGTCCACTGCAGCAAAGTTGCTTTGCATTAACCTGCAGGTTTTCTCTACTCTCCTGTGTTTGATTTGCACCATGTGTCATGTATTTGCAGTCTCCTGTATCTGCTGGGCTTGGCACTGTATCACTTCTCAAGTAGATGATGCTTTTGGTTTGGGTGGATTCCTTTGCGAGGAAATCACAGAAGAGAGTCAGATTTTGTGGAAAATAATACTTTAGATCAGTTGAAAGAGATTAACTGGAATACAATGTCTTACTTAAGTTTTATATATAGCCATCCAGCTTAAAACAAATTATTATTGTTGTTTTTTCCCTTTAGTAAATGAAACAAAATAATCAGATTTTATTTTATTATTTTTTATTTATTTATTTCATTTCTGCACCAATGCAACCAAGGATTTATAGGTTCTCAAAGTCTTACATAAAGAATTATCTGATTTTTCTCCCATCTTCTTAGGAAATGATTAATTATTCAAGTTGTATGCGTTCTGGGCACTTTAGTAAAATAATTAAAATAATCAGAGATCATTATTTAAATAAACGATCAGTATTTAAATAAAAAAAATTCAAATAAAGCTTTTTTTTTCTGCGCCAATGCAGCCAAGCATTTATAGGTTGTCAAAATCTTACATTTATATTTATCAGATTCATTTCTTTTCTTCAAGAAATTACTAATTATTATTATGAGTGTGTGTGCAGTTTAGTACAATAAATTAACATAATCTGATTATTTTTTAAAACATCAGCTGATGAATGATTTTCTCAAGAAATTACTTATTATTCATTTTTCCCCATTGTATATCAGAGATGCTTTTCAAAAAATCAGTTCTTGAATTTTTTTCAGTTCTTGAGGTTTTTTGCTTTTTTGCACCAGTGCAACTAAGGATTCGTAATTTATCAAAATCTCATATTAATATTCATCAGATTGCCTCCATTTTCAAAAACTGATCAGATTACATCCATTTCTGTGCACTTTTTGATTGCTTTAGATTAATGTGATTGACAAGCTTCATGCATACACACAAACCTTTTCCGTGGTTTGTGTATGTGTGTGTGTTGACCGCTGGTTGACCGCCTGTGGTCTGCTCTCTGGAGGTGAAGGTTTGACCCAGGGTAAAGGAAAGTGGGAGACAGAACCTCACGATAAAAGACCTGACCTCCCTCTTTGAGTCTGCTCGGAGAACTCCCAAGCAATCAAAGCCCCATGGGTATGTCTCATAGTCACACAAACACACACACTTAAGAATCCTACAGATGCACAGTGTGTCATGGGCATAGCCTATGCGTGTGTTCAAGCAGTGAATTCATTGCAATTAAACAATTTAGGCATTTTGGAGACCAAATTCCAGTTTAGTTAGTCAGACCTAAAAATAGTTGGAAAATCTGTTGAAGCATAAACATAACATAAGATTGGATCTACATATACATGAAAATATAATCCTATTAATCTATTATATATTTGTATGCTTTTTTAAGGTAGAGTAAGGGTATTTGTAATCATGGTTTTGTCAGGATTGACTATATTGATAGTACTGGTATAAAGGAAGAGCCGGAATTCAGAAAATACCTGCACAGTGTTCTTAAGGAAATCACCACTCACCCCCAGCAGTTCGGTTCTGTCATCCTGAGCCTCGTGAAAGAGCTGATTCTCTAACTCCTGTCACCGCCATAGCAGCACCACACAGCCTAATGTACTTAAGAGCCCTTAACAACCGTGACTCCTGGGCCCCCTAATGTCCTGAGGGTAAGATAGATGGGGGGAAGCGGGTTTGACAGCTACTGGATGCTGCATGTATTTCTATCATGTAATATCTGTTGTTAAATCTGTGTGTTCACTGTATATACACACAATTCGACCCTGTTTTTCTTGCAACTTTTCAGCAAATTATAAAACTTATTTTACCATGATAATATCCTAATGCACACTTTTCAGGAACTCAATTAACAGTGCTATATATACTATAAATAGGGCAGCTGTGGCCTAATGGTTAGGGAGTCGGGCTTGTAATCGAAAGGTTGCGGGTTCGAGTCCCAGGTCCAGCAGGGATTGAAGGTGGAGGGAGTGAATAACCAGTGCTGTCTCCACCCTCAATACCACGACTGAGGTGAGTCCCTTG
>JAUMHP010000073.1:12876494-12892720 GCA_032361065.1 Enteromius trimaculatus | reverse complement strand
ATATGTAATTAAAAAATACTATTATATGTTAATAGTAAAACAATAATAAAACACAAAACAATAAATGCAGAAAAAAATCTAAAAAATAAAACACTGCTTTTACCAACAAACTGTCATTGGATAAAATGTGTATAAAAAACAAACAAACTTACCTGAGAACAGCTGAACATTTTAGCTGGCTTTTGCCGAAATGAATGCCAGTGTGGCATTGTGTAATAAATGCCACTCTTCTGAACTTTCTATTAATTAAACAGAAAAAGTATTTCTAATATTGTTAATAAGAAATGTGCACAGTACCAAATGAAATGCATGCACCAAGTCTGCATATCAGAATGATTTCTGAAGACTGGATTAATGGCTGCTGAAAATTCAGCTCATCCATCACAGGCATAAATGACATTTTAAAACATATTAATATAGAAACCAGTTATTTTACATTTTTTCAATATTTCACAATATTACTGTATTTTTGATCAAATAAATGCAGCCTTGGTGAGCTTTTGAATGGTAGTGAGCCCTAAACTACAGAAAATGTGTGTGAGAAAGTAGTTCGAGAAAAGGAAAATAAATTTTCGGTTATATTAGATGACGATTTTTCATCATATTCTTTGCCTATAGTATTATTTTACATATATTAATGCTATAGACCTGTCTCTAACAACTGTCAGAAACAACATGCAAACAATGAGCTCATAAAGCAAACAACAGCATAAGCATGGATCACCGCAAAACTCTTGTCTTTATGATCCTGAATGTTCTCGGACTTAATATGAATCATTACAAGACACAAAAGAAAACATGGCCTGTTGTGAAATATTGGATAATGCAATATTTCAAGACCTCTGGGGCACGTATGTGTGCTACGAACTGAAGAACAGCCAGACAAGAATACACATCTCTTTGCTTAAGTCAGTCAAACTTCTTGTTTTCTTTCTATCCAAATGCCACATACATTCTCTGATGGACATTTCAGCTGGGTCCCATCATTCACAAAAACTCCCAGCATGCAGCGGGTCGTGATGTTTTTAGCCCTATGCCGAGCGAGGGGCCAGCGATCGCTCTTCCTGGCAGGACAGTTATGTATGTTCAGTAGGAGCAGTGGTGCTAGAGTCCATACCGGGCTTCATGATTAATGAAAGCATTCCCCGAACCGAGTCTCCAGCACAAAAGAAGCCCTGTGAGTTATTGTGTGTGAAGTGATTTTTTTATTACCTTTTCACACAGAGCTGGGCTGTTTCAGAGAGCAGCATAAAGTCATATAGATCAGGAGGAGAAGCTGCAACACTGGTGTTTGTGATTGATGTAAACGCTAACAAATAGTAATGTTAGCACCTGAGACCCCCAAAACAAAGAGGACAGGAAGACTGATCAGGTGAGAGAAATGTTACAAAAAATATCAACTGGATTTATTTAAAAGCGTTGAATTATTTTTGAAATTTGCTCCTGATGTAACACCAGATTAAGCTCTGAACAGCAGTCTTTTGGTTTAGGAGGCTAGTCTGTTGTGGGCAGGAAGCCCTTGCCTTCATTTGTTGGGGCTGGTGAGTCATTGTGAGCGTGTCAGGATTGACGTGTAACGCGCTCATGAATAGTCAGATGTGACGGCACCCGCTGAGATAACAATGTTTACTAATGCCAAGACAGAGGCAATAAACCGGGCAATTAACCATCAGAGGAAAACAAACTCAATACACGAGCAATTACCTGTGATGTCTAGATTTGAGTATTCAACATTATTATTATTATTTTTTAAGTTTGATGGTAAATTATAAAATCATTATTTTTTTAAAGTTTATTTTTTTTTAAAGAAATGCTTTATGTCTGCTTAAAGGTCATCCAAGATTTAAAATTAAGCCATTATTGTCACACATTTTAATTTTCTAAGTTTGAATAATTTTGTTATCTTTATAATTTTTAGTAGTTTATTTTGTTTTAGTTTTCTATTTGATATATACATTAAAATGTATATATATATATATATATATATATATTTTTTTTTTTTTTTTTGTTACAGGCACACACCACAAATGAGTTAATGATCTGAATATGATGATATCATCAGTATATGATCTGACCTCATACTAAAACCACAATCACATATCGAGTGACAAACAAGTGGCCTCTGCAGTGACTGGAGTCTCACTGAGCTCCCAGCAGGAGGAGAGCAATCTCCATCATCTGCACTGGCTCATCTCTCTATCTGCACAAACATCACGACAAGCACTACTCCCTCAGCGTCACTACACTAAACCCTAGGAACAATCATATCTGAGGAACCTAATAGTGAGCAAAGTGAAAATAGTTACGATATACAGTACATCCCTATATGTGACTTTTCTTGTTTACTTCTGTTTTCCGAGTTTAAATACAACTTACATCAAATACAGTCCTGTGCATGTGATCTTTAAATATAGGCTACATCCATCTCAGTCACTCAAACTAATGGCATAAAAGCTTTTATTCTCAAAGTCAGACATTAGTTTAAAGACAAACGTGGTGTCTTGAAAGAGAAAGTAAGTCATCCTTTGATGATAAAACACACAGATCTCAAACCCCTCCAGAAGTAATCTCCAGATTGCAGACAGTGACATATCACCTTGTCACGATCTCATGAACTAATGGTAGAAATGTTCGTTTCTTATCATGTATATTGATGTGATCTGCTGACCCTGTGGGCATCTGAAGCCACATCTCCAATGTCAAGCCAATTCCTCCCACACGGCTCTTCCCTTCTCCTACCGGCTTTGAAGTTCATTCCCCTCAAGCTGGAAAATCTCAGGGCCAAGTCACCTCAAAGTTTAACGCTGAAATATTAAAGATACAACTATATAAAGCTTAAGTACCCTCCATGTAAAATTATTATTGGACTTGCCTTTAACCAATAAAGACTTTGCAAACCACATATTTATCTTCAGGCAACTCCAACTTCATCCTCAGGCCATCCAAGATGTAAATGAATGGAGAAATTTAGCATTACATCACTTTTTCACCAATGCAGCGTCCATGTTTGTAAAAAACAAACCCATCAAGGCATTTTTAACTTCAAATTACTACTAAATACATGCCCTCTATCACTTTCTAGTGATAAACATTGCTCTACGTGGGTGTTCTGTATGTATACAGATAAAACTTGACTTTTACATAACTTTATATTAAGAGCTGGATGATGATATAGATTTTTTGTAAATGAAAGTGCATTTTTTTAAGCTTTTGACTGTCTAAAAACCTCCTGGACGTTTTGGAAATGATGCCATTGTTTATTTGGTGATACGAATACCTTACTGTCCTTGTTCCCTAATGAGGAACATAATCACCTGTCGACTGACAGTGGGCTCTCGCCTCAAGCTGGACCCCTCTCAGGTGACGCTGCTGATTTAGCAGATTTACTCTGAAGGGGGTTATGTAACAGAGCCCGATGGAGAAGTGTACTGTAAACACAGCCCTGCTTCTTTGATAGCCAATGAGTTCTTTTAATCAGGTCTGAGGAAAGAGCTTTAACACCCCCCTGTAGATCTCATTATTGGGCTAGGGTGATGGGCTAAGTAGCTAAAGTCCAATCCCACCGAAGTCCCTTTGGGACCCCCACGGGGTGCACAGAATCAGGAGTCTGATGGACTTAGTGGTAGTGCTGTTTTTATTGTGATTATTCTCTGGGAAACTAAAGGTCATGTTGCACTTTATCTAAAAGCCTCATTTGACGCCTTTTAACAAATTGAAAGGAGTAGTTAGCTGCTCTGTACCATGGATATGAATAGGTAAAGCTGACAAAAAAAAAAAAAAGAACTGAAAAAAAGAAAAATGAATCTTAAAAAACAACATTACCAACAACAAAAAGTGTTGAGTCCTGCCACCTGCTGGTGCTAAATTGGCAATGCATAGCATTAAATCTGAAATGGAAGAGATTTTGCATATTCAGTTCAACTTTGAGTCTTTCCTGAGTTTTTTTGTTTGGTTTGCAAGTAAAATAAAGTGTGTAGTTAACATTACTAGTTAACATTATTTTTTTCCTGCAGCATAACGACATTTCCTGGCTAGCCTACACATTGATATTGGTTACTGAACAGCCATCTATGATTTATCAGCTTTGGATACTGAAATTGCATTTGAGTTGAGTTTCAGTTGGCCTCAACACACAGGATGTTATAATGTAATTTTTTAAAGGAATTCACTAAAGAATAAAAGTGTTGGGGAAAAAAATATAACAGCAAAATAAAGCTTTTTTATCACTGTATTCTTTTACAGTAAGATGATAATTTTAAATATTATAGTACTCCACATCAGTACAAAACATATGACACAAAATAATTAAAAAAATTATCATCTGAATAATTGCTATTATCTGAATAATTGCTATTAAAGTTTTATTGTTTTCACAAAAATTTTTTTTTATTAATATATAATTTTTATATATTTTTATATAATTTTTTAAATTATCATTTTAAATAAAGCTTTATTTTGCTGTTTAAATTTAGTTAATATCATTAATACATTTTGAATTCATTTTCAATTAACATTTATTGTAATTTAAGTAAGAAGTTTAAACAAATTGTTTTAGCTTTTGTCGTCTATAATTATAATTTATTATTATATATATTATGTTATAATTATATTATCTTGGAATAAAATAAATGCATGTGAAATTAAAATTTGCATATTATGATGAACCAAACAAAACATCTTAACAATTATTCAAAATCAAACAACACAGCCTAGAGCAATATAAACAGCTCTAAAAGAAAGGGAATGGAGGGATGCACGATGATTTTTATTATTTTTACCCACTTGTCACGACTTTATTGAGCAAAATATCTTATGATATATCCTTTTAAATCCTTTGAGAAACACAAGCTCGAGTGTGAGGGTAAGATGTAGCCCTTAGAGGCAGGGGAACTGAGGTGGGAAATGAAAAACAATTTCGTCTTTGAAAGGAAGGTGAAATTAGATTAGAAAAGCTACTTGAAATCTTTGAAATACCACCCACTTGTACGGCAACCAGGTTCAAGGTACTTTTACTGTTTCTCTTCAGGATACAGTGACAGCACAACTGAGGCTGAATCAAAAGCACTCTTCTTTAAATAAGTGGCTATAATAGAAAAAGACTCACTGAGCAGAACAGTGTGAGAATTGAATCACCAGTGGGATGTGAAAAACACGCGAGTGCTTTTGTGTGTGTTTGTGGTGCTAACCTGAAAACTGGCAAAAACCAGCAGTTTCACACTTGTGTATATCTTATTATCTGCTTGCTATGATAGTGGATTTGTCTTCACATATAAGCATGTACAACCCCTGTTGCGTGCTGGGTTTCCTCCTTCAAAGTTAAAAATATCTACTAATATCTATCTATCTAATAGTAAAGGCAGCACTGTGAGAAAGACTCTGAAAGTCAATGGAGTGAAATATGATCAATTCTGCCATAATGAACAAAGCTTTTGTTTTTCGTCTTCACTGTAATAACTACATTCTCCGTCATTTGTCTTTTTTATGCATGGATAGGACAAATTGCAATTGAATGGTTGTGAAGATGTTCATATTCTGTGAACATATTTCAGTGGTGTGTGTTTGTCTGTGTAATTTTTTTGTTACGTACATCATGCGGTGATTCATCATTTCTGTTCGTTCTCCCTCGATGAGCAGTCTTCTGATTCACGCCTGGCAAAAATAACACAGAACATTCACTAAACAGACAAAGAAATAAATACGATTAGTCATTTTTAAGAAGTTTTTGAAATCTCCAAACATTTCTTGCCTTTTTATATCTACCACTGCACACAGACACCTAAAATATGATTAAGTATTTATAGTTCTTGCACAGACTGTCTCTTATTTGTGACTACAAAAATATTCATGCTGAGCTGAATGATTACGCTCCTACCAGCAGATGGCAGTCTAGCACATGTTTAGTCTGAAGACGTGAAGAGTTGAAAAACTAAACTCAATGTGAAACCCTTCAACTCAGCACAGGAAAGTTGTGATGTCCCTGACATTGAGCAAACTCAGCACCTGTGGTGTCTGCCATTTTAATCACTGAGCATGAATTTATCTCTCATGGTCCTGAGGGAGCGCCTGGTGTTTGTCTCTCATTAAAGCCTCCCTGGTGATTGGAAATGAGAGGCCACGCTCTGTGGTCTCTGCCAACCTCTTCTGGTTTACGTGGAAAGGGGGTCCCAGGGGCGATTGTGTTTTTCAAATATCAGTTCATCAGTATTCAGATGCCAATCCGCCATACTGGTCAATCAGTTCAGTGTATGTGTCTTCACTGACAATATTAATCTGTCAAGGCAAAGCCTATACATGCATTTATAGCATGCAAGTAAATATTCATTTCATTTATTAGTTAAGTATATTTGAACCATGGCAATGCCTTAACCTAAAATCCCTTTTTCTTGAAATATAATACATTTAAGTATATTAAATATTATTATTATGAAGAAATACTAGCCTACCATTCAGAAAGATTTTTTATCTCAAATCTGAAGATCTGAGGGTGCATTTATTTGGTAACCCCCCCCCCCCCTCCCAAAAACAGTAAAAAACAATAGTACACTACATAAATAAACATTGTATTAATATAAATATATGCACATGTAAATATAATATTGTATATTACTGTCTACATATGTACATAATATATGTGTCTCTTTATATACATGATAAATAAAACATACAGCACACACACATATTATATAAACAAAAACTTTTACTATTCTACTATTCATATTAATTTCAATATGCAATGCATACCTGTGATGGATAAGATACATTTTTAATAGTCATTAGTCTTTGTTAAAAACAAACAATTTTGTCTTGGATGCTGATTTTTAAAGTTTCGAATACAATCTAAAACAAATTCAGTAGGCCTATATCGATTGTAGAAGCTGGTCGCTTTGCTTAGTACAAAAAAATATACAAATAAAACAAAAACACTTATGACTGTTATCGCTGTTTTAAATTTTATTTAAGTGTATTCTTTAATAAACAGTTTAATAATCAAGAGACCACAATTGCCCACAATTTTAGTACATGAATGAATCAGTGACGTTAAAAGAATTGATTAAATGACTCGTTTACAAAGGTGGTCCTTTGTCGCCACCTACTGGCATTATTATTAACCTTCATAGAGAGTCTAAACTGATGTACAGACTGACAGACAAGCGCAGTAAAAAGTCTCAATATCCTATTAAAAAAACAATACTTTTGGAACATCGCCCAGCCAATTAAAATCGATGCCTGGATCTAACTTTTGTGTAATGCTTATTTCAATGCAATAATAGCCTACTCTAGAGGCTGTAATTCCACTCTTTAATTCTTTGTATACATGAACTTGAACATTCCTCACATTCCAGGAAGCCTTTCAAGCCTATAGTATTTACTCAACTTCCTAAATGATAGTTCTTTTCGCTAATGATTAACCATTTATAGTGCTAGGTGTTTACCGTTTTAAAGGGAAATGGAGCATTAAGTCCATCTAGGAAGAAAGAGGTCATTCTTGCCTGATGTTGTTCATGTTTAATTCACAAGAACTGACTTTTTAACTGTCTGAACTGTCCAATACCACTGCAATTTACATGTGGATGACTCACAAAAATCCCCCAGGTAATAAACTCTCCCAGAGTGACTAAACACTTATAGCAGGCTTTTTCATTGGAATATGCTGGACGTTTACGTAGGATCCATAATGAACCAAATCAATTTAAGAACAGTGAGACAGGGGAGTCAGAGTGCATGCCATTCGCATAATTGCTCCTGCTCAAAATAGCTTATGAATCTCCCTGCAGAGATATATATGTTGAGCTTGGTTGATTTAATGAGTCATTGAATTGTCTGCCGTCTGTATTTCAAAGCTTTGTCTTCCTAAACCTTGGATTGGGTTTAACAGCTTTGGCTCATGGGTAGTCTTAAATAGCGTTAAAAAAATAAGTTTAAAGATTCAGCAAGTGCCACATGACCACCCAGCCAACAAACAATAAGCTATATAAATAAAATATGAAAAGCAATGCTGAATATTATTGACCTGTTGAGGAGATTCATGGCTCTAGTCTGTCCCTATATACACTGTCACGGTATTAACCTTATCTGCGAGTCACATAATGGACTCCTGACTACTGCATCAGTCACCTCTGTTGTTGTGTGCAGTCTAGCAAAGTATTTTTTCCCCTTAATTAAGTCATACTTTCATACTTTACTTCAGAGGAGCGCTCTCTTTCTCTGCCTTTACAGAGGCACATCCAGCTAACAATTTTTAGTTCCCAGAATGTTTGTGCAATGTTACTTTATGGTTTTAGAACTAAAACCTGAAAGATTGTTCTTAGAATATTAGGAAATATTCCTATTCCTATTCCTAATAAGTCTATTGCATGCCTGCTATTTTGTTTTTCCGCTGTCTTCCTAAGCTGGGGAGAGATGTAAATGCTTCCCATGGGTAATAAAGGAGTTGATCATCCTATTGTTGCCCTGGGCACACCCTGCCTCATATACCAATGTGAGTGCCGATATAATTATTGCTACCAATTACTGACAGTTGAATTAGAAGACAAGGTTATAAAAGCCACTTGAACTTGTGGCGCGAGGGGAGGGAATGAAGTATCACGGCTGGCAAATTGAGTTCCTGGTTGTCATTTTTGCCATTTCCCATGTGTTATCTTCTTTTTTCCCCATTCTGTCTACTTACTTTGCTTGGTAGCTTGTTATATGTTATGTGATGATTAACATCATCATCAAATTGAATGTTTCCTGACTAAATAAGCACTTGGTTCGATTTTGAATTGAAGCATCATATGTGACACCAAAGACTGAAGAGGAGTGTAATGGCTGCTGGAAATTAAAGTTTAAAACATATTAGAATAAAACAAATATATCTGATTATATATTTGATCTAATATATAACAGGACTTATATAACAGAAATTTGTTTCATTGGTGGTTTCAAACATTTGGACCCTACTGTAGATACACTTAATATAAAGTTACTAAACACAAAGTCATATCCTTACCTCAAAACCTGAAAGTGTGCGACCAGCACATTTTTTCTGACACATTTTAATGCCCTTTTTCCATACACATACCTCATTCACCCATATCTGCCCACGACAGCTTTAATGCTAAGCAATAAACAGAGGTCGATGCAAGTGATTTGAATCGGTGCATCAAAGAGAAATGTATTGCTCACACAGAATGGCAGAGGGAAATGGCTGAAGGTAAACTTGGACAGATTTATAGAGTGTTTTTATGGGCCTGTTAGAAATCACTCAGGTCTTATTGAGGCTGATAATGAAGGGAAATATAAAACAGGCCGGCTCTTTTTGTTGGCACTGTTCCTGGCCTTCCTCATTACTGAGACATTGTGATGGCATTTTGAAATTTCACAAACACAAGCTTGAATACACTGATTTTCCTTCCAAAGCCTGCAGAAAAAGAAAAAAAAAAAAACTAAAAGAAACACATGCAAACCAACTGGCCAAACAAAACAAGTAGTCCATAAATGCTTATGTTTAAATGCTGAACAATGGATGTGAGTATTTTTGCTTCTAGAATCATAATTCAAAAACTGTAAGGTATCTACAGTACACTGTAAAAAAAATCTAAAATTTACGGTAAAAAAACGGCAGCTGGGGTTGCCAGAAAAAAACTGTTAAAATATGTTAAATTTACAGTTAAATTTACAGTTAAATACCGTAATTTCTAATAATAAATCGTATATATATAATATAATGTTAATATACCAACCTATGAAAGTAGTGAAATCTATTTTGTACCTTTAAAATACTGATAAGCACCAAATGCAGGTAGTGACGAGCAAGTCACATGATGAACCAAGGCCCATCACAAATAGCTTTAAATAGTAACTTATACAGAAGGTGCTCAGTGTCATTCGCACACTAAACACCATCATGGTAGGAATTATTAAACTGAAATTTGCAATAAACATTAATTTAACAACATTACATGAAACACACAACCCTAATAAACATAACTGATACAAAAACTAAGAAAAAACGTAGTTATTTCAAAGAAAAAACATCAAATTCAAACACAATTTAAAATTCAATTCAAGGAATTCAGTTTACGGTGTTTCCCTGTAAATTAGACAGGAATTTACCATTAACCATTTAACAGGGTTTTACCGTAGCATTTTCAGTTTACCGTTAAAATCACAGTCATTTTTTACAGTGTACTGTACACAATTCCCCAGATAAACACTGATTTTTCTGAATCTTCTGGAAAGGAAACTCAACGGATGTCAATAATAAATGGTTGCATTCTTCAGTTTGCTTTAGCAATAAAAAGACTCCTTTGTGCATTTGCCGAATTACTATTCAAAATTATTTGCTTCTTCACTATACCAGAAAATTACAGCGAACATGCTGTGTGCTGCTTTTGTATGCTGACAATATTAGCATTAGTTAGTTAAAATGTCCCTCATAGCGCACAGCTGTGCTGTTTAATTAACATCATTTCCTCAGCCGCACACTCACTAATTGCTATTAAAATCCTAACACCGCACTCTGCTTAAAATGGACAATGTCTTGCAAATAAACGTTTTTATTGCCAGGTTTCAGGCTGGAAATACTTAGAGGAGGATCTGAAGGAAAAAAAGAAACAGGTGTTGAAATCACTTCAGCTTTGAGGCATATGCCAGAACTTTATGGTGAGTCCTGTTTTAATACTGTACTTATCCAGAGATGTCCATGGTTTCATAAAGCCAGTGTTTATTTACTCATCAGTAGGAAACCAAGAAGAAACATCATACATCTTTGCAAGGAGGTTTATGCAAGCCCATGGACTAGGCTAAATGCTTATTAGAAGTTGTATGATGTCCTTTGGGTTTTATATTTGATTAATATTTAGCAGTTTGCTAATATGACATGCCTTTAAACTGTCTGTGCCCTTTAAATAATCTAAAACATACCAGTTATATCATATTAAAGAAACATGCATTAGTTCAGCTCATCAGCCTCTGTAAACAACAGGACTGAATAGACCAACATTACAATAATTAATGGAAATATTTTGTGATGTCACATCATATTGTCTGGACCATAACTATGTCTAGAGCACAAAAAACAGGCCTGTCTTCAAATGTGACAGCCATACTTGAACCAACAGAATGGAGGAATCAAAGTGAAATGAATGTAATGCACAGATCTGAGATGTGGCTTGATTAATCTGCCTTTAACACACTAATTTATCAATCTCGATTTAAACAAATGTATATTATTAATTTAATGTTTTGGTGTATTTGTTGGTTTGAAGTCGTATATCAACATAATCTCATGAGTCATGACCAATTCGTATGCTTTTGTATGATTTGTGTAAGGGGTATGTTTGGGAACAGGGTTAGGGGTGGTCCTTTGCACAAAATTTGGCACCTCGTAAAATACCTACAGTTGGACAAAAAGTGTACATAGGTGTACAGGTTTTAGGTCATATGAATTAGCCACCTTGTAAAATATGTATGCATTGCCATAACATCAGGTTGGATATGGTTTCTAGTGTCGACCCAACCAATGAAAGAGAGGGATAAGGCAGGCCAAAAGGTGAGCCGTAGCTCATTATAATTTAAAGAGACATGTACCAAAACGGGTTGCCCCGAACAGAGCTGTTTTTGACAAGGTAAAAGGGTGTTGTTTTATATGACCATTGAAGAATCTTTATCCAAAGGTGGCTAATTTGTACAAATTCCTACATTGTTTAAGTTTATGGACAAGGTTAGGTGTGGTATTTTGTAAGAATTCCTACAAATTCATAATATCATAATATACATATGATTTTTTTACAAATGTAAATGGAAAATATTAAATTAGAATATAAAGAATATATAGGTGGAGATGGATTATTTCTGTAGGAATTAAAAATATACAAAAGTAAAGCATGTCTCACACAGGTTGTATCATTTGTATTACCTATCATTGATGTGTTCCCGAAATCCCATCTCAAGGAGCTCTGGGAACCATGTGCATTCTTATAATGGAATCATACAGACAGAGTGACGCTTTCATACACTTTTCAACCACCAACATCTCAAGCATTTAGACCATAACATAATCTGATGCATGTATTTTTCCACATAAAATCAATGAAATAAGTTTATATAAAAGAGCATAGGAGAGACTGTTTAAGCACATGTCTGAGATTCAACAATTCTCACAGTCATCCTACAGTATGATTCATCACAGAAATAAAGACCGGCATATTTCTCATAACCTTTCTGTTTAATGAAATCCATCCAAAGATCTTAATCTCTTTTTGGGTGGATGATATCTGCAGCTCTTAAGAACACTTGTAAGAGAGATCATATATGATCTTTTTGCTTTAGAAAGTAAGGAAAACATTTTGTTAGCTGTTTGAAATGCAGGCAGCTTGATCTTTCCGCTCAAGATCACTTTACCCATTGAAAACTTCAATGCTTCTTTTCCTAATAAGGTGTAAGTAATAAGCCCCTGGAACCATTTCTGTATTCCAGTCATGCATTTAAACACAATTTCGTATCAGGTTTATGCACTTACAGTCGGGCATGTTATATTTGTTGACAAATGATCTTGGCTTGGGGAGCAGAAGTAATTGGGAAATGCACCCCAAGGGGGGTTGTGGCACACCTTCCCATTTAATGTGAAGAGACATTCGTGCACATTAGTAAATGTTCAGGAAAAATTTGATCATGTGATGCTCAAAATATGAAAAATATCTAATGCCAGTGGCAGGTTGTGGGTGTGCCCAAATATCACTGATGTTCATACAGTTTGGGGTGGAGAGGAAAAATTTAATGGGGTTGTTGGTTTATTTGCCAAATCCATTGGATTTGCAAAATGCATTGCCCTATGAATGTGACTGGCAGTTTTTAACCCCTTTTCTTTATAGCCTTATACTGCTTATACTGTCCTCTTTTTACCCTCCCTTCATGTTTCAAACCTCTCTCAGAAATCCGATAGGATTACATGAAAACCGGTCTAGGTTACTTGTCACAACGCTCCCTATGGAGTCTTTTTTTTTTTTTTGCTATAGACATGTGACTTATATTTAGCCTCAGGATGGAACACTCACACAGAACACAATATGTGCCTATGCACATGGCAAAATGCATGGAATATCATTTGCATAATCATAAATGTTTAAATTAATATAGCCTCATAAAATATATACATATATTAATAATTGATTTATATATATTAAAAACTTTTAAAATGTTATATAAATTAATAAAATGATAATTATATATAAGTATTTATAAAATATAAATAAATACTAAATAATAAAGTATACCTAATAAATAAACATAAAACTAAAAAGAAAAATATACATATAAAAACTAAAACTATATGTAAAACCTTTTAATTAATATAAATTATGTCCTTTTACAAAATTCTGAATTAAAATATTTTGTTGATCAAAACAGTGATCTAATCAGAGTTAAAAAAACTTTAATTTTCATTTATTTATTGAAGTACTAGTTTTTTACCTAAATATTTTTTTTTTTTTTTTTTTTTTTTTTTTTTACAGTGCTGTAACAAAATAACAATATAAACAAAAACAAAAAAAACTCAAATACAAACATACGAACATTGTTTTAGTTTTAAAAGGACTTCTGTACTTGGTGTTTTCTGTTAACTCTGTTTACGGGTATTTTTATATATAGTATGTGGATCAGTCATAAGATATGCCACATGAAAAGACCTATTATAACACTTTCCTAACTTAAGACAAAGCCAGACACTATTTTGAATATGCCTCCATTGCTCCAAGTCTTTGCTGGAGAGATGGTGGGGTCTGTGCTTGTTTTCTGATACAGCCACATGAAAGCTTCCACTTCTGAGTACATGTCTGCAGCTCTGTGCTCAGGGTGGTGAGAGAGAGCACAGCGCAACTCTGAGGAATAAGATAAGTCAGAACAAAGCTTGCTTTCCCCCAGTGTCAAAACAAAGACTTCCCACTTCACCCTCAGGCTTGCCCGCCTTGAATGCTACATGGGAGACTATACAGTCTGAAGGAGGCTGAGGAATTAGAACACTCTAGACATAACTATTTGTTGGATCGTTTTGTTTTTCTCTTTAGTGTTATGGATTGTTTTTTATACCGAACATGTTTTTGGATCAGGCTGGGCAGTGTAATGGAGATGGTAGTGTACTGTAAGTGAAGGAGTATATTCAAGTATATTCTTCCAAATATAAGCAATATTTACATTTGTGAAATATTTACACTAATGCAACTTTGCAATTTGCTTGTGATTAATGAATATATATATGAATATATACATATATGTGTGTGTATATGTATATGTTTTTTTTAATTTTTATTTTGTAATGATCTTACTCCGTGGAAAACAAAACAAAACAAAAAACAGACAAAAAGATATAAACTCAAATTTTCTCATTTTGACTTTCCTCAAAATTGCACTAAATAAATAAGCACGCAAGCCTATTGTTTTTATTGTATTTTATTATTTTTATTTTCTTCTGTGGTGGAAACGGGCTACTATAGTACTTACTGGAGGTATTAAAAAGTGTGCTTGTTTTCAAAGCATTTTTTGGTTGTTTGATTTGATTTTTTCCAAACCATTCTTCATTAGAACACTGAAAGAGAAATGTTGAATATACTGGCTACTCTTTTAAATATCATGAAAGTGAGGCTGTCAAGCTGTCAAAGGAGCAAAAAAGAACCACAAGTTTAATAAAAGTAGGGCATTAAACTCTAGTTCAAAGTTCATTTTCCATATAATGAAAGGGAATGTGGATTCAGGCTGCCGAAGTGCAAAATGAAAGAAAAGCCTTCATAAATCAATTGTCACAGCAGAGGAAAAGATTATCGATAAATAAAGGCTTCAAGTTTCGCATTCAAAGATTTTCTATGCCTTCAAAAGAAACTGAATATATGAGAAAAGGTTGTATGACTACTTTTTTATTCTTGTTATGGTCTGCGGATCCCCATTTACTTTCGTTAGAAATGAGTAGCCTGTACAATTATCAACATCACTCGTTTGTGTTCCAAGAAAGAAAGTCATGCAGGAACAACATTTTCTTTTCAGTCAAATACTGATCACCATGTGTGAGTATTACGACTAATAAAGTTCAACGGAGGGCACAATAAAGGGTGCTGTCCTCATTAAATAAAGGCTTTCACTCTCTAGTTTAAACCCTCTGATTAGAAAAGTGACGGAAGAGAAATGAGGAAAGCAGAGGAAGCATGCTGCCTCTTTGACAATAAGCTGGAACCCATGCCGGGTGTCTGTTTCCAGGGCTGCACACGTGTATGAACATCAACACACACAATGCTACTTGGATGCACTTACAGAAAGGATAGGTCTCAACCTTTTTTCCCTCTTGTGGCTGCATTGTGCGTAATTCAGCAGGTGTTCCCAATAACCCTGCTGACATCACACTACAACACAAAGGCACATCAAATCTATCCGCTGCCAAAGAAAGCAAAACTAGAGGTAGCGAAGAAAGAAAGGTCAGAATACAAAAATATTTTTTACAGGACATACTTCAACTGCCACAATCCTCCTCGGGCAACCAATTTTACTAGATGCACAATGTCTACTGTTATTCTCTACAGTTTATGGAATTAAGTTTGTTTTCGAAAGGTCTTGTGTTTTCTGAAATATTACTAAATGGATTTAGGTTTGATATTATTTTTAATACTTAATTATATTTAAATAAACTTAATGACAATGAAATGATACAGATATGATATAATGATAGAATATAACACATATACATGTAATTAATATGAAAATATGATTATATAAATATAATTACATTTAAATATATATTGAGATAGAATTTTTTTTTAAATAAATAAAATATATCTAAACATATTTTACATTATTTTTTTTACGTTTATATTTATTTTTTATTAAATTATTATATTATATTTAAATATATATTTGAAAATGCAATGGATTATTTATATATATATATATATATATACACATATATGTTATGTATGTAATATATATATATATATATATACATATATGTTATGTATGTAATATATTTAATTCGACTTAATAGCATATAATATACAAATGTTATTACATGAATATAATACAATTTAAAAATATATTTATACATGTAATTAAGTATATTTGCTCATATTTAATTACATTTATATTTACATTTTTACATCTTTGTGAAATAAATATTTACATTTATAGTTTATTTATGTTTATAAGTTAAAGTTTATATGTAAGTATCCTATTTTTATATAATATAAAATAATATATTATATAAAAAT
>JAUMHP010000073.1:12840413-12871745 GCA_032361065.1 Enteromius trimaculatus | reverse complement strand
TATAGGTGTATATGCGCGTGGTTTATGTATGTATTGATAAACGAAGTTTGATTTAAATCCTACACGGCGCCTCATAAAAACACCTTTGCGTAATGTTAGGATTGCGAAGTTAACTTGAGCATGCCAAGTACTGGTCTCTGTTTGACACATTTAAAGTATTTTGTTTTTCAATCAGACAATAACAAAAATTAGCTAAAAACTCATATAAGGATGGGTTTGTGGACAGAATGATCTGAAATGGTACCCTTTAATACATGATCTTACAGCTTTCAACATGTAATTATGGGATTAAAAACAAAAGAATGACGAGTTGCTGTCAAGCAAGCTAATCTGCGGTTCCTTTTCAGTCAGTTACGTCGTTACATCATTGACTGACATCATGGGATCCCGCCTGGGAGACAAATAGACTTTTGGAGAAAACGCCAATGAGAATTGGCCAATGGATTTTGCATGTGAAGCCACTCCCCCGAGCATACGGGTATATAAGATAAGATAGTGGCGCGCAAATCACCATTAGCTTTCTGCTTCGAAGCCGATTCGCTTGTGGAGAAGAAATTAGAAGAAAATACCTGCTGTAAGAAGGTTCTCGATCGGTGTGCCCTGCATTCCAGCGGAGAAGACTGCACTGGAGCACATCGTGTGCAGCGGTCCTCCCTATTGGCAGTCCCGGTCGACTAAAAGAGCAAATTTCTAACAGCTACACGGTCGTCGAGAATGTCTTCTGGGATGTCGTTCCGACCGTGTCCTTTTGGATGCAGAAGTTTCCTTACTTCTGACGATGGCCACGATTGCTGTTTCACTTGTCTGGGCCTTAGTTATGCTGAAACGGCTTTCATAGATGGTTCATGTGCTCACTGTGAGCGCATGTCCATGGCTCTGCTTAGATCACAGCTTTCTTTTATTAGAAGGCTAGCTTCGTCCGCTACACCTTCCGGTTCGGCGGGCCATAAAGGCTCCTGGGCCGCATCGGCAAGCAGCTTGGCAGATCTTAGAGTGACGATCAGGAACAACCAGCCGGGCAAAGCCCCACAGATTCCTGATCCCTCGCTGTAAGGCCCAGTGGAGTTACCAAATGATAGCGCCAGTTTGTCCCACAGTTAACCCAGCATCTCGTTTGGTGCTCCGGAAGAGGATGAGATGTCTCTCACTGCATCAGAGGAGGGCTTTTGTGCTGAGGGCTTTCCATGCTCCTCTGGGCCTCCAAGAGCATCGGGCTGGAGGTGACTCATTCACCTAACACCTTCGCCAGATTTTTCAATCTTTGCATAGATCCCGTGTCCTCCCGTGTTTTGGGTAACATCAGGTCAATCCAGGAGGCTGGATGGGTGTCGGCTTGCAACGGCATTCCACTGGATCCATTCCACGGTTTCTTCCCACTGTGTCCCCTGCTCTTTCTAGAAGTTTTTCCGCACAAACTTCTGTGTGCTCCGCCCCCATCATTCCCCTGCTGTGTCCGCTTGCTGACCCCCAGGGTGTTGGGAAGGTTATGCTCAAACTCTCATTTGGTCAGACACGCCGTTCTTCTCAGCTTGCCAACATCCTACATGACACAGTTTGGACTGTGACACTTTCCATAGGGACCCCATGATGTCAGTCAATAACGTAATTTCATAGTGACTGACTGAAAGGGAACGTCTCGATTACGTATGTCCCTCTTGCCACAGGCCGGTCTGCGCCGGGGAATCAGTTGCGATCGGCTCCTCAGCAGGAAGCTAATAGTGGTTTACATGCCGTCATCTTATATACCCATATGTCTGGGAGAGTGGCTTTGCATGCAAAATCCACCGGCCAATTCCCATTGGGGTTTTCTCCATAAGTCAGAGTCGACTGGTCTCCCAGGTGGGACCCCATGACGTCAGTCAATGACGTAACGTCTCTGTTCCCTCCTTCAGGAACCGAGGGTTACATACTGTACGTAACCGAGACGTTTCAGTAATCCTGTTAACATCCACCCTCACCCACGCAGTTTCCTCTGAACAATGGCAAAAAAAATAAAAATACAGCGAGACAGTTTAAAAGAGATCCTAAAATTTGTTTATTTGCTTTTGGTACAAGTTGAAAACTTATTGGTATGTATGAGAAAAACATTAACATACAAATCACTGGCTAAAGTGGGAAAAAACCCATTCAGGAAACTCAAGGCAAACTGACAAGATAATGTGACTGTTGTTTTTGAAGATTGCAGCATGCAGGCGACAGGAATATTTTGTCTTGAGATGATTCAATCACTTGTTAGATCAAAAACTACATCATGCGTTTATGAAATGTAAAAGGTTAGGCAGGATGAGTTCCTTGATCTAGTGAAGAAAAATACTAGTGTCTCATTACATGATGGCCTTGGGGGTAAGATTACTTGCCAAGCAAAAGTCCATTCTTCATGCCTTTTTATATCACTTTACTTACAGTATCTTCTGTATTTTTGGAGGATGCACAAGTCTTCGTAATTTAAAGTTTATCATCAGGGAGCTGTCCTGACACAATCTTAAAGGACTGTTTACAAGAATTGGCCAGTGTAATTGTTAGTGCTGGAAATACTACTGCAGCAGAGATAAAAGTCAGTAATTGCCGTTTTCACACAGGAAATTACGGCCACGACAGAGTCCTGGCAGCTCTCTGGTTCCTCCTGAACTGACAGTAGAGGTAAACAAGTCGCTGACGCTGACAGTGGAGACATTAAAGAGCCTTCTAACTTTGTATTGCCAACACCCTGCAGGGGGTGCTGTGTGGGATCAGAGCCAATGAAGGGGAATTTGGTTATTATCTCAGTGCGAAGCCGGCACTCTGAAGAAGCCAATGAAGCAAGGCTTCATTAACACCCTCTGAATATCAAGGCCTGCTGCATAATGCAAGTTTTTAAAACCCATTTGTTTTGCATTACAAAATGGGGCCTTCTTTAAAATCCCATTTGTTATGAGTCATGCTGAATGACAACGGCGTAACACGTTGTTACCCTTCAGGAACTTGGCATTAAAGACCCTGCATTAATTCAATGAAGCAATGAGACCGCAATCTAATAGGACTGCTAAGTCTCTGCTGTTCGCTGGTTTTAAAGAAAGGATGAGGCAATTACTTGAAGCAAAAGGGCTCGAATGTCTCTTTACTGGCAGTGACTGAAGAAATGTACAAAGGTTTTCCCATTAGAATTCAAATATTCCTTACTTGTGTTTGTATAAGTGTCAGAATGGATTCTTTTACCGAGTGCTGTCTCAGCCCACTTTAGCTGTGAAGGGAACATGAGTCACTGTCTACAAACTATAGTTGATAACTCATCTTACACTGCAAAAGCATAGGATGGGAAATTGCTTTGCTAAAAAGGCTGCTAGCTGCATTTGAATTTGAATTTAGTTCAAAAAAATAATTTATGCATATGTGATAACTTTCATCTCTGTATTTTGGAATCACCAGTACATAAAAAGAAACAGGTTAAAAAAAAAAAGTAAAGCTTATAAATGAAGTCTGTAATTTGTTTTAATATAAAACAGTTTTGTGTTCTTTCATACCTTGTTCGTATAGTTATAAACATTTTATAGTGCTACTGATATTTACAGATTACAATAAAATAGTTTCATTCATTTAACATGTTTTTTTTCTTTAAAAATAGTATTGTCAAAACATATATATATATAACTATATTTGTATTTAGGTGAACAAAATGTTTCAAATTGTGGAAAAATTGGGCTTAATAAATATCAGTAGGATTTAAAATGAACAAAATCAGAGGGGTAATTGTAAAGTTCAATATTTTTCAGCTTATTGACAATAATTAATCATTAATTTAGACTTTAAGTGCATATGAATTCTAATAAAGACAGAAAACATAATATAATAATCATTATTTCACACAGTTAAT
Source organism: Enteromius trimaculatus (assembly GCA_032361065.1). Taxonomy (NCBI): domain Eukaryota; kingdom Metazoa; phylum Chordata; class Actinopteri; order Cypriniformes; family Cyprinidae; genus Enteromius; species Enteromius trimaculatus. The sequence goes on along the minus strand of JAUMHP010000073.1, from coordinate 12,867,895 downwards.
TTATGCATCAATACCTACATAATATATCTGCAACAGTAAAAATTTAAAGGGGTAGTTCAGCCATCATTTACTCCCCCTCATATTGTCCTGTTTGGAATAATATGAGTAAATGATGACAGAAATATAATTTTTAGGTGGGATATACCTTTTAACTGTGTTTTTACTTGTCAATAAATACAATGTCTTAAAGGGTTACTCCAGCCAAAATTTAAAAATAGTCATTAATCACTTACCCCATGTTGTTCAAAACCTGTAAAAGCTTTGCTCGTCTTCGGAACACAACTTAAGATATTTTAAATGAAAACAGGCTTGTTACTGTCCTATTGACTACCAAGTAAATAACACTGTCCATACCCCATCTGCCATCAGTGGTTCAATCTGAACTTTATAAAAGCAACAAAGGACACTTTTGTACACAAAGAAAATGAAAATAACAATTTTATTCAACAATTCGTCTCATCTGCTTCACCGTAGTACCATTTTGGAGAATATCCACTGGACACAAAGACTGTATGCTGTTCTCTGTCAACTGTGCCACACGGATACATCATCTACATTTATTTACAATTTGATTTGAATGAAAAACGCATATCTGTGTGGCACAGCTGACGTACGGTATTTGTGTCCAGTTGATACTTTCCAAAATAGGGCTATGTTGACGGAGATGAGACAAATTGTTGTTTTTTTTATGTTCTTTGTGTTCAAAAAGTATTCATTAAAAAAAGGTTACTTCATAAAATTCAGATCGAACCACTGACGGCAGATGAACTATTATGATGATGTGTTTCATACTTTTCTGAACCTTGACAGTGTAATTTACTTGTCAACGAGACAGTTACAATCCTGCTGGTTTTCATCCAAAATACCTTAAATTGTGTTCCGATGAACTATGCTTTTATGGTTTGGAATATCATGGGGGTAATTGATTTTAATGACAAAATGTTCATTTTGCGATGGAGTAACCCATTAAAAACACAACTGGTCAATCCTGAAGTTAAACGTCAGTGTCCAGTGGAGGTGACCTGTCCACACAAGGAGACAGCGAGTCCTGACTGTGAGTAGAGCTTATTCCAGTGTCTGAGTCTGTGTCTGTTGCATCTGTTGGGGAGCATGTCAGCCTGACCTTGCTTGCTGTCTGCTGAGAGACAGTGGCCCTGATCTGGGTCTTCAGAGAGACAGGGCTAGGCTGGTCTGGACAGGCCCCCAACTCAAGTGCATTGAGTTGAGCAACCAGATGCTGGTATTCCTGGTTCTGGGACTGCATGGCTGTTTTGTTCCACTGTATTTCCTTCTCGATTTCCTGCGTTTGGGCATGGAGGGAAAGCCCAGCTCTCATGCTTGTCTCAAGTTCACTGCGTAAGTTTTCCAGCTCTAAGAGATCAGAGGAAGACAGCAAGAGGTTAGGTTCCAGATCTAATTCTGGACTTGCAGCTGCTGCTCCTTTCAAGTCCTCTAAATCTGAAGTCCAGTTCCTTAGCTCCAGGTCAATATCTTCAGAGAGCTGATCAATGAGTTCTTGGTGCCTGCAAACATGTAGTTCTAGTTGCTCGAGTCCATCGCTGGTGTACAGGTACTCCTGAAGCTGACTGTCAAGTTGGGACATCAACTGGCCCCCATCACTTTCTGACATGCTGGAGCGAGGAGTGGGGCTGTTCCTCAGTTGTTCCTCTGCATCTTCAATCTCCAAGTCTATCTCACGCATTTGGTGAATCTGTTGCCGGATGGTCTGATCCTGTGAGATGATCAACTGCACCAGCTTACTGATCTCTTCCGATCCCTCTGATCCATCTGCTTTCTGGATCTTCTCCAGTTTACGGAAGGCCTTCTTCACCATGCGCTTCTGCTTCTCTGCAGATACAGTCTTGGCGTACTGTGCAGGCCCTTGCTCCCATCTTTTGGACTTGGCTCCCCGAGACTTTGAGGCTCTTTTGGCTCCTTTGGATGATGGCACAAAATCACTGATCTTCATGAAGACAAACTGTATGAAAGGTCTCTCATCGCCCCAAGCATTCCATAGCCGAAGAATTCGAGTGAGAGGCGGCAGTGCTCTCTCAAAGCCCTTCCACCGTTCAAGGATGCAGAAGTCTTTAGGTTCCCCATGTAACAGCCTCTTACTCTCTGGTAAAGTCTGGTGGTCCTCCAATAAAGCCTTGACTACATCTGCGCAGGTTGTGTGCTTGGTCACACCACAGACTACTTTTTCTTCTCGACATACAAGCACCTGGATTTCCTTGCCTGGTGTTTCCTCTACAGGCTTAGACCTGGTAAAGAAATAGAACATGTGTCTATTATAATTATTACAAACTATATAAACTAGGCAAAACGTTCATAACAAAGAATTTATTAGACACTGGTGTTTTTATATGGCAGTTTCTATTATTAAAGCAATACTTTAACACTGGAGACTGAGAATATAGTGATTCCACTGATGCTCAAAAGCAGTAGTGCAGTACTGTAGAGGATAATTAAAAACTATTAAAAGCAAAAAGCTAATTGGATTGGGCCATTTATATGGATACACCTTAATAAATAAATAATAAAATGGCCACCATGGTCACTAACCATCTTGAAAAGTGTCCCCCCTCACATACAGTATACTAATGTGCCACAAACAGGAAGTTAATATCACCAACCATTCCCATTTTATTAAGGTGTATCCATATAAATAGCCCACCCTGTATTTTACTTAATGAATGACCTCAGAAGAATGCAATACATATGCAAGAATGCAGGTGGTTAGTTAATATTTAGAAGACCCTGTTGTTACCCTACACAAAAGTAAATAGTTAAGCTATTCACATAGCAGACCTGAACCCAGAACCCTGTTTTGTCATGCTCCTGTCAAATTTGAGATTTTGTTATTTTTGTTTTTTCATAAAGTGTTTTTTCAGTTTTGGAAAGAAAACATCCAAAAGACACTGTCTTTTAGAGCACTTTATTTACTTTTTAATACTCTATTCACCTGTGTCTTGCCTTAAATATTCTTATTCTGTAGGAATACAGGTCTTATCTTGAAAAGTACTTAAATTAAATGCAAGATTGCTATTTGTTAAATGTTGCATGACATAAGTTACTGTATGCAATGCTATTTTTAACAGTTAATCCCACATGCACACTTGTGCTTGTAATTTCACATAACATCATCAACATGACATCATAACAGAAGTGTACAACCCTAGCATTTACATAATAAGCAAGTAAAAGTATACACTAGCTTGTCCACACATGTCAGACACTGAAACAGACAATATGCTACAGTACAATACAAGCGCTTACAATCAGCTGGTTAACAATGTGCTTTCTTGGCTTTCTATACAATTCTGATCCATTTTAAGAGCTTGTTGACTACACTGGGAATTCAATATTGTTTTCATGAAATGGTCTATTTTATTTAGACTCTTCCAAAATTGTCATGAGTACAGGAAACAAATGAGGGGGAATGGAAGCACCTGTGTTTGTCTTGTGGGAAAATCAATGGTGACCAGCGGCATCCTGTTACATACATCCTGCCACCAAGTTCTTATATTGTGAGGCAATGGAACATTCTGGATTCCATTTGATGGATGTACTGCATACGCATACGAAAGGAGTAAAGGCCAATTCACACCACACAGACAAACGCCAACAGACTAGTTGGCTCAAGTTGACTGCTGTCTTTGGAATCTTCTGAAAAATAAGAGTCATGTTCACAACGCATCAACAGACACTGGCCAAGTGCCACTGACTGGGAAAAAAATGGATGATCCTATATTCACAATCCAAATTTTACTCTTATTAATGTATTTGTGTGTCATTATTCACATGAAAAGACGGTGAATTAAACAAAAGAGGCTGTTGGTGAAGCTGTGGTTGTTGTAATTTAAATGAAAACGAATTCTAACCAACTCCAACCAACATCTGACAGGGGTGCCACACTGATCCAACTGTTGGAGTCTTTTGGCATTTGTCTGTGCGGTGTGAATTGGCCTTTACAAACATGTACAAGCCTGGTTTGCAATGTACTGTAGATTAGATGTATCTGTTGTGCCAATAATCACAACACCTGAGACATCGTCAGAGAACCACTGAAGGTGAAAAGAACAGAACACTCTGCGTCTCAACTCACAGAGCAAACACAAACACACGTGTGACCACCAGACTTGAGCCTTGTACTACAGAGAACACGCTGTATCCTTCTACAGACTCAACACAGTGACTGGACAAGGAACATAATCTCCTGAACTCAAGTCTATCAAGGGTTATTAGGCTGTACAAAATTATGCTTGGGAAATTAAACACTGATTTAACAAAACGTGCGGATCATTCAGTACTACAGTATATCTCATTACCATTGTTCATTATCATTAATAATACAAAGAGTTAGGTATTGATTACATTATAAATCTTTATGCAGCAGATGTAAAATTTGTGACCGTTAAGAGCAGATAGGAAATCGTATTCTACGGGTATTGCCTGTGTCGACTGATTAATTAACAGGTATCTGAGAGATTTTAGTGAGCACATGTGAACCGAAGAGAGGCAAATGTGAAGGGAGGAATTCATAAGTGAAATGTTCACATTATAATTCATAAGAAACATATTATCTACACTGTTGTCAAAGACAAAAGAGATTTATGGAGCATGTTTTGCAAAAAGTCTTACTGCTTTAAAAATGCAATGTGTTACTTTTCTTTGTGATTAATAGTGGAATTTACTAGCGGTTTCTGCATTTTTTGTGTAGCCAAGTGCTTCTATTTAAAAACCATGAAAGATTTTTGATGAAAAAACAAAAACTAATTTTCAGAAAGAACTCTACTTGAGAAGACAAAACATTTTCACTTCATGTTTAGGTGGACCATTTTGTCTCAATCTCTTGAGCAAAGCAAAGTATAGTTTAAGAATCGTAATGCTGCTTTTAAGGTTCTTATTTAAGCCTCTCAACAGAGTGACTTTATGTTTTGGTGCACTAAAATACCCATACAATTACTGCAGCTGAGTTTAATAACCACCTCCAGTTTAAACTGTCGTTGTTAGAACATACGCCTTTGTATGTTCACAAAAAACATGAATTAAATCAGCAGTTAAAATGTTATTCTGCATTGACCACATTAAATAAAGCAGACGTAGAGTTAGATTACCTTTGATTACATTTCACTCTGAACATTTGAGATAATTACAGTTGGCTTATGCTTTAAAGGTGATTTTACAGCATCATAAAACTATTACGTCCCCTCAGAGAGTCTCAAGCTTAAAAAGACTGATAAAGACAGGTAAAATGTCTTTCTGCGCAATAAATCGTCTGCATAGAACATGCATATAAATAGATAAAATGTTGAAAGACATAACCTAAAACCTGATGTAAACTACTGTGGCATAGCCATCCAAGAAAGAATCCTCTTTAATCAACCCACAACAAACACTATTGAATAATTAACCATTTAAGCCAAGGTGGAAACACTGAGACATCAAAAACTTAAACGGCAAAGCCAATTATGCTGCTGATGACATGAACCTTAAAGAGTGAGAACTTTTAAAAAGAATTTTGGCAGTAATTTATGGGCTTAAATTAAATTAATCCGCAACCTTTTTTTCAGGCCATTGGGCGTAGCTCCACGTCGTCCACAACATTTTTGACGTCACTTAAACGTGTCAACTACTAAATACTTTCTAAACATAAATTTACGCTTTTTGTCATTTGTTATTATGTTTAGGCTCCATCTCGAACACTGCCATAAATCACGACAATATACTTTTTATGTTTTGTTACGTGCAACGCCGTCGTCACTAACAGCTAACGTGCAGTTACGGTTGCTATGGTTACCTGCTTACGCAAATTTCTGTTTGCGTGTTTACGCATTCAGCACATTTTACTGACTGTTACGCTATTAGAAATACATGCTTGCAATAAAAAAAAAACACTAACTTTTAAAACCTTCAAACCTATTCTTCACGTGGTTCAAGCTTTAATAAGGAAATCCATTCCTAGTTTATACACAGAATAATACAACTTACATTCTCTAAGTAGCCTACATTTGGACAAAAAGAATGCTACATGCACTAACTTTCCTAATGATAATTGTAATTAAGACCTAAACAAAATAAATAGGTCAAATACTGAATAATATACTACAACATTAGGCCTTTTCAGCTTATTTCATCAAGCTCAGGACGCACCGTCACGCACATCCGTCGTCATGCAGGAATTAATGTTTAGAAAAAAAAAAGACTAATTGTGGAGACTCCTTTTGCGTTACTTAACGCCAGCTACCAGCATCCAAGAGAGGCACCAGTGCAAGCAGAACAACAGCATTAAGCGTAACTCGACTCTCTGCGACCATGCAGCGAAACACTTGAGTGAGAGCAAGTGCTGTTGTTACAGTGACGAGCGTTTACAGCGCATAACAATAACTGTACGCGTTTAATCACGAGCGATTCTGAGAAGAAAAACACTTAATTTCGACCTTTAAATAAATATATATGTATATATTGCATGAACCTCTATGGTAATGCTTTGCCATCTTAAATGAAATGGATGGTGTGAATCATACCTGTTCTTCAAACGCGCCTTCAGAAAGTTTTTTCCAAAAGGAGCCATCGCGCGTCAGTATGATCACAGGTCAGATCCAAGACATCGTGTTTCAGAACTGAGCGCGTAAAGCTAATCAAGAAAGTGCCACTGAAGTGCTGGTCGTGGAAAAAAAGTTGAACAACTCGCGAACTTCAAAGTAAGAGGAGTTTCATGCAGGGTCGGCCCAGTTCACACGGAGGGAGGCGACAAAACTCGCCTGTTGGAGACTGTGTGAAGCTGATTGTGATAGCATCTCTGCCCTGTTTTGGAGAACGGGGAGTGTCGTTGCACACTTTGTTTCAGCGTCTGTAACTCTGTGTGTGTTTTTCCTCTACGCTACGTCTCTCCGATAATGTTCACATATTTACCTGAAACAATTTGAATCAGTTAGATGTCAAAATAAGCTTACAGTTTTAATGAATTACAAACTGTTAAAAGGCGTTTATGTTACAATCTTTACCAACTACTTTAATGGGTTGTAACACCAACAGCAAACACCAAAAATATATTCTTTTTTATTGCCATTCTCCATGAATTCTGCACTCCCTTTTCATTTTAAACGCGGGCTTTAAAAATGATCAATTTCATGGCATGAAATTTGATGGCATCAAATTCATGCTATATTTTTGACACTCTACAAACAGGATAGCCTATTTTTACACAGAATCCAACACACCTCAGGAGTTTGGTGCTCATGTGTGATATTGATTTGTTAAACTGTCAATCCCTGGTCTTTTATACCGTATAATGATGAATTGTAATGCATCATAATAATTCAACCTTGACATTTGCTATTATATATCTGGACAGACTATTTGTTTTTGGAAACAATCAAAAGCACAGGCTGTTTCATTACAAACTGTACAGAATGAATCTTTTAAGATTAAGCATCACACACAGTTTCCATTTTATCTTGGTACAATTTGAGCAACCTATAACAATGGAAGGAATGATGGACAATAAGAGTTATTATTGGGTTAATGTGCAATTGAACAATAAAGCCTAAGATAGGTCACTATTGAATTCCGTCAATATCAATAAGTTCAGATGAAAGCATTGCACATCCTCTCCAACTTTAATCATCAGGCTTCTCTAAAAACTAATCACAAATCCACTTCTTCAATCACGTTCCCTTCACCAGAAGGAAGGCAGGAACATCAAATGAGCATTTTTGAAAAGTTTTGACGTCAACAATCAAAGTGGGTTCTGAGGTGTTTGCTGATGTCATCGTGACACAGGACAAGGGGGCACGGAGGGAGGGAGGGAGAATGAGAGATATGGAGATGGATAGGGAGGGGTAGGAATGATAGTGTGCTCCTCTGACATCATAGAGGCTCTTATATACCGGGTGGAATGGAGCCCGCCATTCCTCACTTCACTTCTGAGAAAGCCAAGAGAAGACACAGCAAACAGGTTGGATAAGAAACCAAGAAGGCAGCATCGTGACTTCTGCAGGGACACGCTGCAATTTTCTTTCTCTGTCTCTGTAACGCTCTTACAACTTATCTCTCATATTCCTCCATCCGTTTTCATACTATTTTATGACCTTTAACCCTATGGACTTGGGCCCAGCTTGAATGTGCAGAAACTGTGGGACTACTAAGAAAATGCAGATGCAGCTGACCTCCGTTATCCTCCTTTTTTTATTGTGTAATGGACTGTGTTCAGGTAGGTGCACTTTTATCAATTTACACAGACTGATTTTACTTCTCTAAAAAAAGCATATTACCATTCAAAATGACTAATCTTTAAGAAGGTAACATTTTATGATGATGATGAATTTTAATATTCACCTATTATGTCTTTTACGGTCTTTTACTGTGATGATCCAACTAAATATTCAGTATAATATCAAGATTATTTTATTAGTACTGAATAAAGAAAACTTAAAAATACATGTTAAATTGATAGAATCAGATAGACACTTATGAAAATTATATCTGATAGATGTCCTTTGATTTTGGTCACATTTGCAGCAGAACAAGTTTCTGCTTTATATTGCAGAATCACAATTTTCACTTACTTAATGTGTTATAGTCATTTTAACCATATACATTTAAACATGATGCTGGGCAAGTGATGTATCGTATGGTTCTACCCATATATGAATAATATCCATTTCACTTTCTTTAGATCTTATTGAATTTACAACAGACTCACTGCTGCAGACAAGAAATGGGTCTAGCTTCTCTGTACTTTGATGTGTATATGCTCAGTCCTATGCTTAAAACATGCCAACATTGTGTGTTTTCTCTCTTTTACTCTCTTATAGATATAGACCAGGGAAAAAGGGCAATAGAGGAAGAGGTACTGAGAAGTCTCCTCACATCAAAGGTACATTCTTGCTTTTAAAACACCTGTTGAGTGCAAGCCAACAGAGGCTATACTGGCCTTATAAGGGGCCCTAATATAGATATGCCCTTTGACTGTGGGGCAACTGAATTTTAAAAGAAACTCATGGTTATTTCATAGTTTCTGGTTTTAAGAATACAGCATGGCATTGGGGCTTTAAACTGTATCATCACAAGCATTAAATCTGTGTACTAAGACATTTGGAGAGGGACTTTCACGGTAAAACCAGAATAGCAGGATTTATAGTGAAATTAGATTTGTGCTTTAGTCATTCAACAGTCCACAAATGTATTTGCTAACTGCTGTTAAATGTAACACAAAATTACATGTTTTGTAAACTATTGATTAACAAAAGAGATGCTCCCAATCAGGCAGCATATCAGAAGCGGTGTACTCATAAAGCAAAACGGATGAAGCTTTTACGCTCTATTGGTGGACCAAATGATGTTTCATTGCCTGAAATGACGCTCAGCTGCCTTCATTCATTGAGCAATGTTTTGCACTGCATTAACATCCATTATCTATCGTCGGTACCTCTGACTGTTATCCATTATCAATAGAGAATTGTGTAGCATCACAGTGTTTGTAATTTTCTTTAGATTTTTTTTTTAACCCCGACCACATTTCTGGCTTTTGTATCTTTCCATACAGACATCCTCTCTACTGCAGAGTTAATTAAAAATTATGACTTTAAATACTGGCATTAAATATGATGTCTTTAAGGCTAATGCCTTTAAAATGTCAGCTGGCAAGCCTAATTAAATGTAGTGAAATAGTTACTTTATTGGCAGACAGCCGCAGGTCTTATGCAGGTGACATTTCCCTCTGTTATTTAATAAAAAAGACCTTTCATTTTAATATGTTTGAATTACTCACTTACAACTCAAAGGTGATTGTGTTTTTAAAGAACAGTGTAATATAAGACTTTGAAACACTTACAGTCAACAGGTTGAAAACAGCTTTCCAGATATCACACCAGGCCTTGATCTTGTTAGACTAATTCTGTGAAGGCCAATAAAAACACTAGGGAAAACTCAAAATGCGCTTACCCGGTATTGGCACCCTGTAAGTGGCTGAGAATATAGTAATGGCCGGAGACAGCTGATATAAAGCTGAGAGTGAGACTGTGTCATTGAAAGTAAACATTTTGCTCTTTCACTGTGTGTGCAGGTAAAGCAGAACAAGCACATCGCCCCCCTGTGGCAGCTGCCGCTCCAGGATGTGTGCAGGATGATGAACCGTCTCGGGGAGTCGTGGCAGGGGGCCTGGGGCAGCGAGGAGCAGCAGGAGGAAGCAGACGTTCAGACTGACTATGACCAGAGGGTTTCAGGATCCCTCGCCCAAATGCTTGAGGAAATGCATGACCTTCAGAACCTCTGCAGGGTCCTGCAGCCTAGAGAGGTGAGAGAAAACACACACACTGTATACTGAGACAGTGACATGCTCTAATATGAAGTCAGCTTAGCAGTTTATTCTCTATTCACCTAACAGTTTATAAGGACTGTTTTTTATGTTTAAATATATAAGGTGGTTAATGCCACTTTTTTTTTTATAAAGATAAATGATTAATGCAGATTTATTTAAAAAAATGCTGCCAAATTGATTAAAACACAAGCTAAAAATGATTGCTTACCTAAAAAGGCCAAATGGTTTATGAACATTATAATTTTTGTCATTTAGCTGATGATTTTTATTCAAGTGTTATTTTAGTATGCTATGAGATAATATTGTGGATTTTGCTAATGATTTTTTTAATTTTTAATTTAAAGTTTTTAATTCAGTTTTTCTGTGTTCATTTTAGTAATTGTTTTTGTAGTAAATCACTTATTAGTTTTTAATTGCAATTGTAGTTATTTTAGGAAAAAGAGAATGCATAACTATATATGGGTAGTTGAAAAAGAAAAATTGGAAAAATTGTGTCCTATGGTGGGATATAGTAAAAATGTAGAAAATAAAAATGTACATGCAAATAACTTGAGACAAATGTATCTTTAGAGTTTTTTTTTATTAAATAAACAAAAATTGCCCTTGCCTTTTAAGTGTGGCCCTATCATTTTGAGAAGTAGACTCCATCAGTTATACATCTGATTCAAGCACACTCCAGTGCAGCTCTGAGGAGAAATTATTAGAAAGAGCCGGGCGATGTAGTAAGCATCAGTCACGACATGGCAGCTGATTGACAGCATTGTCCACCCAATTGCTGTGATTTTCAGCCCTGTAATAATCTGAATTTTGTTGGGGGGGGAACAGTTTAACCATCCTGTCTTTCATTTCAGCTTCAAGACGACCAAGAATATCTGGAGCTGGACCAAAACAGCGACAGTCCACTGAAGAGGAAATCCCCATATATACTTAAAAGGCAACTGCGCACCAATAAATCGAGACGGCCGTACATTCTGAAGAGAAGCGTGTATTACTGATGCCCAAGACCCTCAGATGGAAAAACATTTTTACATTTTGTGAATATGTGTCTGTTTTCAATGTTGTAGTACTACAGTAGTGATATAGTAATTGTATGTTCTGTTTTAGCTGAAACTTTATTTATTAATGTGCTCCAGAGGTCAATCCCTTCTTCTTCATTATGGGATGGACGATGTAAATAAAACAACAGTCAATTCAAGAGTTATTAAATTTATTTATTTATTTAATGTATATTTATTTTTCTTCCAATGTAATTAAATCATACTTATTAAAACTCTTTATGAAAAATCTATTATTATTTCACTGGAGGAAGCCTTTTTTACGTCCATGATGAGAAGAAAATTTCTGAAGTATTTTGATTTAAATACAGTATTTAAATACAGAAATTAGTTACTTTTGGTGTATACACACACACACACATATTGAAAAACAATGGTTGTACAAACAATTATCACTTAAAAAAGCTTTTAGATTTTAGAAATATTTATAAAGAAATGGCAATAATAATTTAACAAAATATTACATTTTAAAGTAGAAAACATTCGAACAGTTTTCTTTTTACAGAAAAAAATATTTCTACATAAAAACATTTCTACATATTTCTACATAAATAAAAATAAATATAAAATACAATTTCTAAATAAAATGAACCACAAGACTAACAAAGACGGCTAACACTGATTGTCCAAAATCATAAACAAGCAAAGTTGGAACCAAACTAAGCAAATAATTTAGCTTGAACTTTCAGTTTAAGGAAATTATTTAGTATCTACAGGTACATTTGGATTGAGGCTGATATGAGTTAACCAAACACACACACACACACACACACACATATACATATAAAACACAATATCCTGAAGATGACAAATCTGCCTTCTATGAACAGAAAAACTGTCTAAAAACGAATTTCTACAATGTCTTTTACACACTCATTTGCGCTCTAGCCGAGATGTTATAGCAAATAAAAATAATAGGGGAATATATTTCATTACTCTCCATTAAGAAAATAAAATTCCTCTAAAGGACATTCGACTTCTTTCATGAGCAACAACAACAGTATCCCTCTGATGAATGCACAATGATTTGTCAAACCCTGAGCTGTATGCACATCGCTTTCATTAATGAAATGGAAAAGAGAAAGCTTGTTGGTTTCCATTACTGTAATTGGCCACTGCTCATTAAAATTACTAATGCAGCTAAGTAATTACCTCTGAAAAGCGCTGAACAACTCAAACAGACCAAATATATTTTTCTCTGTGACCTTTTGACACTAACTGTAGGCTGCTGCATACGTAATGATCCTGATACAATTATCAATCAATTCAAAGCCCAAATTCATGGTATACTAGTTAAATATTAACATAAATGACAAATGTACACATCAGCAATATTTTACAGATAATTCAGTTAGTAATTATTAGAGCCTGTTTACCAGCAGATGGCAGTGCAGTCTAATGCAACACAGGCCCTCAAAAGGCAGCAAGTGCTATTTATCTACATAATCATCTATATTACATTTCTAATACCAAAATACATAAGTTATATTTTATATATCAGTGTACGTGCGTAATTTATTGGGAGTCATAACTATCAGCTCTATGATTCAGTAGTGCCAAAATAAATCTTTCAGTTAAAGCTGTAAGCACTTCGATGAATGCATTTACATAGAGAGGGATAACTATTTGTCATTCTGTGAAAAGTAAATAAAGTTGTCTCTTTAAACTTAAATGGTCTAAATATGATAAAAGAAAAGGTTTTATTACCTTTGCACTACTTACTGTGTGCTGGTACTATATGACTGAGATGATTATAAATAGCAAGACATCTGTGAATATATTCAATCACATGACATGTTTTTATTGATGCACATGTGTGCAGTTCTGTTTAGAGAGTGCTTTTCTCTCTCTCTCTCTCAATTATTATTATTTTTTTGACGATTTCTGCAGGCATTGATCGCATATGGCTGCTTGTCTTGTTTGTCACTCACTTTATTGCCTGCTGTTGAAGTCTAGGGAAAAACAGCCGTGTCCTTCAACAAGGTCCCACACAATACAGATAGGAAGACAGCCACATATCTCTGTATTTACAGAACACTGATTATTTGATGGTTGTGTTTTCATGCTGCAATGTGTTTGATATTTGAGCAAAGCGGCAGCTGTTCCTTTCTCCGAGTCCTCAAGATATATATAAAAAAGGTAATGTTTATCAATATAAAACTTTCATTAACAAAAAAAAAAAATTCTAGAAAGGTTCAAACATTTTTTTAAATAAAAACAGCACTCTTTTTTCTAAAAAAGTCACAACACTTTGAAAAAGGCCATGGATTGTGAAGGGACACTGGGGAAATGCAGTTCTCCTAAGCATCATCTGTTGTGTCCACGCTAGTGCTCCTTAATTGTTTTGGCCACAATCCAGTACTGGAGCTGTCTTTAATTTAGCTCTAATTTTCCAATAGAAGCACAGATTGACAGTATAACAGCCACGGATCTCTGCCGCATCCCGGTCCTGATGCAAAATGAAAGTCATTGCCTTCATCTGGGCTGGGCGGTGCATCTCCTACCAGGCGGTTACATCAAGATAATTGCTTGTGAAAGAATGAGATTAGTTCTCTTTGTGAGAAATCTGATTGTGTGGATTGAATCTGATTGTGTGAATTGGATGATGGTATAACAAGGATGACCTTGCTCTCTGCCTGCAGAGTAAATAATTAGGGCCTGCATATGGACAGTATTACACAGCTCAGAAGTAACAGCCTCTAACAAGAGAACCTGAACTAATCGAACTTACTGTCTTCTTGCAGTGAACCAAATTGAAGTGACCTCCCCCAAAGCAAAGGCAGATCCTCATCAGAGTCCTCATTAAAAAACAAGCCATACTTATGACTTACAAATTAATATACTGGTGGCCTAACAAAACACAGGACACCTGGACATTTGACACCACAGGGTATGTGATCATTATAGGATGACACATCTAGACATTTTATAAGGTGCTGAGTTAGGTGTTGAGTAGATGTCTGGTGCACAAAAATGGCACTATTGGCAGTTTCAATCTGACTGACTGGTGGGACACAACTTTCAGGAGTTTGTGTCCAGTAGTTTGGATCAATTTAGAGGAGCCAGTATGAAGAATTAATCAAAGGATCTGTTAAAGTTCATCGTTAAACTTTTGATATATATTTAGTTTTGCTTGGATGCTTAGTTCTCTCCCCAAACAAGGTTCTAAAGAAGCTAAATATAGTTCAAACACAAATATTTTTACTGACATATTGCTCAATGCACATTTCTTTAAGTTTACATGTATGCAAATGTGTTTGCAGTATACTTTGCATGAAATAAATGTATATCAAATAGTTTTTTGTATCCATTAGTAGCTATTTTCACTAGGGGTAGCAAGTAAAGTTGCATATCCTGTTGTGTTTTTGTGATGTGTCCATTAATAATATGCATTTTGATTACAAAGTCTGGATGTTTCTTTGGTCATACAGTCTCTTTCTTAGTAGGCGGTTTTTGGCCATGATAAAGAAAAATGTCTTGTGAAGAGTTTGGATTATGAGTAGGATGGAACTTTTTACAGGGATATTACTTTACAGTAATGGCATATTTTACAAAGAAATCTAAAAACCCTCCTACCCAAATCACCTAAAAAAGCAAAGAAACAAATGTCATTAAATACGTCCATTGACACAGAATGGCAAAGGAAAAGGAAAAAGCAACATTTCAGCAGCAAAAAGCAACCTTATCCAATTTGTTCCTCTCCCATGCTGGCTCTTTTTAAAGCTCCCTCTAGAAAAGGAAGAAAGAAGCCTGATGGTCTTCGACAGGCTCCAAGCAGAGCCATTAAAGAGCCTGATGGAGACGGCGGCAGTAATTGTCACACGGGAGGAAAGAAAGGTAGCCACTACGAAGGCTTTTAAATGAGCTGATTGCATCTCTTTGGCTGCCAAATTTGAAATGACTACCCTCAACGTCGCGCCTCTATTTTCACAGGCTCCGCTCGGTTATTACATGGCCTGCAATGGGAATGTGGGAAAGGGGATAGGCCAGAGTGCCTTTGTTCTCCGCAGCACCGCAGTCTCTCCCGTTTTTAGCGCTCCCAGCAGTGCGGTGCTTTTAAAGAAGAGCCTAGGGAAATGAGTTATCTCCACTCTACACGCAGGGAAAACCCTGCCATTAATCTTTAATTAAGGCTGTTACAATGGAGAGGGACACTGCAGTAATAGGAGAGAAAGAGAGAGCAAAGGGGTCTGCTATAACAACAGGAGACAGACAGCGCATGAGTACATTAGTATGAGCTCATTCAACCATCATCAAAAACACGTCCTCTTATCATCTAACATACTTTGAAGAGGACCCGTGCCACTTCAGCAAATACCAGGATAATTCTACTATTGTTATACAGCATATTGAACTTTCCCAAATATTGATGTACTATGAAGTTGCGTCTGTAATGGATGTATAATATTTCTATGATAGTGGGGGCAATTTGTGTTTGCTGTATTGTTTACTCCCTCGCGGGAAGAAAATGGATTAATTTCTTGCCTAATGGCTCATTGCTTGCAAATTGATCCTTAACGCTTTCTGTCCTGGCTTAGAGTTGAATGTAACACATGAAATTCAAGTAAAATTATGAGGCTTGCTGCACTCAGCAAAGGGTAAATAAGTTCAATTAACATGACGTTGCTTTTTCAATAAGCGCAATGTACAAAAATGTAATCTTAAGAGCCTAAAAGCACAGTATTTACATTGCTTGAATGCATTCAAAATGAAATTAATATCCAACCCTAAATCACTCATCCAAGGTTAGCTGTGATAGTACCGCTCTAGTATAAATTTTAAATGGCATCCGCATTACCGAGCATCAGCAAAACGAGCATACTTCACAGTCACTTCTACAGTAACTCCCGAACTTGACAATGAAAGGTCAATTACCCTTTAAAACAGATGCATTTAAATGTCTCCACACACTTAAACAAATTATTTGTGATGTTTTAGGTTCAACTAAGTTGTTTGATGTTTCAATGGTAGCATTTTAGTTAAAACACTTTACATGGATCCCAAAGAATGCAAGATTGTCCTTTTTTAAGTGTCCGTATGCAATTAGTTCAGCAATCATGTATCTTCTTGCTCTGTCTAGTGTCAGAGATCTCTCTCTGGCACCGGAAGCAGAGGGATCTATCAACTGCTGCAGAGTGATGGGCACCCTCAGTTTCATAAAGCTGCTCCATTGAGGCAGAGTGTCATCAGACAGTAGTTAATACTTATGAAACTTTAATGGTTTACTGATGAAAGCTGCGTAGAGGAGCAGGCAGGAGCCCAGAGCAACACTCCGAGGGGACCAGCAGGATAAATGAGACTAATTATTGGATGAGGGTAGATCCGGTTCCAGCGCCTCTAGCATGATATGTGACAGCAGCTGAGAAGAGCCAGATGTGGGTCTCTACCTTGGTGCATTGCAGTGATGGGATATTAAACCACCGTGGCCCAGGGGACAGTAAGCATAGCCAGAAATGGTCCATTCCAACACCTGTGGCGTTGTGTCTCTGGGCCCACAGATAAACACCTGCTTATCGGTGTAAGGTGTGTGCTAACCAGCTAACGATTGCCAAGAGACGGATCCTTTGTTCTTATCGGACAGGGACTATAGGTCTTGTTTTACTCCAGGTTTATCCTCCCCTCTCTGGATTCATCTAAGCCACTTGCATCCATGCTGTAATTGACTCAGGATTGTCTGTAAAAATGGCACAGCCCTGTTGCAGGGCTTGGTCAGTGATACATAAAAATGTGAAAGAGATTCATGTCAATCTAAACTGTCCACACAAGCCAACCTAGTGTCATAAAAAAATGTACCTCTGTGCACTTTTACGTGCCTTACTGCACGTTTCCCTGCAGTTTCAAAGAGAAATGAAAACTCAATACGTTATACAATACGTGAACCCTGCTACATTTTTATTACTTCGATATAGGCATGTATTGCAGCATTTCCGAATTCAAATATCCGTGGATTGTTGCTAAAATTAATGCTCTATCATGCTGAAAATGTGCCCTGCACCAAATCCAACCCTAAACCTACCCGACAGTGTTAATAAATGTAAAACTGATATAAAGACACATTTCATTTTACCCAGATTTGAACTGTTTGGTTGAACAACAGTTACACGGGATTCAAACCAGAGCTCTCAAGTACATCTCTGTACTCCGTGAGCTAGGGAACAAACCTACTGTCTATCAAAACCCATAGATATGAAGCTGGATATGTCTAAAGCTAACATTCATAAGCATCAGCTTTCAAATATCCCAACATATTAATATTGTTTTGAAGTCATAACATGATATTCTTCAAGTAATGGTGCTTTATTAATCGAAACTTTGTAAATCTGTGTGAAAAGGAATACTGTAAAAGGTGTCAGAGTTTTACTGCCTCTAGTGTTCATTTCTTTTGGAAACTGCAGGAATACTGTATGTACTTACTGGTACTTATTTTGTGTCTCGCTAAAAAGTGCACCAAGGTACAGTACGTTTATGCCATGGTAGATAAAAGAAGAGACAGTATTTTTGGGGAAACATGTTTTCATGTTCCACAGAAAGAACAGGTTGTTCTTTGTGAGTTAAATGATTACAGAATAGTTATTTTAGGGGGTCAACTATACCTTTAGACTCAGATGCTGTTCTGTGGCAAGTAAAATTGAAAGCACTTTAAGAGTTGTCATCTGATCAGTTGAATTCTACAGGATTTCCAGGTGGAAGCAAAGCTGCCACTAAATATCTCAACAAAAAAATAAAACTGTAACTGGCTGTTTTAAAGGTCAGTCAGATGCTCTCTTGGGTGGTCCTTGGCCAATGAAAGCTGCATAGAGTCCAGACTTTCTGCTGTCAGTCTTAACTTCTGGCTAGATGAGACTATTGTTCCTTTAACATTTATTTTAGTATACCACACCTTTGAGATGTTTTTCTGCACCGGAATTCACAGTGAAGCTGAAGTTGCAGATATTTTCCTATTGGAATGTGCATCCAAGTGTAACGGATTATCAGAAAAAGAAAAAAAGTATGTGAAATTGGTTCTATGCAAGGTTTTGAGATTTGAACATTGCACTCAAAAGTGGAGTAAGATGAATGCAAACATGCCGGGGTGATGCTCAAGCAGAATAAATGATCGAAGATGGCATGCATACTGTATATCAAGAGATGACCAGCTATTTAGATTAAACATCACAAGGTCAAATTTAAAAAACATGTGCATGGCTGAATTTTTTACAATAACATCTACTGTAACATGCATTTGCGTATTATCATTCCATGCCGACTTTAACTATTTTAAAAAGTTTTTTATATTATTATCATTCCTTCAGGTTTATGTAGCGCATGTTTGTTCTTTAAAACATGAGTGCAGAGGAGGTTTGACGGAACGTGGCCCTTCTGTTTCAGCGACTGTTTGTTTCACAATGACACACCCGCCCCCAAACATATCAACACACAGATCACATCCTTGTCATCGCAGCTTCCCCGTGAGCGTGAGAGCGTCTAATCGCAAAGGGACCTTAGATCAGTGGCCGTCAGACAGTCGCCGGCTTATTACAAGCCATTCATCACCCACATCTCTGTTTTGAGCTCCTCTGCTCCTTGGGGAACAGCTTTTTACGGCCCTTTGTTTACCCATCAATCTGTTCATGCTTTTCTTTTCCATCCTCTTCATCACGTCTTTCTCTGACATCCATATCACTAGGCCCTTAAACCATTCAAAAACCCATATGCATGCCAGCAACTACCTTTTGTTGCTGTTGTATGTTGCAGCACAAAACAGATCAAATACAATTACAATCATGCCTTGATTGCTTTTATAGGCGCAGAATAGCTGTTATGTGAAGAATTATTTTACAGACAAGCTATATAAAAGTTAATAGCTAACACATTTAATTTTTAGGATATGATAGTGTTTATTTCATTGCTTTTAAATGTAAACTCTGATTTACTGTGGCTGCCATTCTAATAAATAGCTTAAAATATTCACAGATTGGTGGTAAATTCAAGCCACCGGAGAGATGAGAGGTGCTGGGTTCAATAAAATTCAATAAAAAAAACATAATTCACACGTTTCAACATATTTTTTTCCCTCCACACTTTTTACATTTTATCTAAGGGTAATATTTCAAAAATTCCTGGCTGGCAACCAAGAATAAACCTCAAGCACTGCATGCGTTTTACTTGGAAATGCTTTCAATGCTTTCAATTTGTTGTCAATCATGGTTTTTCATCTAAAACTTGTATTTAGGCAATTGCAGTAACTCACTTTGGTTTTGTTTAATGTTTCCATGCATCTATTTCACCTGGAACATTTGGTTGTCCATGTCTGACAACCTTGCAAAGATACTGTCCTCCTTATAGCTCAGTCACAAATGTTTAGGTGATGTGACGTACATGCTTTTAGAATCCCTAAAGGGGTCAACTATTTAAAGCCTTTATTAGCTCTTTGGCTTAGACGTCCCTGAGGCAAATGTCGTAATATTTCTATCTTAAAGCGATATATTTATATATCAGGGTAAAGTTCTGGCGGAGAGATGCCTTCCGTTGCAAATTCAACCCCCATGCTGTCACATTAACGGTGTAATATTGAGGTTCTGATAAATCTATAGTTTCACTGTAGTGCTCTGGGGCTTAATCAGCTTGCAGTTTGAGACAGATCGAAGTGGAATTACTTTCATATGAAACTCAGCTGAACTTTTTGAGTTAAAAACAATCGATTGGTTCCCACTCCCTGCCTATTATCTTCCTCCTGCCTCTCTGAAGGTATTAACATCCATAATGATTTTTCTTGGGAATCAGATGGTGTGAGAGATCCTGAGCGCGGCGGATCATTTGGGAATAGGATAAGAGAAGCCTCTCCGCCTCAGATTCACATCATCTGATTGCATGGTTTGCTACCTTATTTACGCAGACCGGCTGCCATGGAAACCTCGAATCGATTGGGTGATGCTCCGCACGGGGCCAGGAGTTATTACGGCATATTGGTTTTTCTGGACCATTCTGACACCTTTTAAAATGCACATTAGCTATGGTTTCCCACATATCTCGCCTGCCATATGGACTCACCTAAGCATTAGTTCCACTCCACTTTGAAGGGCAGTGCTGCTGTGGCCTCAGCTTTTCTTTACCTGCGCTCAAAATGTGGAAATTGCTGGGTCTGCAATAAAAAAAGGTCTTTCTAGTACACTCTGCATGTTGCATGTGTTTGCCTAATGAATGGAATGATCTTTAGAGATACAGTTGTCTAGACATACATAATTATTCTAAACGCTTCCTCTACATGTTAATGTATGCGTCGACTGTAATGCCTACACACTGTATGTAATATTGCAACGTTGCTCTGCTGTATGGAAAGATGAATGATTAGGAAGACAACTGCAATATTATCCTTCATAATGCACAGATTATTGCAAATTTGCCTGCCTCCCTGTGGTATAAGAAATATTTGTACGTTCCAAAGATAACTGTAACAGAACAAAAGGCTTAAAAAGGGAATGATATGATCATAACTTTAAGAGTAATACAAGAAACCAAAGTTATAATTCATAAGCATCCACAAAGACCAGACTCCGAGGAAAAAAATTTGTTTTCATACATCAATGTTTTGCCCACATATTCTCATAAAACAAAACACTCTTTTTTCAGGCAGAGACAGAATTTTACAAATCATCTGCTGAACAAGTTTCATCACTCTGATTTATTTGTGATTGAAGAAGTTAAGCGTTACAGTTGCCTGGAGTCTCTTCTACTGTACCCATCATTTATCATGGTAAAATTAATTTTATTATTCAAGAAAGAAATTTGCTAAGTACTGTAAAGCTATTTTGCGTTTAGCTTTCATTTTTCTTTCAAAAACCTTTGTGTAAAATACATTGTAGTACATGATCAAAATGAGAGAGCAAAAAGCAATAATGCTGCTGAAATTTCTATGAAATGTGCATGACTTATTGAGAGCCAGCTTTGCTGGTAGGGTGATTCACAGTAGCTTTTATTAGAGTGATTGGCATTTTACAGAGCCCACGCTTTTTCAGAGATCCTTAAATTTATTTCAAGTGTTTTGTGGAGGGGGGGAAATAAAAAAACAAATTACTGCAGAAGAACGACTTTCTACTGTCCTTATTCCGATTTTGTATTGAGTCTTGATGTCCGGAGAAAATTTGGTTCTTGGAGGCAGTTGAGAGTCAGTTTAGTTGCGCTTCATAGATAATATAGATCATTACAAGAAACAAATTTTACACGCATCAAGACTCAATACAAAATCAGAATGGACTATCATGCAATCAGTTTAGCAATCAATCAGTTTAAAAACACGCACACAAAATGAAATGTATCACTATAACCACAAATTGGACAGGCTGAACAACAATAAATGCAACAATAAAGGCAGAACAGGGGACTATGACTAGAACTATGAAACACACTGAAATCAATATTATTATACAGGCCTGATACAGTAATATCCTACATTATTATCAAAGGCTGAATAAGGACAACTAGGAGATATACTGCAAAATAATAATTCACTTTGTAGAAACATAAACAGTGCCAGCAGTTTAATTTCTTTTGGTAATTTATTTTGGTTTGTCAACACTTTCCTGGTCTCAGCTGTTTGCTTTACTGCACACTGAACTGTCAAAATCTATCCATTATTACAAAAATATCATTATAGATTAAGAAAGTATAGGTTAAATGTACTTTACAGTAATGCATTAAGTTAAGGAATCTAATCAAAACATGCACAATCAAAACAGGACTGAGGCATTTTATAATGAGGTTTAATAAATCAGCACATACCTGTCAGTCGTGTGAGCTCTGGTGAATTTGTCCAGCATCATTAGGGCTTTTAGTCCTAATTGTTTACCTTAAAAAGTTAATGGAGCTGTCTAAACTGGAAAAAGCTTGCTCTGAGATATCTTAAAATACATTATTGACATTGTTTGGTCTTAAAATGCTCACAGACAATGCATTTTTTTAAGACATGTATGTAAAAATTCTTAAATATCCTAAATTAGCAAAGGTCTAGACCTGGCTTAATCTAATCCCTATCCAAGGAAACCGGCCCTTAGAGTATACTGCTAGTACTGATATTTGTATACTTACTACATAAAGTATACTTGAACTTTGAAGTATGCTACGTTTTGTTAAGGGTTATCATTTATATATACTTAACAAGTTCCGCAAACACTTTCAAATGGTGTGGTCCATTTATCCACAAAGCCAGAGGATGCTTTTGAGCTGTCATGACCAACAATGAAGATATATGAGTATCAGCATGTTTTGATACAGAGATCAAATTAAGGTTGCTTTGTTTTTATTTATACAGACAAATATGGACAAGCCAGAGAAGTTCTGACTGGTGAAACAGAAAGGATTTAAGTCAATAAATATAAGTCAAATAAATCTTGTACAATATCTTATGTGTCTGTGACATAAAAAAGGCCTAGTTTTATATCGAAAACTGTACTGTTCGTCTGTGTGGTTTGTCCATGGTTCTTAAAAAAAACTAGTGCATGTTGGCATCTGTCAAATGAGCAAAAAATTGATGTCAAAAGCAGATATGAAAATTATTTAACCATTTTAAAAAGACGTGCCAGGTTATCCATGCACAACTGCATTCTTAGTTGCATTACATTATTTGAATTTATCAATTAATCACCGCCCCAAAAATAAACCTTCAACCAAGTTTCTGCAGTCCACCAGTAAAAGATTTCATCAAAAATACAGCCATCCACAAAATCCTTGACACTCATCACAAGAGGAGCACTTGAAGATTTACTCAAAGGGAAAACACAGCAATTACACAGCCTCGAGGAAACATTTGTGTACAACACTGTGTGTATAATTTAGATATGATTATGTTTGCCCTTCTTTTTAACTCTGGCAACAACCAAAATCATTTTAAGAGAAAATCATATATTGTTTGTTTCTACAAAATACTCTAAGCCGAAGTAATATACTATAGAGTAGAAACAGAAAATCCAGCCAAATAGCCTAAGCACTGTAAATTCATTATGAATGTATTAACGTGACACAAAGCATATGAATAAACAAATAAATAATGCATGAGGCAGCTACTGCTTTGGGCCACGGTTTGATAGAATCCACTGACATCTGTGATCGTTTCAAGACTCTAAAATTACTTTATATACTTTATCACACAAGCTAATGTTTATTTCCACAGTAGAGAGGAATTTCTGAATAGAGTGGCTTATTTGAACTTGTTTTCACCTGTATACAAACAAAAACAGACCTGTGAACTTATAAAACAGGGAATATTCAAGTGGATCCATGCGGGCTAATACAGTACCATGCATCCAGCAAGTGTACTGCAAGAGAGATGTGTGCATCTGCATGCAAATGTATTTAGACCTCTACTAAAAAAGTTTTACTTTACAATCTTCGGATTTTCAATGATGAAATGCCATTCATTTTTGTCAACTCAGCACTTGAGTCAATGTATATTTAGGGACAATATACAAGGCAAACAGTTCTAATGATAAATGTAAAAAAATATATGTCATTTTACAATATAGTTACAGTACCATGTGACAAACAGTGTGGGAAAAATACAACAGAACTCTACATCATAACACATTCTCTTCACCTATGCAGCACAATATGTGAGATGTCCATTGCTGTAAATGTAATATTAGTACAGTAAAATTACAAATCAAGTACAGTACAATGCCAGTCAAGTTCAGAGTAGACACTTGAAAAACAAGTCATAAAGCCTAAAACCGACAGGCGTACTAACACTGCGGCATTCTTTCCTAGCTCATGCATGAACAATTATTTAGTCAGTTGTTTTATTGGGAAGACAAAACCTTCCAATATTTTCATTTGTAACATTTTATTACACCGCCAGCCCTAAAATTTAGCTGGCTTTTTAAAAAAAAGGGACCTGTGCTTTGCTCACAAGAAAGCATTACAAAACTATTGAAAACATACCGTGACATTAAATAGCCATAGAAGTCTGAAATGCATCCAAAAGACCATTCACAAATACAACTGGGCAAGAGGTATTCACTTCCAATAAACTGAATAAAAAAATAAAATAAAAAACTGACAAGGAAACAATGCAGTTTTAGGATGAAAGTTAACATATACAGCAATGTAACACATTTCTAGCCTGAGAAAAAGTGCTAGTAATTGCTTCTTGATAACTATGGCAAAGCTAACTTTTGACACGTGTTGGTGCAAAGCAAAAATGCAACGTCAATTTTGTATCTTGGGTGTTGGGAAAGACAACTGCAAAAATCATGCAAAGTACAGGTTATTTTTATGATACTAAAAACCAACTACTACACACATGAAGAATGCAGTATGATGACAACATGAAGAAGACCAAAGAAAAATTAGTTGTTTTCAATTGAAACCAAAAAAAGGCCTTGTCTTATAATAAGGAAATTAAAACAGGAGAAAACACATTCTGCAACATTAAAGAGTCATGTAAACAGTTGTCTTATTGCATTTTTCATGTGACATGTTCAGTCTAACA
The DNA here is from genome assembly GCA_032361065.1 of Enteromius trimaculatus. Classification (NCBI taxonomy): domain Eukaryota; kingdom Metazoa; phylum Chordata; class Actinopteri; order Cypriniformes; family Cyprinidae; genus Enteromius; species Enteromius trimaculatus. Next base: position 12,843,054 of record JAUMHP010000073.1, on the reverse strand, counting down.
GAGTGATTAGATGGTTGCGAAACCAAGTTTTAATGTCTTTAATGTAAACAAAGAGTAAACAAATATTCATAGTGACATATATGGTCTATAGTGCATACACTCACACAAAACTGCATTTCAATGGAGCGGCCGACAATACCATCCAGGGGTTTGCTGTGAGAACGGTCTGCACTAGGGTGGTTGTTGCTGGTGTAATTTTATGGGGGAATGAGCCAAACAAAATCCAATTTACCCTGGTAAAATTGCACTGAGCAAAAGATAGGAGGAAAATACTGAAAAGGGGAAGGAGGTTTGCCTCATTTGTCACTGTACTGTCCAATCACAACACTTCAGAAGATGGGCGAATAGCCACACTGTTCCACTCCATGCCTCTGAAGAAATGCATAAACAAAACAGAGCTACACTAAAGAGACCCTTGGGCCAAAAGTTGATTGAATAAAATTTTTTTGTTATCATTCAGTGAGGAGATGGTATGAAATGTTGCTGAGTTGATTCATGCCACAATACATTGTATTTTCAAGGCAAAATTGACCCTGTTTTGGCAGAAAGGAGAGCAGGATAAGCAAGTATTTAGAGGTATAGAAGAAAAGAGTAAACAAACTCAAAAAATAGAAATATTTACTTACAGTAACTGAAACGAAGTGCTTACAATTCAGCTTAAGCACATTTTTCAATGACTTATAATAGAATATGTCTGTCTGTTAAAATATGGAAAACAGCTACACTGAAAAAGAATGTCTAAATTTGTATGCATTTTTTAAAATCTCAAATCAGAGTTGTTTTTCATGAACTTTTTGATTTAGAAGTTTATTGAAGTTATGAAGTGTCTTACTTTACTGGTACAAATATTTTCTTTTTAAGCACAAACCTAAACAGACCTCTGCTTCAAGCAAGAACAACTTTTAATAAAAGTGTGTGTGTTTGTGTGTGTGTATGTAGCTTCACAAATAATAAATAAATAGGTCCAGGGTGAATATAAGGGGCAAAAAGAATATATGTCGGAATAAGCTGAAATGCTTCAGATGTGTGAAATCTTGCACTGCCTTTAAATTAGTCTGAATAAATGAACAAATTTGAATAAATACAGATTTCTCAGGTGAATAAATAATTTAAAAAATCGCATAAATAAATAAATAGATAAATAATCACATACTTGTGCCTTTAGCTACAGTTCAAAAAAGTTCTCATTGACTGCCACCTTGTGTAGTCCAGAGGCTTATGCCTCTAATGATAAGCCATTCTTTCTGACTTGCCGTTACCACAATGCGAACACACTCAATATCATACGCTATTTTGTGGTCCACATCATGAACCTCAATGTTTCCATTTTTAAACTCCCCTAAAGTTATATAGGAGGAGCACTGCCTTCCCTTTTTGGTTCCTACTAATTTCTCCCCCACTTCCAGAGCTCCGTGATGCAGAATATCATTCTGCCGATCATCTGTTCCCGTGATGATCTTGATTTTGCTGATTTTTGTTGCCTTGTTGAACACTATTACATAAAAGTCCCCAGTGGATGGAGCTTTGCCCCAAAAGTACTCATCCACGCTACTGTAAGCTTTGGCAGCATCATAGCTCTCAAATACATTTATGTTTGTATACAAACTGGCAGGTGGGTTGTCTGGGATATCAAGGGAGTCTTCCTCAAAGTCATCATCCTTAAGTTTGTTTTCTGCCCCCTTATAGGAGGAATAGTAGCCCATGTGTTGGAAAAGGGAAGGCTTGAAGCGAATCACATCCTTCTGGGCCAGCAGGCCTCGGAAATGGATAAGAAGCCAATCGCAAGGCATCTCCTGATAGAACATGAGCAGGAAATGGGCAAGTCTGGGAAGGTCTTGCGAGTGGTACAGCTTCCCTATGTAGCCCAGCTTGGAGAATTCCAGCATCACCCAATATGATCCCTCTCTAGAGGCCACCACTTTCTTCAGGGCGGTGAGGAAGTTTCGAGAACAGCGCACATCATCCTCCAACATCATGTAGAAGTCTGACAGGTTGGTGCAGAAGTTGAGCAGGAATGCGTAATCTACATTCTGTTTGGAACGGAAGCGTACTCTATCTTCTGGATCATTGTAATTCCTCTTCAACCCATCCAGGGACGGGTAGTACTCCTCAGGTGCATGGATAACTAGCAGCCGCCCTGCGATTATATGGTGGCCGAACTTCCTGGAGATTTCCTGAACTAGGCTCTCACACCATGCCAGGTCAAAGTCTGCCAAGTGGACAACCACAACGATCTCTTTGAGCTCCTCGTAGCTTGATTGGTCAAAAATGGACTTGATGGTTTCCAGCAGGTAGTTTCCTCGTTTTCTTTTCACAGATGACAATCCAATGGTGAGATACTCTGAAAGAACATGGAAAATCATGGAGTAAGAGAATGTATGCCTTGAATTGATCTGACATCTTGTCTACACTGTGAATACTAAAGAGAAGTCTGTGAAAAAGTTCTTAATATTAAATAAATATTTAGTATTAAAAGGTACATATAAGTTGTTTTTGCATAAACTATTTCAAATAATGTTCTTAACCAATTGCTAAGTTTTTTCAATCTTGTTAAATATAAGATTAAAGAAAGAACGTCTAGGTTACCTATTGTAACCCCCGTTCCCTGATGGAGGGAACGGAGACGTTATGTCGTGACGAC
>JAUMHP010000073.1:12797974-12831862 GCA_032361065.1 Enteromius trimaculatus | reverse complement strand
CAGGTGTAAAAACAACAGGTGAAACAATCAAACTGATGAGGGACAAACCAAAATCACAAAGACGGGGGGAGACACGACAAGACAGGAAACAGAGTGTTACAGCGGGACCTTAAAATGTTAGGTTAATCATTACTTACTAGTGTGTACGTTTTTAAATTTGTGAACAAATTAACCATTAATTAATGCTTAACTAATGCATTATTCTGGACCCTTAAAATAAAGTGTTACTAAAAATTATAATGGTTAGAGAAATCCCAAATTTACTTTTATGATTTATTAAACAGATAATAAAATATTAATAATAATTTATATTTATATGAAATACATTATACACATAATTGTATATATACTATATAAAATAAATAATAAATAAATAATTATATATAAAATAATAAGATATATGTAAATTATATATTATATATCTAATTATATATATACATATACCATCAAGGAACTTCTAAACCGTAAAATTACTTTTTATTTCTTTCATTCTTGGATTTTGATCCCTTTTCTGAACCGGGACTGCCACTGCCACAGGGCCCCTCAAAAGAAAAAAGCTAAACTAACAGTCATTGCGTTAAACTTAATATTTCATCTTTTAGTTCCCGGCATAAACTAGATTATTTTAGCAAAACCCACTTTAAAACTTTAAAACCCATGCTATAACTGCACATTTACTGCTAATGAATTGCTCCGGGTATTGAGCCGTTTACTGCACCATTGAACTTGATGCAAAGTTTCGAAATAATGCTGTGAGACAAGATCTCACAAAACTGCTTTTATGGAAAACCTAATGGCTGCTATAGATAGAGATTTCTTACTTTAATGCTAATGCCTTATCTGGAAACCGCTGCATATCTGTAGAGTCCACCACTTAACCTGACCGCAGAGTTTATAAAGTGTATCAGAACGAAGAGCCTCTTTTCCCTGCTTGCATTTACCTCTCTGTTACCTTTTAGCATAATTACTGCACCATGTTTAATGTCAGCTCAAATACCACGCTAATCAGCATCAGAAAAGAGGTCAGACTGTCGTACAATTGTTGCCAGTGTTTGAAAGGATAAAAGCCTGTGCTCAATTCTGCATAACAGCAGATCCTCTGGTCTCTTCTCACCCCTCCTTTTGTAAATCACAATGGCAGATTAAAGCTGGAAGGTTGTGGTGTGATTAACAGCAAATGCTGTCTGAACAAGTTTGGACTCGAAATGAAAAAAACAAGGCCAAAAATGAAAATTAAACACAAAATTACCTGCTCGCAGGACTCAGATGTGCTTGTAGGAACGAGCCTTGCGGTTTGAGAAGATGATGATCAGTGGATCCATAGAAAATGGCTTGCTATCTATATCAAAACAGAAGAGAAGAACATCGCTCATTTACTGCTGCTGTGACGAGTGAGTAAACATGAGCTACCAAATCCTCCTGTTGAGAATTCTATTTCCTGTTCTTTATTCATTGGAGGAGGCAGCCGTGGGTGCTCTGGAGAGTAGTGCATTATGGAGTTCTACGGCGCTCAAACACAGAGGAGGCCTAATTGGCTCTCAATGAATGGCCATAACCATATATCACAAACCCCATGCCCAAACTAACAGCCAGCTGAACTATTGCTGCCGCAGTTGCCTTTCCCTCATGCACTCACGCGCATTCGGAGACAAATATTAACACAAACAACATGTTTACACAGGAGAAAGAGATGAACAGCTGCATTCACGAGTCACAGACGCAAACACAAATTCGCATTTTAACACACTCAGACATCTGTATACGCAATCCAATACGAACACAGCAAAGAAAAAACACCCATGGCGCTTCATCGGTTGCTCTCCGGCTGTGAATTCACGCTGTCTGCACAGCAGAAAGGTCCTCACGTCATTTTATTAGCACTCAAGGATAGGGGAAGAGGTGTCTGCAGGGAACACAGCCACTTCGAGAATATAGGATCTGACTAATGCCCTTTTCTTTCTGTTAGTGTGTGTGTTTGTGCGATTCAACTTGTGCGCTGTGACTCCATCAATACACCACAATATTGCTCGCTCGTTTAATGGAAATATTTCCTTTTATTTGAAATATCAACATCCCAGATGTTTTTCCTAATATGCCTTAAGAGAATGATTCAGTTGTTGATACACATTATAAAGACAGAATATGGATTCACTGATATAAAAATTCTGGCCATTAAGTAAAAAAAAAAATTTAAGCTCTATTATATTGTAACTGATAACCAATAAATACCTGATAATAAAAAAAATATTAGTATTATATATATACATATATAATGTATGGTACAAAAAAGTACAAAAAGGATATTAGTTTTATGGTTTGTGTAATTAATTCTTAAACAATTACTATAACAATAAATTGTTGTTTTGAAGATGACTTGAATGGTGCAAATTAACAAATATTCACAATTACATATTAAATAGTTTATATTAAATATATTTCATATACAGTATAAATATTTTATATATAAGCATACATATATGCAGATCATTGCTTTTGATATTGTTATTATTATTATTATTATTATTATTATTTATATTTCCAAACCAACACTTTAGGTTTTAAGTATTATCAGTACATTTCTTCTTCTTTTTCATTTAATCTTGTGTCATTAAATGTCATATAGCTTGAATAATATGGAAAAAACATGTTGCCATGAATGATTAATCATATCATATTTACAGAACATACTAATTTCTGATGCGATTTCTGACTAAATCTCTAATATAATCCGATATCCATTATTGTGCATCCTTAATACAGAACTATAAATTAATGTGCATTGCATAATGCATACAATTTACTCTTAAAAGAATTTGATAAAATAAAAAAATAGTCATACTTCACTGTGACACTCTTGAGTGAGATTTCCAGCTCCAGCGGCTCTCAATTTAATGTCATTGCTACTGTATTTATAAGACATTTTTGACATTTGTTTCCATTTAGAAAACAAAACAATGCACTAAACAAGACTCTTATTTTGTAAGACACCTACATTCCAGTATGATTCCAGTATGAATGTTCATGACATTTTGGTTGCAAAATATCTGGTCCTCAAATCAATAAATCAGATGACACTAGACACTTATCTAATTCACCTCTCAAAGATCTTGAATGTGATGTGTACACACAGTCTGTTCCTGCCCTGGTTTCCTTGGAAAAGAAGTCACAGATCAGGGCACAGGAAGAGAGAGCGAGAAGAAAAAAAGGGGAGGAAGAGATAGAAACACTCTTCTCTGACTGGGTCTTCACAAGGAGGAGTGAATCCGTGGAGGGGGAAGAGAGAAAGAATGTCTGCTCATTATTCAGCCTGGCACTCGAGGCCACAGAAAATAGCTCTCTTCATTTTTCTTGTCAAGCTGTGGCTCTGTTAATGGTGTGTTCTCAGTCAGTGGTGAGACAAAAGGGTGGCTTTAGCCGGCACCAGGCATGTAGATAGTCAGGATAAGCACTACAACCCTTTCCGATGACCGCTTGCTCTGTCGGTCGCCGCCCGCCCGCAGAGGACTCGAGACAAAACACCTTAAAGAGAGCTGGCCTTCTTTTAAAGGGGCTGCATTTCTCCACTGAAACTAAATGAGCTTCCTGCCTTGGAGACCATCAGCAATTTTCTTACCCTAAATTTCTGTGAAAACCTTCACTGTGGCAAGATCATCTGGGTAATAAGAAGAGCTGAAATACCCATGTTCTATTAGAGAGTAAGACTGATTTATAAGCATCGCATGTAACTGTGTCCGGTCTTTCCTCCATTTGGCTCATGATTGGTCTAATTCAATGAGAAAATAAGCTGAGCAGCTGTGACTCCACTGTTGGGCTTCATGTGCTGAGATGAAAGTGGACCGGTCATCATTATGCACATATATTACCACACCAGTGACGGAAGCTTGTCCATTTGCATGCATGGACGAGAATGGCATGCAAAATTTCCAGTGAGAACTCATGGATTACGCATCTGTATTGACAAATACATTGGGGGATTACTTTTTCATAATGGATTATGGATCCTACCAAACCATATGGACAGCTTATATGCAAACCGCTGTCTTACAGTGAAAATTTTATGAGGTTACACAATCACAATAATCAGGATGATAGCAAATCAAGTCATCTAGTACAGGGGTACAGGCACATATTTTTAGGCATTCTCAGAGCATCTGTCTTCCAGCAGTCTCTAAATCCTGCATTAAGCATTTGACAACACTGCAGTTTGAGAACCTACTCTGCATTCGATTATAACTACTTCCCTGCTATATAGTATGGAAAAAGCAAAAAACTGTCAAATTAATACAGCTTACAAATAACATTAGACCCATGGAGGCACCTCCTAAAATTTCCTTCACATAAAATAAAATAGAAGCTTCAAGATGGTGGAAAATGTAGAAATGTTAGTAATTAAAAACTGCAACTTGTAGAAATAGATTTGTGTGTTTTTAGCTATTTTTAAGCTTTGTTTATTTTTTGTATGATTATTTGCTGATGTCCACTCACTTTTTTCAAGCATGGTTACAGTATTTTTTCCATTTATTTTTCTCACATGGATTCAGATTTATAAGCCATTAACCAGCTACTGTACAAACAAACAAATTAATTAATTAATTAAATTGGACATAGTACTTAAGGACTGTAATGAAAGAAAGAAATCAATCCCATGACAAACTGCAATCGATATTAAAATGGAGAAATAGAAAAAAAATATACTGTCTATATTTATATGTATAATACATATATATATATTAATTATTATTGAATATATACATACATTTGGGCTAATGGCTTCAACAAAAACATATACCACTGATTGATCATTATCATTAAATCAACATTAAAAGTCAATTACTCTACTGAGAAAATGAATAGGATATCAACATCCTTAGCCCAGCTGTTGTACTCTATTAGGGTATATCACGTTAGCACCACACTTACATCGACCTCCACTGGAATTAATTACTAGTCAGGTCTATCATTAGCAGTCCCATTAATGTGGTCCCTAATAATTCACTAATTAGGTTAAGTGAAGAATTTTAGAATATAACTTCCATTGTATACAGAAGGCAGTAAGGCAGCTCATCATGTTTTGTAACAAAGCCCATGTGTTTTTCTACTGTATAGAAAAAAACCCCCAATCCATTCATGGCCTACATAAATCTCTATATAGCTAACAGATCTCTCACATGAAACCTCACATGCTGTATCCCAACATGCCAATCAGAACAGAAACATACCCAACACGACCTTCAGGGTTTGATCTCAAAAAGAATCCGCTCACATGTTAGCAGAAAAACACAACAACATATGTCGGGCTATAATAGACATTGAGGAAGTCTACACAACAGCGATGGCGAGAGTAAATGTGTGCCAGCACTGGGAAATAAGGTCACGGAACTGATTGCTGAGAGGCACAGATAACCCTGAGCTGCACGGTCAGAGTTCCTCATTTAAAGTGCTACTGCTGGCTCCGCAGACGAGCCAAACTGTGAATAAGAGCACGAGAAGTGAGCGGTTATTTTAAACAATGACAGCTCACCCAGGTAAATTGTACAGCACACTCCCACCAGCTAGGACATATAGCTGAACTTGAGAATCCGATAAGCATGTGAAGAGACTAACACGTTTGTTTAACACAACAATGCTTATTGTTTTCAAAGAGAACTGGTAGATGCTATGGATACTTATAATCAGATGCGTGTGTGGGCATATAAAGACTTATTATATCAGTGAAACCTATTTTAATGTAAGGCAATGAATATGAAAGAGCAGGGAGCTGTCCGTGGTGCTGATCATTAAGCTGCAATTTACAGTATGTCTCATTTACTGAGTATGTTCTGAGTTAGTCTATTGCTAAGTAATTAATAAAAGACACAGGAAGGCTTTAGAAATGAATGAAATGATGAATACGTGACTTGCATTTAAGTGGATATGAAGTGCCATTCATTTTACACTTAACCACTAAAACTTGTGAATTGAAGGGCTCTGTTCCAAAACATAGTTAGCTGTTGTCTAACACTGCATCATAACTTAGCAATATTTGAATGGCTCTGAATAGAAAACTCAACACACAATTGATTTTAATAGAGTTATTAGTTAAGTGATACTCTGAGGGGAATAAAAATAGAGCATGCAAATATTGTGTGAAAGATTCCACTCAATTATGTTTTATTGGTACTTTTCTTTTGTCTTAAAACAAAATACTTTACACTAATACAAAAACTACTTCACACTTTTTTAAAAGACTATAATTATTTTATTCCGCAAGGATGCATTAAATTGATTAACTAAACTGAATTGCAATAACATCTATCAATATATTTTTATTGTATTTTAAATTAAACAAATGCAGTCCTAAAGGGCATAAGAGACTTCTTTCAAATACTGCACATTAAAACAATATTACAGACCACAAACTTCTGAACGGTTTACTTATTATCTGCCTTTCTCTTCACGCATGCATTATATTTGGTTTCTTTTTTCACTGAGCATTCTGAGATTATCTTCTCCATGAAAGATGCATGTTATAGAATTTGGCTAAAACAAGCTACTGTACCTTAGGAGGAACATTAAGTCGGTTACCTTTTGAAACAGCCTATAATCATCAGAAGTGCACCTACTGCATAATGCCTAAAAATGCCTCAGGTTTTGAAAGAAAAAATGTTTTTGATAGTAACTGGCTTCAGGATATTTCCACAGCAGGTTTAAGTACAGTGTAGTCTATTTTTGAAACATTCTGCAGCACTTTAGAAATCCTTTCAGTTCTCATTGCACTGTCTCACAATGAGTTCAAGAAGAGAAAAACTTGTGGGACTTTTTAGCAGAACAGTTCTGACCCAATTTACTGTCTTTGTTTGATAAAGCAGCGCTGACCTCTGTTTACACACTCATCTTCCCTTGATTTGTTTTCACACTGTATGGGTTTAATTAGCTTTGGACTTTGCTTCAGGGAATTGTTAAATCCATATGGATAGTTGCCCAGTGTGTAGTAAGGACAATATCATCCTATCCATTCCTTTTCGAGAATGCGGATAGTTAAAATCAGCTTTCTGTTTACATTGCCCTGGAGGGAAATGGTTTTATTATTTTCAGCCGACTAAGAAAAACTGCAACCTTAAGAAAAAAAAAAAACTTTCTATAATAATTTGTGCATTTTGTTTTTCTGATAAATGTGTAATTTCGCAATTCCATAGAGTATTCACACATGGCACTATTCCACATAAGATGTTTTCATCTACAGATCAGAGACAAACTACAACCAAGACACAAGTTTAATTACAGTAAAGCTACTCTTTTGATGGCAACACAACAGGCTACCATAAGTGATTAACCACCTGAAATTACCATAAGTGATTAACCACCTCAAAGATGAGTTTGTTGCTTCATCAGAAATTAACTGAAGAAATGTAGCATTTAATTACTTGCTTACCAATGGATGAATGTAAGTAATCCACATGACCTCACTTCAGTAATAAATTGTCTTGTGAAAGGAAACGTTGCATGTTCTTAATAAACAAATCAATAATCAAAATATTGAAAATGTTGCTCTCCTAAAATATCTCCTAAATACAAATGTCTCATCTAAGCAGGGAAACAAATATGCACAGATAAAACATAATTCACAAGCACGTACAATCCAAAACAGTATTGAACAAAGAGTCATGTAGATTACTTGTGGATTATTGTGATGGTTTTATCAGTGAGTGATATATTTTACTGATTCATGAGGAAGTGATATAATGTTACTGTATAATGTAATCGGTGAAAAAACAAACTCATTTACATCCAACACAACACACAATGCAACACACACACACTCAAACATTGTGATTCTTCAAGCTGTCTTCTGTTGTTTTAAACATAAGAAAGAACGTTGTACAGGTTAGGTATGACATGAGGTTTAATAAATGACAGCAATTGGAATTTCCTGCATGGACTGTTTCTTTAAGTGAGCAATATTGTTTGTAAATGTCACCAGAGCTGAACATATTCTCTTACACATTTTAGGACTACACACTGAACAGCTGTATAGTCTACAATGTGACTATATATATATATATATAAAAAAACACTTCAATTTAGCATTTGGTTGCTCTACACTGCTACTTGTCGGAAAAGATAACTTGTTACAGGAAAAGTTTCACTATTTTGAAAATATCTGAGATACTGTCGCTCTACTGATATATGTAGTTAAGTTAGCAGGGCTAATGCACTGGTACTCTTGAAGCCAAATACTTCCAACAATTATGTTTGTTTTAGCTCCAATTTGCAGGTTAGCAGGAACTGCATTGCTTTTATGTCAAAACCAAGACCAGTATCTGCCATAGTCAAAACTTTGTTTCATTTGTGATTTTCTTTTCCGCAAACCCTACAGTGGAAGGATGTTTGAAAGATCCCAGACGAACAGACAATCTTTTCTTGTGTCCTCTGCTATTGTTTTAGATAGGAAATGGCATTTTCACACGCCTCACTCTTCTTGCTCTCTCTCTTTCTCTCTCTTTGATGGATACCTGTTTTAGCCTGTAGATTTGCTTGTGACAGCATGCTCTCCCACCACTGATGAAACTGAAGGAACTTTCTCAAGCTGTCAAAGATTTCCCTCTATCTCACATAACTGACAGGCAAACCGTCATTACCGACTCTCACTCTCACTCTCTCTCTCTTTCAATTCTCTCGTGTGCGCGCACACACACATACAAAAATCAGAGATATAGGTCTGCTGTCAAAATGAGACTAAGGCTCATTTCCTTTGGAAGGAAGAAAAGAAGAATGCTTTTACAGAACCCTGAACTTTACTAAAGTGTGGTACAAAAGAAAGAGGTGCATAATTTTATCTGCTATATTTGTCAGCTTCAAACCACATTGACCCTTTCTTTTGCCTCCAACACAAATATCTCATGTACATACTGTACTATCAAGATGTTTTTAAAACAGGCAAGCTAAACTAAATTACCATAATGTGTCTTCATTTCAGGTGCAACCACATTAGTACACAGAATTAGCAAACGTGTTAATCTATAATGAAGTCAATAACGTATTTATGTTAGACTGAGGTTGAGGTTAGAGGGTTACGCATGAATTATGAATGATATGAAAAGAGATTCTGGAGTTCTGAGCACGCTGTGGGAATGCCATGTGTCTGTTTTATGGATTCTGTTAATAAAGGCTTGCCCACAGAGATGCAACATATATAGTAGATCGATAGAATTCTAAGACATGCAGCAAATAAGCAAGTGCCACACAAAGCAAGACAGATAAAGGCAGGCAAAGTCAATATGGCTGTAAATACATCCAGCTGCACTCACTTATATAGCTTATCCTGTGTGCTATTACTGCTGGGGGCTTTCTGCACAAATCAAATTGGCATGCATTTAAGATTGAAGGGGAATTAAAAGAGAAGACAAACATTGTGGTTAAAATTCATAATTTGAGAAAAGATATAGGGGGAGATAAGACCGACAAGAGCTCACACACAAGTCACAAGCATAACGCCAAACTTGTGAAGAGAGAAGCCATTGATTTTTCACAGAAGTGCCAGTTCATCATTCTGGGAGACACTTGCGATCGATCCCACCTTTCATTTGTTTGTGATTTTGTTAGTCTCAAAGCTGGTCGCCATGATAAATTTGACTCCTCGCCGCACATCTAAAAAATCAGGAATGCCCAGATGAAGAGATGGAGGTATGAAAGTATCTAAATCTGGAAGAATTATCCACTTTTTTGATAGTCTTTACCCTCAGAGAAATTATTAAATTTTTTTAAAACAGATTAAAAAATATATATATATATATTTCACAAAATTAGTATTTATACTGTTATTTTTTATGTCAAATAAATGCAGCCTTGGTGAGAATAAGAGACTTAAAAACAATTACAAATTTCTTTGAATATCAGTTCATTTTAGTTGTTTGCATTCACATTCATAATGCATTTCTGCATCCTGCTTGCTACAATAATTCAAAATCAGGAATTTAAAAAGCATTGTCAATTCAATTCTGACAGGCACACAGGCCCACTATATTCAACCAATGTGATACATTCCATTAACATCAAACAAAACCTGAAAACTGTTCTAAAGCACATCTCACAGTGCAGCCAGTGTACAGTCTATTACCTTCAGTGGGCACTTTCATCTGAATCCCGTCTTTAATCATTTGCCAGCATCCTTTGAGCCTTGTGGGAAGTAAAAGAGGGGGATGCATCCAGAAACCCCTCTTTCCCCTTTCTACAGCAAAGAAAGAGACAAACCTATGACCTCGACCCACAGCTCCAGCTGCTGTAAAAAAAAAAAAAAAAAATCCAGTATCTTGGGTAAAAGCTAATGCAGCTTCAAAGGATGTAGGCAGTATAGAAGACTAAAAGAGACCACAGACTGTGACACCTAACTGAGAGAAACCCTGCTTCTACTGTCTGATTAATCTGGATTTAGATGAATCAACCTTAAAAGGTGGATTTCATCTAGGAATGATAATGGAGAAGCAATTTGCTTGTGAGTGTGTTCTGTGGTATTAAGATAAATCTGGTCAAATCGAAAACATTTAATCCGGAATGGACAAAAGCTACATCTAATATTTACTTTTACTCTAATTACACTTCATACCCTTTCATGATTTTAAATAACTCCCCAAAAATCTGCATTAGCTCCTGTCTGGTATCCAATAGGCAAGGCTTGCCTTATCCCTCCTGATCCCTCTCCCCAGGCCTTTAAAATACTATTAATACCTAATGGGCTTCCTCATTAGATGCCCTTCCAAACATGTTCTGGCCATTATGAGCTCCATTTACCGTCGGGCCTCATGCCTGCATGAACAAATGTGAGTTGTCTGCCTTCTCCGGTTCCCTCTGCGCGTAGCAAACATCTAATACGGGCACGAAATGCCCCAGTCGTGAGAGACTTCCTGTTTGAGTGCCTGTTTGTAAGTGCTTGTGTATCTGTAGTCCAACTACTTGTTGTTTTTAGTGTGGAGAGGTCCTCACATCTTTCAAGTCTTTGCTCCCCAGGAAAGCTCAGGGAATCCCCTGTAACTGTTAGTAAAGAGCAGCCTCAGCCTCTCATATTACACACTGCTTGGCCTTGAAATACATCAGCAGTACATACAGACACACCGTGAAAGGCTTACAATTTGACAAGGCTCTTATTGTACTTGCTTGCTACTGTTTGCTTAAGGTCAAAGGTTTGGAATAATAAAAGCTTAAAAACTCTTACGCTCACCAATGCTGAATTGATACAGAAGATACAGTAAAAAATGTAATATTGTGAAATATTATTATTGGTTAAAATAATATAAAATGTAATTTATTCCTGTTAATATTTGTATATGCATTAAATTGCTCAAAAAAGACATTTACAATCGTTTAAACTTTCTAAAAGACTCCTGAAAAATAATGTCTAATAATTTTGACAAAATATTAAGCTCAATAACTAGTTCAACCATTAAATAATGAAGCATCTGTAAATATGGATAATAATCAAGCAACAGTTATACAGCATATTAAAATTTTGTGAAGGGTGATGGCTGCTTAGTAGTGTGTGTTGCCATCACATTGCCATGTGATACATATTAAAATAGGTTAGATAAATGGTAATGGCAATATTGCAAGTATTTAAATGTATCAGCAGTGAGAAGAATATATATTTCTCAAGTATACAGTACTATGCAAAAGGCTTAGGCCACTAGTATTTTCATCAACAAAAAATGGTTTTAAATTGGTTATCTTTTACCAAAAGCTGTAATACCACATACAGCATTTATTTGATTTAGTTCATATAAGTTAATTGATAAATTAAATCTATTTTTGGAATTAATTTTGAAAGCATTTTTACACTAATGTTTAAAACTTTGAACAGTACTGTAGATTTGCAGGTACGTTTTATTTCTTCATCCTGGAGTCATTTGCACAGCACGGTGTTTTTAAAAAATCACTTACAGAAAAAAAAACAGGTTTATTCCAAATCTACAAACACGGCAGTGTATTTCTGAAATTATTATAAATTGCTGCGTTTCAGAGGTTGTTTCTTTCCTAAATGTATTTAAATATTCAATGTTTGAAGCTTCAGCTCTCGTTTAAGTGCAAATGCCCTATGATTTGCATTTGATTTAGTGCTTACTATCAATCCATTGCTGTCCTGTATTGAGGACATCTCTCTCGGATACACTCTTTTTAGAGTTATTTGGCGAAGCAGAATTGCACTCTTGCACTTAAACTTCCTTCCAACTAATGTTGTTTTATTGAGGGGAAAAATAACCATTCAAAATTATTTCCAACTCAATGAACTTAAAATATTTCAGTATTCTGACAAGCATATAAATCAAGTCAAATTGATATGTATACTGTATTTACGATACATATTGTTTCAAAGCTGCTATTCAGAACGTTTATTATACAGTACATTATACTTAATACTTTTTGGGGGGTTACGATAAAGTTAAAATTTTGTAACTTCACTAGTTCCCACTACCTCGGTGATAAAATAGCTTGTTTGGCGAACTGTCCGGTCGACAGGCAGGGAGCCCGGCGGCCTCCGAGCCCTAGGAGATTTAAGCCTCTACAGATGCTCGGAGCCCAGCCTTGTCCCCGCGTGCCCCCTGGAGGAAGTGGAGGTGGAGGAAGACAAAAAATGCAGAAGCCGAGGATAGGGAGTGAGCGGAGGAGAGGAGATTCGCGGGGTTATCAGTAATATGGAGATTGGTGGCAGCTGCGATCATTCGTGCTTGCTCCTCCTGAAATTTGATTAATTGCTTAATCGTCATTAAGTATTTTGTGCGTGTCTATGTTAAGTCTAAATCTAATTTAATTTATTAGAAAAAAGCTAAATAAGTTAAACACTTATGTACTACAACTCTTGCTAATAATGGGATACTGGCTGCATAAGCACTCACATACAGTATGTGTCACAAGCCGCGCCTCTGTGGCTCCCTCCGGAAGCCGGCAGCGGGAACCATCTCCCGAATATTAGTTCCCACCCGGACTGTTATTCCCCACGTACATTGACCACTTCCGCCTCGTACGTCCGCCTTTCGGAGGCCTTCTTAAGTGCCTATTGGACGATCGCTTAGTGCGAAGTTTTGTTTTGCCTGGCATACATCTCTGAGCGTCTTCTCCGTTGGATTACTTGTGTTTGTTTTGGACTGTTTCTCTGGACTATTGATTCTCGCTGCCTGCCCCGACCTTCTGCTTGTTCTACCGTTGTGAGTTTGGATTTCCCTTATTGTATCTGTCTGCCTGTGATTTTGACACACGCCTGTACGACCACGTCTTATAATAAAAGCATGCAAATGGATCCCTCCGAGTCTGACGATTCATCACAGTATGTGACTCTGGACCACAAAAAAAACTGTCAATTTTCTGACAATCAGATGTATACAGTAGTCAACATTTGAAGTGGATCAAAAAAGTTAATCAAAGTTGTCCCATGACTAAAACGCATTTTGGCTTTAGGTTTTAGGACAACTTTGATGAAAGGGTTTGATCTACTTCAAATGATGACTAGTGTACATCATCTGAAAGCTGAATAAATAAACTTTTCACTGATGTTTTTTTCTTGTTAGGTTTGTTAGGATAGGACATTTATTATATTTGGCATAGATAAAACAATTTTACAAATCTGAGGGTGCAAAATATTGAGAAAATCGCCTTTAAAGCTGTTCTTAGCAAGTTCTTAGCAATGCTTGCTACTAATAAAAAATGAGGTGTGATATATTGATGGTTGGAAACATCTTCATGGAACATGATTTTTATGTAGTTTTTTGGCATAAAATGAAAATCGTTCATTTGAACCCATGCAGTGTATGTTTGGCTATTGCTACAAATATATTTGTGCTACTTGTGACTAGTTTTGTGGTCCAGGGTCACATATAAAGATTACTTTGACCGAGATGAACTGAGGTGAAACTGACAGTGTCAGTGATGGACCACAAACACAGCAACTAAAACCGGTCAATCGCTCTGAGCCATTTAATGACCCTTCCCATAAATCCCCTTTCCAAAGAAAATAGCGAGTAATTAACATAGTGAGTGGATTACACAACTGCACTGACTTGTGGATTAATTTGCACTGTTATTCCTAACATCTCTAAGCCACAATGACTGGGGCTCTTTTTAATGGCCAGTTTCCACTCTGCGAGCACATAGAACGAGACAGAAAATTGCTGGGTGATAAAATTACTAATCATAAAGCTAACTATTAGAACAGATGAGCCTCTTCCTGAAATGGCTTTGATTTTTGAGGATTGAAAAGACATATCAATGCCTAACTGACAACAACAATGGATCAGCATGGGAACTACTGCGAACACCACTCCACTGAAGCTGATCAACTTGTACAGCCGCTAGTCCAAAACTGCTCTGAGAGAATGCACACACACATGCATACACACACACACACACAAACGAGCACGCTCGCTTTCCTTACGGCACTGTTTCCTCTGGTGACAACTATATCAGCGTAGTGTGAGAGGGACAAGTGCCAGGCTAAAAGGTTCTGGCAGGCCTCCTCCGTGCAGACGTGCCGTTTCAACCCTTATCTCTTTCTCACATCTCCTTTCTGAGAGTGCATATGATATGTCCAGTCCTTGACATCTCACTGTGTCAAACAGTAAAAGGCACGCTCAATTAGCACTTTCGAATGGCTGTAAAATGGCAAAAAGCTGCTTCATTTGAGGTTTGATCATGAATAATTTAGGGTTACAAATATTTTAAAAGATGAAGATTAACTATTAAAGATTAAAAAGCATCTTCCCTGTGAACTGACATTAAAAACAGCACCTTAGACCCCCCCTTTTTTTGGTGGTGCAAGTGACTGATGTCCAAGATTCAAAGAAATGCTAAAATAGAATAACATAGAACAGTAATTTATTATTTAAAAATAAAAACAAGCAAAATTTCTGACATGACAGTTAAGTATATACTTAAAAAGGGGTAACTTCTGACGTGGCAGCCACTAAATTAGTTTAAATTAAATTATATTATTATAATATCGTAATATAGTGTTAAAATCTCTTTTTGCATGAATGATGAATATATTTGACTCACCAGTCTGAGTGGGCATGAATAGACCTGACGTTTCTGATTACAGGAACCTATCAGTTTCCCACCTTGTTCCTGCATGCTCACACATGTTCCCTTGCTCTATTATAAACTGTTCTAGACTCCCTATCTTTGGCTGGAAAGGCATCATCAGCTATCTGGCCAATCATTTTTTTATGCTTTGCCTCTGATGGTGATACAATCTTTAATCCAGAGCTAGCCAACTCATCCTCGCATCGTTCATGCACTCCAGCAGGGGCCAAATGAGCAAAGCGTCTATCTCTGTACCTTAATAATCATCCAAGTCCATCCAAGTCCCTCTCATATCAGAACGCAACTTTACCTCGGCGTGAAGGTTAGACCTGAACCACAGAGTGTGTGGCTGCGTATGCAGATAGGAATAGGCATGATTAAAATTTAGCTTTTCCATGCCAATGGATCCTTAATGTAGAAACATACAAAAGTCTTAATAATAGTTTATTAATAATAAATAAAAAAAGGATTGGTGTAACTAAACACCACTAAAAAAAATCGCGCGAGCAGCTGAGAGAGGTGCGGGCCCCGTTTTTGCGCATGTAGATCTGTTTTCCTCTCGCAGAAATGATTTACCACGCTCACCAGCATCAGTGGTGCGCTCGCTTATTAACGGCATATTTGCCGCCATAGATTAAGTGTGTTTTTGTGGGCGGAGGATCGCGATGCCGGCTCAGCATCGTGATGTCTATCGGCCAAAGAGCTTGTTTAAATGATTCAGTCTCTACTCTTTCTTTTGAGAGACTTTATAAAAAACATCTAGACTCATACAAGTTAATACATGGTGCAATTTCAGATTTAAGGATGTTTACATTCTATTAGAGCTGTGGTAAACACTTCACTAAAGCTCATTTTCAAAAATTCATAATAGGGGCAGTTCAAATTGACTGAAAGTAACAGTAAAGGCTTTGAAATTGTTGCAAAATTATTTTAAACTTATACTGTTCTTTTTCCCTTCACCAAAAAGACCCTGAAACAAGAAGTATGATGGTTTCCACAAAAATATTAAGCAGCGCAACTGTTTTCAACATTGTTTCTTGAGCAGCACAAGCCTAAGTGAATTGTATTATATATTAAAATATATTTAAAAAGATTGCAGTAGATTTAATTAAAATCTTATATTTTATACGCATAATAATACACTGAAAATAATGACATGCATATATTATTTTGTCTATTGAAGCAATGCAAAAATATAGGGCCAGTTGCTTATCATCCCTGTCAACTGCAGCCCCTAAGGAAGAAACCAGTTGCATGAAATGCTACATTAAAATTACCAACATTCAATCTTTGGCATAATGCTTCGGTGTTTTCTGATGCACAGGTTGTAACACTGCTGCCTGCCTGCAAGACTGCGAGAGACCTATAAAAAATGCTCTTTGAAAATCAATAGGGTCTCAGTAGAGCATGAAAGAGCAGACTCACTGTAACCTTACATTTATTTGTTCATTGCTTTATGTGGCTATTCCAGTGAAGTAATGCGCTTAAATTTAGTATTCAGGCCCCAAGCAACTCTTCCTATAAAACATTGGGATCTGTGCTCTTCACAACAAGTTTTTCGTGACTCTGCTCGGAAACAAAGTTGTTCCTGACTAAATCAGCTGTGGACGCTCTTAGGAAACTAGAGGTTGCCGCAGCTGTGCTGGTCTGCGGTTGATCTATTTCGTACGGCTCCTCATGCGGGACATGCACCTGTGCAGGGTGCTTTACAACCAAAGCTCCCAGTTACTCCATCACATATTACTACGATCAGCAGAGCGCATAACAGATGCTGCGCGGAATAACAATTACGCGTCGGTTTGTTACAGTTCAGCACAATTCCTTTGGCCCATTTATCAAGCCAGCACATATGTACAACCAGAGTCAGCTACATCAATATTTCCAATCCTCGTCCTTGACAGCTACATTGTTGACAATTAGTAGCTTTTTAAAACACAAGAAATACTAATTCGGTTTCGTGTGGGAAACATCCTCTTGGAGGTCCCCGATTAACATTCCGAGGTTGTAATAGGGTGAATTTTGTAAGCAGGTGGGGAATTTATATATGGGATGGCATTAGTAAATGCGGCTGACTCATTGGAAATGGATGAAATAGTACAATAGGGCCAAGAGCGATTTCGCTGATTGAGCTCCCTTGCCGCAGCTGGGGGCAACTCACTGTACTCCACATTCAAGTGTTCGCACACCTACCGCAGAGCATCCGCTAAACATGTCACTGCTCATCTTGCTAATTACCGTCATTACGCACCAACTCAGGCTGCGCTCTTGCCTGACTAACCGCACACAGCTGTCAACCTCCATTTAGGTGCGAAGGGAAAGGAAACAATGCAGGTTTAAGCCGGAATAGTATAAAGGCATTGTATAACAAAGGTGCTTTAACAATCGGAAGATATCTCTATGATTGCGTGCAAGGAGTTTAAAAACTTTAAAAGAGTCATATCATGAAAAAAAAAAACACTTTTTCTTTCATCTCTTGAAATAAAAGAGCTCTCTGTACTATAAAAATAGACCGTCTCTCAGATCTTTGAAACTAAGCTGTGAAAATGGCTCATTACAAACTTTCGCAACTTTCATACTACATGTCAGCGATATCTGTGAGGTGTTTAGAAAATTGGCCCACCCAGTCACAGTGAAGTAACAGAAGACAGATACTATTATTACTAAACATCAAAAATGTAATTATTGCCAAATAACCTTGCGCTCTTCCAGGCTATGTGTAGTTTTTTATGTCCTTTTGAAGGATCTCAACATAAGAAACAAACAGATGTTTTTTTAAGAAAGTTCTTTTTTGTTTCAACAGTTTTAGTAGCTGAGATTCATTTAGGACAACCAGTGTAAAACTTGGTTGGAGCCAACAGCAAATCAGCATAGTTATTGTCTTGAATTCTTAAAGGCACACAGTCTAATGTGGCATGTTAAATTCTAAAATGTTGCAGGAAAAAAATATTGGCTTGATAGTTATGAAAATAAATTCATGAATAAAAAGTCATTATCTGATTTATTTTTGATATAAAGGCAGGTATGGCCGACTTGAATAATGCGAGGCTTCCAGTGTCATTTACTTATGCTGCTTGATATTGCCAACAGGTAATTTCTATTCGCAAATAGTTTCTATTTTCAGCACTTTGATACTTAGCCATAAGTTTTCAGAAGTTACATGCATATAAAGACAATAACTGTTGCAAAATGCAAAAATGCAAAAAATTAAGTGTGGCACTAAAACATAAAACTACACAGTTAACTGTCAAAATGTTGAGTATGCATTTAAACTCTTGACATAAAAATGTGCACTTTTGCAAACACAGTAGGTTTGTCTAAAAGAAACCATGCAAGTGCACATTTTGGATGCACCTTTGAGGGTTAACATAAAGTGGGGCTCAAAGCAAACCAGTCAGCATCTTTACTGCTGGCACTACAAACCAAAGAGTCAGAGCCAGCTGTAAATTCTCCTCTTCGCATTCATATTCCACTCCTCCTCGGGGGCCACAAAATGCTGTGTCCATTTAATAAAAAAGGGGGAAATTCCAGTGTTGCTCATGAGACAATGTGGACTACTGTATATATAATCTACAGAGAGAGCACCACACCGCTCGAGCCACGTGGTGTTGTTTGTTAAAAATCCACCAATGTCAGCGAGAGTTTGTCTCCACTAATGCACCATCTGTTTCTTAAGGGACCCCTCATTAAAATGGAGGAGATACATAAAAATGTCTTGTGTTCTCTCAAATGAACCCGATTCAGACTGGTCATGCTGGGAAAGGGAGAAGCCCAAGGCCTTATTCCAGTCCCCAACCCATTAGGTGTCCATTCACAGCGTGAAGGCTGATCTAGTGTGATGAGAATTGGGCAAAAGAGAACATTTTCCCATTTTGGGTACCCAATAAAAAGCACAACAGAACAGTTTTTGATGTGCACTCTGAACAAATAATCTTCAGCTAACCTCTAAATGAATAATTACTGAACAGTTTAAATGTTGCATGAGGAAAAATGAGAAGGTTACTCTGCAAGTACTGGAATTCTGCTCAAATTGTCTTCAGTGTTAGTGTTAGTACGCTGTGTACTGCTTGTAATATATGTATACAATTTTACATTTTTCAAATAACTGTTTTATACATGTCACATTAAAGCAGAATTTTCACTAATAGTAGATTTTGAAAGGCAAAGATTGCCCTTTTTGATGTTTGCTCCACTCCCACAATCCTCTACTGCTTAGCTCCCCATAGAGAATGAATAGAATATGCCTGCTCATCTCCACGCCATTGGACACGTACGGTTAGGTATTTGAGCCTTGAGGAAGTAAAATATGCGCTCTTTACCAGGGCAGTTGAAAAAGCCATGTTGTTTGCATATCAATAGGATCGGGAAACCATTAAGGAACGGGATGTTCCTCTCACTCAGAGAAAAGGTACATTCTGTCTTTGGATTCATCTTAATTTACCACAAAGTCAATACATGGATGTTCCACCTTTATCCCTAATGTTACCCAATACAAGAAGAAATGCTCTGGATATAACAAACAAACCTATTGGGAAATAACGATTAAGCCATCAAAATGAAATCAAGCTTTGTAGTTTGTCTCGTGTATTGATTCCCATCTAGTTCTAAATGAATGTATTCAAATGCTTTTTCTATACATCTCAACTCGATATGCTCTAAAGCACATAAAACAGTTCTTTAAACATAACTACTTCACTTCATTTGCTGACTAGAGTCTGTATCTTTTTAGCACTGAATGCTGGTGTTTACACAGATGTACATGATGTTGTTCCCACCACCAGTGTGAATCAATCTTTTATCTGCCTGCCATCGTTCGGCCCAGCTGAAGGTCACTCCAGAATGAACACTGGCTCCTTTACAAGCTGACATATGATACACTCTAATGGCTTGGCTTTAACCCTAATGCCAAGACAATTAAACTTTCCATTACATTCGCGGCCTGAAAATACAGTCAATCACTTTCACGACCTAAATAAAGTCTTAAATTACACAAAGCAAGTATTTTTCATTCGCCTTTCATTTCGCTGGATGGTTTCAGCCTGAGCTTGCACGCCGCCAGAGACCTTGTTTTCCCTTCTGCTACTATTTTGCTGTTATTCCAGCCGCACGCATTCTGATGGTGAATCAGTCGGATCGCCTAAGCTCGAAATTTACAGTTCTCCGGACTCAGCTCTGCTTTTCTTGGAGAGTTTGGGGAGCTCTTACCTGGAAGAACACATGCTACACTACAGCACTATGAAAACACTACAGGCTATGTAGGGGAAAGGGGGAGCAGAATGAACAGCCTAAAAACCCTGGAGGCACCAACTTCAGTCAGCCTCTGCAGGCCTAAGACAAGTATAGCTGACTATTTCTTCTTCTGAAGACCTTTATTTTCTTCATTTTTTCTCATTTTTCAGTGTTGGTGGTTTCAGCGGTCTCTGCACGAATGTTGAAGATTTAATTTGCCAACTATCACTGAGAGTAAATTTGATACAGAGACATTTCTGTTGTTGATCATGGCTGTAATATTAGTATTACAGTAGTATAAGTATTCTCTGATCTTGCATTCAATTAGGTTTATACTTGTCTATTGGTCCCTGCATATTAATATGGGGCTCCCAAAGCAATCAAACTCAACATATAAATAAAAATGAAAGCATTTGGGAAGCAAATAACTAAAACATAGTGATGCTACTAACTATTAGTTTTTGAAATAGTTGCTTTTACACTGAGATCAGAAATCAATGTACAAAGTAATGTATTTTTTTTCTTCTTCTTCAAATAAATGCTGATTTTTTTTTTTTTTTTTCAAAGAATCCTTAAATAAATAATGTGTTACAGTTTCCACAAAAATACTGTTTCCATAAGATTATTTTTATATTCATAATAATAAGAAATGTTTCAGGAGGAATGGAGTAATGGTAATTAGTCAGCTAAAAATACAGCCTTTCCATCACAGGAATAAATTACATTTTAAAATGTAATAAAAAAGAAAACAGTTCTTTTAAATTGTAAAAACTTTTTAACTATTGCTTTAAAGGACTTTTTGTACTGGCTTGGTGATCATAGACTGATATAAAAAAGTTTGTTGAGGATATACAGTACTGTGCAAAAGTCTTAGGTCACTAGTATTTTCACCAACCAAAAATGTTTTTAAGTCAGTTATTTCTATCTTATGTCAGTGTCAGTTAGAAATATCAGTTTACATTTCTAAACATTATTTTTGTCATTAATTGTAATAATGCAGTGAGATTTAGCATTATTTTTGAAAGCATCCAGCATTTTTACACAAGTGTCTAAAACTTTGAACAGTACTGTAGATTTGCAAGTAGGTTTTTTTTTCTTGCTTTCAAAAATAATATCATAAATAGATTAAATTTATCAATTAACTTCTATTGACTAAATCAAATAAATATGTGGTATTACAGCTCTTGGTACACTTGCTCATAGTTTCCCAGGTAGCTAAGTTGTTTTCTTCATCTTGGAGACCTTGCCACAGTTCTTCTGGATTGAGTCTGTCTCAGTTTGTTCTGTTACTTCATGTTATTCCAGACAGACTGATGATGATCAGATCAGATCTCTGTGTGAAGCACTGGCTGTCGTCAGACTCCTTGTGCAGACAATAATGTCAATGCATTATTACAATTAATGACAAAAATAATGTTTGGAAATGTAAACTGATATTTCCAACTGACACGCTACCGTAATAAAAACAATAACCGACTTAAAAACATTTTTTGTTGGTGAAAATACTAGTGGCTTAGTACTACTTTGCACAGTACTATATACTCTATGTATATATAAAAATGAATTACACTCGCATACATATTTTTACAAAGTAACAAAACATATAAACACAACATATAAACACATTCAGTCACAAAATGTATTCATACACCCTCAACATTTCTTACATTATATCATAATTTATTCACTACAATTTATGACAAAATATGACAAGAAGAGTTAAACTGTCAGAACAAACTTATCTTGATAATGTCAGATATCTTTGATAGGCTATGTAATGGATTACATTCAACCAAAAATTATTCAGCTGTTAAAATTAAGTACCCAATTAGATAATACCAATTTAGGTCAAGCAATTACCAAGAAATGCTTTATTTTGTTCAGTGTGCGGTGTAAAAAAATTAGCATTAGCAATTAAAGTAAAAAAAAATACACAAGCACAATATGGTCAGGTCAAAGTGTCTGATTATTTTTTGATCCCAGATTTTACTGGTAGTTCACTGTATGAAGATTTTTGTGGCTATAATACATCACAGTTCACTTTATTCGGCTATATCTCACTTGAATGAATTGTCATGCACCCACTAGTAAAAAAAAAATATCAAAAATTTATATCTGATGTCTGAATAATTTTTGGTTTGACTGTAGATTAAAAAGGCCATTCAAAAACCAGCCTGAAAAGTATGTCTGATTTAATTATACATTATTTCATTGATAGTTTTCGTTTTACTTCCACTTTAGCTTCTCTCTATCATTCACTTATTCGTTAATGCTTCAGGTTTTAGTTTGACAAGCTACAATTTCAAAGTAGCTGTTACAGTAGAATCTGATGTCTTTATTCGTTCAGCTTATTCCACTCAATCAGCAGTGACACTATATATTTTACTGACAGGCTGTTCTCATGCAGGCAGTGGAAACTCTCGCATTCATTCAATTGGGCCTCTGCTCGATCACTTTTACATTCCTATTACCTCTTACTAGACAGGCGGCGTGCGAGCGTGTGTTTTCTGAATGCAGGTAGCTATCTGTATTTATGTCATTTTCTCTCATCTGGCTCACACACCATTACTCCTCCACGAGTCTCATTTTGAGAAGCGAGAGTGGTTCCCATCTCCCCGTGATGACCCACTCCCTCCTTTTATTATGACCTTTGAGAGCTCACCGTGTCCCCCGCGACCCGCCGTACTGCGCCTGCAATTACCCGTCCTAATTACAGCATATCTGCCATTGCAATGAGTTCTCAAAGAAACATTCTCTCACTCCTAAACATGTCGAGAGAGAGAGAGAGAGAGAGAGAGAGAGAGAGAGAGAAAGGACGAAGACTAGAGAAAGGGCCATAGAGAAAGGAGAAGTGATAGAGAGAGAACTCTCTTTGCTTTGTCGACCCCTCAATGCGACCTGCTCCCAGAGGAAAGCAATTTAACGCTCGACTGCTTCCAGAGCAGTATATCTGAATCACAAAATAACCTTAGATAAATTACAGACGGCTACTTTTTCAGCTCCCTATCTTGAGTCTGGAGATCTGTAGACTCACCTCGGCGAAGACACAAAAACCACATAGCAGGGGGCCAGCGGCACACTGTCACTAAGCAACGGTCGCCAAATTGAACATGTAGAGATGTGGTGGGTGGGAGGAAGTCGAAACGCATTCCTACAGCGTTCTGTCTGAAGCAGACTGTCAGACTTCTGCTCAACCCTGACTTCTGTTTGTCTGCGCTTCTGCTTATGCGAACGCAGACCCTTTACGCTC
This sequence comes from Enteromius trimaculatus, assembly GCA_032361065.1. Lineage (NCBI taxonomy): Eukaryota > Metazoa > Chordata > Actinopteri > Cypriniformes > Cyprinidae > Enteromius > Enteromius trimaculatus. Next base: position 12,808,344 of record JAUMHP010000073.1, on the reverse strand, counting down.
TGAATTACATTTGTAAAAGGAAATGCTGTGATCGCCACAGAACTTCCACAAAAATAATGTCTGTCCGGACAAGTGTCTTTTCACAATCTTTGCTTAGCTTTCCACAAACAGCCGCAAGTCTCGATTTGTTGTGTGTACGGAGGACCAGAGCTTTGTCTATTTACCTTCTTTCTACTACTTTGGTCAGCTCCCAGAAACACGGAAGAATTCAATTACATGGTGACTTGGGCCCTGACATGGCCCCACTTCTGTTTCAATCACCCCACAGTCAGATATAAAGAGGTGCAGGGGAGGTTGTGTTACATGTGCATCTGTGCACGGAGCGGCCAATGAGCCATGCAGTGACACCAACAGGACCAATGGGACGGGGACGGAGAGTTACTGATCCTTGTTGATTTGTATGAGAAATTGGGACGCATAAACAAGCAGAATAAGACTAACTAAAATGTTAATTAAAAAAAAAAAAATCTTAATGCATAAAAAAATACATTTTTATTACATACAATTTTTTTTAATACGTTAAAAATTAATACATAAAAAGGTGGAAAAATTCTAGAAATTTTGGAAACTTTCTAGGACTTTTTTTTGGAATATTCCAGGGATTTTTGGAAAGTTTCCAGAAATTTTGCCACCCTTTGCAACCCAGAACATAATAATAATAATAATAATAATAGTTATTATTATTATTATAAAAATAGACACTATTTTAAATTAAACATCTTATTTTCATCAATATTATTATTTACAAAAATTAATACATTAAAATAAGAACAAATAAAATTATTAAATTCATGGATATTAATTATTATTATTTACAATAAAAGTATAAAACAACAAAGACAACAATTCCAATAGAGTACAAATGTATTTTGTTAATGGATAAATGGATTGCTAATAATAATAATAATAATTATTATTATTATTTCTTTCTGTAATATTTACAATAAGTTTTATACAATTTTTAATAATAATAAACATGTTTTATATCACAATGAATAATACAAATATTATACATTATTAAATATTAATAGTAATAATAATAATAATAATAAACAAGTGTAAACATTATTATGAATAATAAAAGATTATACTTTTATTAAATAATAATAAATTACTGCTATTACTAGTAGCACACAACCAGTTAATTTTCTTATTGTTATTATTATTATTATTTACACTAAAATAAAACAAGAAAAAATATTTATTAGTAGTAGTAGTAGTAGCATAAAGGTGTAAAAATAATAATAATTACATTAAAAAAATTAATGAATTATTTAATAATTAACTGTGTCATACATGCCATTAAATCCCTCTGTAGGTAAATGACATGACAAAGTCATTGATTGGTTGATGGTATCAAAAGAACGCAAATTAATATGAGCAATTTCTAAAGTTCATCATACAGTGTTAATATACACAAAAACATCTTAAATAACATCTTAAAATGTGAGAAGTGCAGAGAGAGAGCAACGTAATGACTAAACTAAAAATGACTCGAGTTATGTGTGGGAGAGCTGTATTGAAACTCAGTTATGTGCCAATAACAGTTTGTGGATTAGGTTACAGATAGAGCTGATCGACTGACTGCCCACTGTTTGGATACCGCTGGATTTAGGGGGTGGAGGAGGAGGTGAGACAGAAGGGAGACAGTGTTTTACCTCTGCTGAGGGGTCAAGCTCTGATTATAACTTGTAAGTCTCAACTACAAGTCTTCTAAGTCTTTCCTATAAAAAGGGTCATTTCATATCATACTCTTATTTCTTTATTTCATTTAAACTTTATATATAGGTCCACTTTTAATGTAAAAAAATAAATACAAAATCTGTGCAAAAAATATATGACTATTTTATACACTGTGGGTTTACATTATCAACCCCCGCTCTCTCTCTTTTCTTTTGCTTGCGTTTAAGTCATCTAAAAACACCCACTTTGCATATGAAATGAAAAGCAAGGGGTCAAGGTTTGGATGTTTAGCACAGTCAAGTCATCTATATTTATTCTTTTTTCTGTCCATAAATTCTAAAACCTTTAAACGTTGGGACTTCTCTGGACTTCTCAAACCTTCCAGACAAAACTTTCAAGACAAGAATTTCTCAAGCCCTTTATTTATTTGTTTAACAAATCTTTCATGGCATTTTAAATGGCTTAAATGGAGCCCGGCCTGGTCTATAGGTGCCCCCCCGGGCGGAGGGTGCGATGGCTGAATAGCTAGGATGGCAAAATCAGTTTGAAGGAGCGATAGTTGGGAGAAGACTTGAGAGGAACCTGGCTTAGCGAGGTCCAGTTCTCCTATGGCCCAGAAACCTGACACCCGGTTCCCAGTTTATTGCCTCGTTCACATTAGCAGCGACTTCTGTCGCTGTATATCGCTAGACGCTGGTGATGAGGTCGCTAGTGGGCGTTCTCATTACTGGTTTCTTAGTAACGTCATTGTTGACAGCGAATAAGTTTCTTGCCGCCAAATACAAACATTTTGCGTTATTTTTCCTATTGGCTGTCGCTCCTGAAAGTCGCTCTTCATTTGCATAAAGTTGAGAGATTCTGAACTTTGTCGCGTCGCTGAACACGCCCACATCCGGTCGTACGGCCGCTGTCGCTCTCGTCGCCGGAAATCGCCAGCTCTCCATTAAAATGAATGGGATTGTGCCGCTTTGTCTCTGCGTGTCGCGTGTAGTTTAAGTGGTGTAAGGGGCGGCGGAGGGATGCAAAGAACGAAGATACAAGGGAGAGGAAGTTGTAGGTATTTAAAGAAGAAGCTTTAGTTCTGATAGGGTAATTATAGTAATATGGAGATAGGCGGAAGCTGGTTAATCATTAGTACAAGGTCCTCCCGAAATTTGTTATAAAACATCATTAATATTAACAGAGAATTCATTCCATTTTCTTAACAAATCTTCTATTAATGTTCACAAAACGCTTTTAAAACAAAACATTATTTATACACACATTATTAAAGTTTTAGATGGCCATTTGTCTAACGTTTTTTAATGTTACAGTACAACTTTCTACAGTTTTCAAAAATTCAAAGAACATTCATAAATGATTTCATAACCTATTGGGAATGTTAGCAAAATGTTCTTTTAAACACAGAATTTTAAAGAACCAAACAGTTGGTGGTCCCCATTGACTTCAATAAAGAAATAGTGTGTACGAGGAGCATCAACATTTTAATTTCTTTTGTTTGACAAACTGAGTAGAAAGAAACTCATACAGGTTTGGAAAGACATGAGTAAATTATGAAAAAAAAATTTTTGGTTGAACTATGGGACACCACTGTTACTGCATATTAACATGCAAAGAAAGAAAGGGTTTTTTATCGTTAAAATAAATATTTAAAATCAATACCAATTCACCCAGCAGTTCCTGACCTTGCTGTGAAACGCATTTGAACGCACCCCTGTGTGTAATTAACAATCACACCGTCGAGGTGCTCGTGTGAGCACTCAATAAGCCCTTTCAGAAAGTGAGCTGATAAACACCACAAATGATTTACAGGAGGCCCCGATGGGTTGACAAATTATACCAACAGCACAGAGAAGCGCCACACTGTCAGGAAGACAAAGAAAAAGAGGTTGTTGTGTCAAGAAAACTGAGTGACAACAAAAAGTATCGCGACAATAATTTATGCAGCGTGAGCTACAGAAGGTTTGTGATTCTGCCATATTACCGTGGAAATAACAGACCCCGTTAATGTATTCCGTCTCCGGCATAGCCTGGGGACAATGTTTTCATGTCACCAGTCAGGAACTGCTGGTGCCACTGCGATTGAGCACACTGTCTCATGCACACCGAGACCGAGAGCCACGCATAAGCCCTCCTGGTGCTTTAGAGCGTGTTGATATTCTCCGGGCTGAGGGTATATCCATCAACAGAGGTCTCCAGAGCTGGGCGAAGTGTTAAACCAGGCAGCGCCAGTGTGGACACTGCATTCCCACGCGGCTGTAATATGCATCACATTTCTTTATTCCCCTGAGGGTCTGCTGTCCTGGATGACTGAGCAGCCGTTTGTCTAAAAAGAGGCCATCATTTAACAGCCATTGCTTTAAGTTCCTCTAGGGACTCTCTTCTTTTCCCTACATACATGCCACCTAATTTTTCTCCAACACTCATTTACTTAAGAGCTTCTAATACTAATACTGTCAATTTGAGAAGTGCAAATTCAATTTATAAAAGGCAGAAGACAAACAGACTGACATGTAGGGGACGTTCTTGTAACAGAACAATACATTACCAACCAGTACATGATGTTTTTGAAGACTGTTAAGCTCACCAAGGCTGCATTTATCAATTGATTCATTTAAAAACGGTAAAATGTGGAATATTTTATCAATGGTGCCTATTTTAATATATTTTCTTATGAAGGAAAAGCTCAATTTTCAACAGCCGTTACTCTAGTCTGCAGTGTCGTAAATGTCTTCAATGTCATTTTTTATTAATTTAATGTGTCATTCATTGCTGAATTGAAGTATTAATTTATGCCTTGCTATACAAGCACACACACATGCAGTGGAGACCATAATGAAATAGAGAGATTATTTAAATCTGCAAATAATGTAAACAATCTAAAACTGCATGAGGTGAAACAGGTATTTTTTTAAGATTCTGGACTGCTTCTGGGTCACTGGTCAAATAGGTAAATTTGTGACATTGACCGTGTGAATGTCTTCGCACAAAAGGAGTGCAAAAGCAATTTTCTCATTCCACTGAAGCACATGTCCTTAGCAACCTTCTTAAATAATGCTGGATAACATGGACCATTAGGTTTAACTTGTGGAGTTCTTGTCAGCTCAACTGCTGCTGTCGTTGGCCTATCAGTTCAAATTTCACTCTAATTATTATACCTATCAAGCAATTTGCAATAATGATCAAACAAATGCTCAGTTAGGAATTGCTAAACTGAAGCATATCATAGCAGCCTCAAACTTTCAGACCTAACTTAACAGGAGGAAGTAATAAACAGTAATGTTGAAAAGCAGGGCTGTTTTTATATCGGATGTTGCAGCACAACTATGAAGCTTCCAAATCAACTCTCTCACTCTCTCTGACCCATAGTTATTTCATCCGGTGCCAGACTTTTAGCAAGATTCCAAACAGGGGCTCCTCATATCAGACCTCATTCAGCCTGCCAGACTTCACATTCACGTCGGCTTTTCACAGAGCTATTGCTTGCTCACACACACATACAGTTTCCCTCTTTAATTGTAAAGATAAATATGGGACAAGGTGTGAAAGATACAGCAAGCGTTCAGGATGTTATGACCTTACGCCAATTAAATATTTGGAATATCTCTACATCAGTGCCTGGAGCGTTTGGGAATTCCTGTGATTTGCTGACCCTAATCTCATTAACATCAACTTTAATATATCCTTAATTTTTCATCATCTGTCTCATCAATACTTAATGGCAGCTTCACTTTGTCCGCTTTGTCAGATAGAGGAGTTTTATGGGAATTAATCAGACCACATGCAGTCATTAATTGTTTAAGCATATAGTTTTGAAATAATGGAATGACATCACTTTTATGCCTGACATCTAATCTTTAAATCAAGCTTACACCATTTTAAAGTTTAGGATCAGGAAGATTATATATATATATATATATATATATATATATACACACAGTGCCCTCCACCAATATTGGCACCCATGTTAAATCTGAGCAGAGGTGGCTTTGAAAATAAATCTGTGTTGTTTATCATTTTGATCTTTCATTAACAAAATTCACAAAATTCTAACCTATCATTGAAGTAAAACAATTGAAAATGTGGTGAAAAACTCATGATACAATAAATGTTTTTCTCCAAAACATGTCGGCCACAATTATTGGCACCCAATTATTGCTATGTCCTTTTCCCAAGATAACAGCTCTAAGTTTTGTCCTTTAATGCCTGAAGAGTTTGGAGAACACATGATAAGAGAAAAGAGACCATTCCTTCATCCAGAATTAAGTAAGAGGACTGGGGCAGCCAAGGCAAAAGATTCATTTTGAATCATAATTCTTGTGTTTATTTTGGATTATTGTCCCAATGCAATTCTCCAGCTGTAGCCACTCAAACTCTACTCCTTGTCGTGTATAAGGATGATAGAGACAAACGTCCTCTTACAGGCAGTTTCCTAACATTGTATGTTGTAAATTATTTCCCTGATGGTAGAAATGGAAACTTTTCTTAAAGCCACTTCACTCATTTGTGAAGCTCAATTATCTTTTGCAGCATATAAGAAATATAGTCTTTAGTTTTCTCATTGTGTTTATGATTGAGGGATTTTGGGCTTTGTTTTCCCTCCTATATATTTCAGTGAAACAAGAAACCAGGGCTGGATATTTTCATGTTCATAATCACCCTGGAGTGTTCAAAATTTTGAATATGAATGGGAATATACTTATATTTTACTGATAAAACATTCTAGGGGTGCCAATAATTGTGGCCAACATATACTGGAGAAAAACATTTATTTACAAATAAAGATTATTATTAAATATTTAGAATTTTCAATTTTTTTGATTTAAAGGTAGGTTAGAATTTGATAAAGTTTTTTAATAAAAGACCAGAAGGATATACAATGCAGATTTATTTTTACAGCCACCTTTGCTCAGATTTACCAAGGGTCCCAATATACGTGGAGGGCACTGTACAATACAAAATGGATAAAATATTAGATTTAGGAACTACTTTCAACAAAACAGCTATATATAAAAAGTATATAAAATGTGGACATTCCATCCTCAGTTATTACATACTCTTTAATTATTATATACTCAAGAATTCAAAATTATTTTACAAAACACAAAAAAAACAACATCAATTCACCCATTAAAAAGGCTAAATGTAATTTTGAATAAATTTCCAACTCTAACAGTGCAACACTAAATAGTTAACATGGCAAAGATCCTACTTCACGAACCTCAAAAGGGTGCGAAACCGAGCTGAGAAACTCGGAGATGCCAGGAGTGATAATGAGTTATATTTTAAGAACATTACATTTGTCAGCAATATTTAACGGCACATGTTGTTGATGAACCATCAAGAGCGTTATCCTATTAATGGTCCATGGAAAAGGGTGTTATCCATCATTATCGCAAAGATTTCAGAACAGGAATGTACTAGATCATTTTTATTACACCACACAAAACAGAAAGATACACAAGCTAACGAGTAATGGTGAACCCACACTCTGTAATTGGGTGCATCATAAGAAAACACAAGCTTTCAATCAAATTAGCAATGTAGATGAATATGGGGGTTGGGCAGGAACACATCTGAACTGCAATTATGTAAAATTCTCATCAGATGGGACAATCATACGTCTTTTTCTCATCAGCTGAGCATAAGGAGCCCTAGGCATGAAAAACACACACACGGAGATGAGAGTGGCAACCATTAACTGAGTTTATTTCATTGGGTAAATTCAAGATCCTGCTGCATCTAATCCATCTCCTGCTCATGAAATGGCAATAATTATGTGCTGCATCAATTAAGTTTCATATAGTCTACGTGCTTGGATCTATCAAAGCTTCAGCAACAGGGCTCAAATCAATAAGCGGATAATTATAATCATTTTTTGAAACCTGCGAGGTAATGCCCTATGGCTATGACTTCTGAAATGAAAGAAATGCAGATTTTATCTCCATTCATTACAGACAGATTCTTACTCGAGCATCAGCGTAAGCCAACAACATGCTATGCAGGTCAATAAGGTCAATAAGGCTGAATAAGTAAGACTGGGTGATATATTGAATATTCATGATGTTCATGATTTCCGCGCATGCTGATATAAAAATGCACTCAATACTTGTCATAAGACGAGGTATCATGAGCCGCATTTTCAACATATGTGATGAATGTTTATGGGGCCTCATTAATTTTTTTTTGGAGTCATTTCAAACTAGCAGTAAAATGAAATTATTTCAAACTCAAATTCAAAGCATCACTCAAAATTATTCAAATCTAGTGAAATACGATGCTATGTATATGATGCTATTTATATTCTGGAAATGACTGGAAAAATAACCTTTTACTGATTAAGATTTTCATTTAACACACACATATATATATACTGTATACATATGAATATTTATTAATTTTATTGAATATTATGTATTGAATATTTATTATTTTAACACAAAAACAATATATCTGTCAAGATGACTTGTATAAAATAATAATAAAATTCTGACTCCAGTTTATAATTAGTCCAGGATTCCAATGCTAATTTATGGTGTTTTTATTCGCTTTCTACTAAAGAATTACTTAATAGCTTGCAGCTTCTATGAATTTCATGGGCTTGAAAGCGATCAAGTTTAAACAAAACCCTGAATGCTGAAATGAGTTCAGTCACATAAGGCTATTGCTCTGCAGTTGAGTAATCTACCCTTTTTTCTCTCCATTAATTTCAATAATTGATTAATTTGAGCTTTAAAACACCCTCTGCAAACATCAAACACCAAAGACCAATTTAGAAAACGCAATAAGAAGATTTGAAACCCAAAACAGGCTGGTTTAAAATAATAAGCATGAACAGGAGAAAAACAGAAGCCAAATCCATGGAGAAACAAAACACTTTCGCCTATTTGCTTTATTTAGCAGCCGTGACTCATATGAATAATGCTGCCTTGTTTTCATAAAGATGTGTATCTGTGAAACCATAATGCTATTTGCTAGGAATGTGACTTAGTGAGTTGAAAATGAGTTGAAAGGAACTGAGAAAAGAGAAAAAGTGAACTTTTGTCTTTGCGGAACGAAATATTTGGAGTGGTGAGGTTCACTTTGTTTCACCACAAAACCGACTGTTAATAAAAGACACTTTAGGCCTTTTATAGAGTGATTTGCTTTTCCACTCAACTCCCCCAACACTTCCTGTGGCGATGGCTGCCTCCCATGAAGCTATAATGTATGAGATTTGTCAGTGTCAATTTTACAGCTAATCTCTCTGGCCCACCTAGACCCTCCCATTTCCCGCCCATTGATTCTGTAGCCTCGTACACCAGATAGTAGAGCGAAAGAAACCTTCTGTAGTGAAGTTTGTAGCCAAATGTACTGACATTTTGCGGTTTGTGATCCTGCGGCCTCACAAAAACAAAAATTAAGAATAAACAGAATACCAATATGCGAAGAAAGAAAGATTCCTATTACAGTAGGTGCAAATCTTGAACCAAACAGATCTATAGGTAAAAAAAATTTAGTTTCCAAATGGCCAAGAAAGTGGGATCAATATCAGTAATATTCCTTACATAAAGACTGTGTTTGCTGGGAATAAAATTGGCTGGTTGTTTCTGCTGATATATTACATATCAGCAAATGCATTGTACAACCTGACAAAAATCCGAGTGTATTGATCTGCAAGCTTGGTGAATGTAAAAGCTTAATAACACACAATTTTTCATTTCCTACCACTTTTAACCCGCAAGTGCAATTCAGCAGACACTTAAAAGACAAAGTATTTCCTCACATACTGTACACACACCTTTGTGATAACTTGTGTAGACAGGGTGAACTGGGGTTTTCCAGCTGGGAGTTACACTGCTATGTACTTGCCCCAAAAGAATCAGCTAACAAATTCAAGAAGACTTGTTTCAAAGAAACCAAGCCTTATTCATGCATAAAATAGAGCTGTAGAATGGCTGTTCATACAATAATTAAATTCATGCAATGATGAGTTTCAATATATTAATGTCGCGCATTGATTTCAATCAGTGCACCATGGCGATCTAGCCTTTATCCGTACAGAAAATTAAAATTATTACACGAAAATTATTGCTCTCGTTTCATATTATAAACAGAAGCAAAAACGTGACTGTAAAGAAAAAATAATGTCCAGAATTGCTAACAAATTCACTGCAACTCATTATTCAAGTTGATCGCATCCAAAATAAAAGTGTGTGTACTGTGTCTATTTATTATATATATATACACATGCATGTATATATTTAAGAAAAATGTTATGTTAATATATAAAAAAATTATGTGTATATATACATATATTATTATATTAACATAAATATATACATGGAAATTCATGGAAATATTTTTACAAATATATAACCGTATGTTTGTGTCTTTATATATACATAATAAATATAGACAGCAAAAACAAAGATATTATATAAACACGATTTATTTATTTTGGATACAAATAATTGTAATTAATCGTTGCCCGGTACTAATCAAAATGTAAAGGAAAAATTCAAAAAATTGAAATATAGTAAATGTAGGCTATTGCTAAATTTGAATTAAGACAGCAAATATGGATTCTTAATTGAAATATGAAAGTAAGAAAGTAAAAAAAACAACAACTTTATTGTAGATAGATAGATAGATAGATAGATAGATAGATAGATAGATAGATAGATAGATAGATAGATAGATAGATA
>JAUMHP010000073.1:12785603-12796461 GCA_032361065.1 Enteromius trimaculatus | reverse complement strand
GTAAAAGCTCAAAGCAGATAGGTCTCTCTGGCGAGTTCCTATATGTAACGTCGAAGTGATTCGACTGAAAGGGTAACCTATTTTAAAAGTAGCTGATATGTAGTGGTGGCAATATTTTTGTATGTATTATTATTATTTTATTACTTTCCCTGTTGACATTGTTAACATTGTGATGCTTTTTTGTATTTTTGGTTTGGTTTAAACCAAATAAATCTTTATCAGTCAGTTCAAACTATCCATTTCAACAAATAGATTTTCATTTATTACATTTTTTACCTAAAAGATAAGTTAACTTGTTATGTTGGTGCAAATAAAATCCACAAATCCACTTTATTTTTATGTAAAAGTGTGCTATTTGCAACTTAAAGGCTTTGTTACTTTTAAGCAGCTCATTATTCTGCCTGATATATTGCAAATTAATATTTCTTATTCTTATATTATCATAATCATAAACACACTGGTTTGTTGCGCAAATGGTTGTACGGTTTTCCTGTTTACTGCGCTTTGTTATTCCTCTAGCTATTACCATAAAGAAGTGCGTAATGAATCAATAGTCTCACACATTCATAGAAAAAAGCTTCTGCATTGCAAAATGAGGTACATGCTGTTTATATTTTAGCATTATCATCCAGCCATACACTTACTATATGTTAACAGACTGTGTAAAATAGAGATGTGTGAAAATTGTGGCAGGTGGAGAAAAGCTGACCTGGCGTAACCCACTTCTCACTGATTTATGGTGGTGGCCTGCCCCGCAGACAGCGCTTTGCCCTGGGTGTCATCAATCTCTCCAGATTTCCGATAACAGCCATCAGCTACACCCTGATCCAGCCTCAGACCACCACACACCTAAAACAGCCAACCTCAAGGGAAAAAAAGTACCTAAACAGTAAGTAAAGCTCAAATCTTCCAAAGATAATTATCAAAATGAGGACATTTCCTTGTGTTACACTGCGTATACACCACTAAACATGACAAAAACACCACTCAGCATGACAAAAAAACCTTAACATTACTAAAACTTTAAAATGAAGACAAAAAATATAAGAGTTGGTTCAAAACATGACTAAAATGATATCTAAATGACACAGAAATAATACTGATCTGGCACTGATAAAAGAATAGTCAGTGTATAAGAATTTGGTGTATTGAATGTATCTTTTAAAGCTCTTTAAACAAACAGAAGAGAAAGAGAATAGAGGCTGTACAAAGCGACAAGGAGGAACTGTGAACACACAGCAAACCCATAACATTCCTCCCATCACAGAGAACAAGAGAGACAAGCGTTTCCAAGAGCTGTGGTTTCTGTATCAAAAAGACTGATGGAGTAAAGGAGTGAGGGTAATATGTGAAAAATGGTCAGAATGCAGGAACATGAATGCATACAGTCTATTTCCTCTCCTGTATGAGCATGTGTGTGTGTGTGTGTGGAGCTCCCCACCTGCCTAAACGATCTCCATGACTCACACAGGAGCAGATAATTGGCTCACAAAAAAGTGCAGCAAACATTCATCATAATGGCAATGGCCTGCTGAAGCGAGCAGACACTCTTCTCTTGGTCTCTCTCCTCCGTCTTTCTCTCTAATATGCACTCTTTCTGTCTTTCTGACATGTGTGTAAACCCTGCTCTTCACCGGCTTTCCTCCTATAGCACATCATGTGGTCTTAAAGATACAGTGCTCATCTGGCCCCTGTGGATTTTATAATTAACCCTGATGGGGCTCTGAACATCAGCGCTTAATTGGTATCAATAATTCACAGGATTCATTTAAGCACCAGCAAATGTGTGTCTTGAACAGGGGTCAGCAACCTTTTTGAGATGAAGGGCCAATTTGAACAAGAAATATTAAAGATTTGCAAAAACGAGACTGCTACTGTATACTACATTAAGCAGATGACCGGTATGTGTGTATGTGTGTGATGTTCACTCGCACTATAATTGAATATATCTGCACTTAACGTTTTGTGCCAATAAACTCCTAACTACATTAAAAAAAATAAACTAAACTAAAGATAGTTAACAAAATCAGTCAATCAAAAAAAATTGAAAATACACTCTTGGTGGGACACAAACCAAGTTGCTGACCCCAATCTATAATTGTGTTTTTGTCTTTTCACAATATATATTTATAAAAAATATTTTATATTATTATGGCCCGGTTTCACAAACATGGCTTACTGTAGCTTAAGCCAGGACTATAGGTTTTGGTTAAATTCAGATATAAGCTATATAAATGTATAAACTCTGAATAACAGCATAATTCATTTCTTTAAAAAAATAAAAAATTTTGTAAATGTTCATACAAAAAAAAATATATATATATATATATTGAAGACAGCACATGGATCTCCACCATTTCAGGTAGCATGCACCGTGCCTATCATCTGTGTTTTCACCAGTGCGGATGATTATGCGTTTATTTCTGAAGCGTTGCGATCTAAACAGCTGTTGCCAGAGAGTTGGCTCTTCAATAAATAACCGTTTCCAATATCCCACCCACCACAACAAACACACAGTTTTGCCTTTGTTCTTTCTTTCACTTCGATTGATGCATATTTCATGGAGAACTTTTGCGTGCTTCCTTTGAGTTGAGAAGACGGCTCCGAACTGACAGGCTGCCTATTACCAGACATTACAATCTTCACTGTCCCCATCGCTCGGAACATCTCTCTGCTCCAGATCCGTGTGCATCAACTTGTTTTTGTGAAGGTAATGAAATAGCAGTGAAATAGTAATGAAAAGTCTCTGTGCGACAAATGAGATACTAGCATTTTTCATTACATTAGCCTACATAATAATATAACTGATTTAGCACTGACAAGATAAGAAGTATAACTGGAGTAAAAAAGGACATCTTGGGGATATGTTGTGTCTCTTCTGCTGATTGTTACCTAAAGGCACACATGTTAGGATGCAGGAGAGTTAAAAATGAGAGAGCATGCTCGTCTCTTCCTTTCATGTGAGTGCCAATACCCCAAACCCCTGAAGGCTGGAAAGAGTAATGCATGGAATTAATGTGCTCTGTAATGGGCTACCTTTTGTAGTCTGAATACAATTTTTCCTGATCATGCACATAAAAGCCTTTCACATGACGTAGACTGTATTGAAAGCAAAATCATCTTGAAACAGGAACAACATAAACAGTAGCAAGCAGTACACCAAGTGAAGTGTACACCCGACACAAAGTGAAGTGTTTCTTATATGTTTTAAACATGTTTGAGATGAAAACAAGATATATAATACACTTTGTGTGCCACTTTATTCTCCTTCAAGATATCTGAGATGTACTGTGGATGAATTCGAACAGATTTGATTTGGAGAAATGTAGCATTGATTTACTGTAGCCTTTGCAGTGAATGGGTGCCGTCAGAACAACAGTTTATACAGCTGGTAAAAACACCACAAATTTCTACATACAAGTAATCCTAATAGTCTATCAGTTAACATCTTGTGAAGTGAAAAACTGTGTGTTTGTAATAAACACATCCATCATAAGGATGCTTTTGACTTTTGAAGTCATTGCTCAAGGGTAAAAATATTTTCTCCAGTGAAAAAGTAATCTCATCTCAAGTACAATTTACAAGGGAAAATAATTGAACTTTTAGTTGTAATAGTTACTCACCCCTAAGTTATCCTAGGTGTATATGACTTTTTCTTTCAGACGAACACAGTCTGAGTGTTTTAAAAATTGATCCTGGCTCTTCCAAGCTTGGTAATGGTGCTGGATAGTGGCAACTATGGCAGCTTACGTCATATGGAGTGGAGTCAGAGGTCAGCCAAGCAGAACTCGACTACCTAGCAAACACGCATACAGCCATTGACCAGAAGTCAGTGATTTGAGTTAGAATTTTTCAAAATAGAAATATTTTTGTCATAAAAAACTCATTGATCTGCTTCAGAAAATATGTGCTAACCCCCGGAGGTGTTTAGGTTAGTTTTACGATGGATATATGATTTACGGAGCTTCAAAATAACGGCCACTATCCACTAGGGTTGGGCAATGTCGACCAACTTGGCATCGTATGATGTCTAATATGAAACATCGATGGACGCACACACGTGCGAGGCTTTGAAATGAGCTCGCGGGCCCCGTTTCTTCACATGTACATTTGTGCTCGCTTATTAATGGCATAGATTTGCCGCCATAGATTAAGTTTGTTTTTCACGAGCTGGTTGCTGCTGCTGCTGCGGCGGTGGGGCGGAAGATCGCAATGCTGGTTCAGCATCGTGATGTCTATCGACCATCGGCAATGGACAATGGCATCGTCTATCGACCCAACCCTACTATCCACCATCATTACCAAAATTTTTAAATGTCATACTTTTAAGAAGAAGTCATATACACCTAGGATGCCTTCGGGGTGAGTAAATTATGGGGTAATTTTTTGGGTGAACTATTCCTTTAAAGAAAAATGTTGTAAATGCTAAATTTCTCTCTATCTGTTCCAATAAAGAAACAAAGTCATCTAAATCTTTGATAGCCTGAAGGCAAGTTCATTTGAGTTTAACTATCCCTCTAAGAAAATAAAAGGATCGTGAAAACGCTATTGTAAAGTGAAAAGTGAAGTGTAATGTGAAAATGCCACCAAACAGTCGCATGCATTTAACCAACCAACCAAGGATTGTTGATTTGATATTATTATACTGCAGCAAACGAGCCAATGACAGAGGGACGTCATGTCTTGTCACTCAAATGAGCAGCACAGAATAAGTCACACTGATGAGTCAGATTCAGTGAGTCACCTAAAGCACGACACTACAGCTCTTGACCAAAACAACTGGCAGTCTTTTTCCTTTGCAGCACATACTACAAACCACTTACGAAAATGTTAATGAAAAATAAATCATTTTACGTTTTAATCAAACAATTCCTGCCGTATTTCTGTAACACTGAGCCTTGCGTAAAATATTAGAATGCATTCAAGTGAAATTTTCACCACCCACCTCAATTCTCCATTGTCTTACTTTACAGCCGAGCGTATCTGACTTCTAATCTAACTCATATAATCTCATTTTATCTAATCAAGAGCCCCTTAATGTGCAAAACGATTAATTTTCTTACGCTAACAAAATAAACATTACCATCACTTAATAATCGCCCCTTGTGTTGGCATTCAACTCTGAAAACAAGATAATTATGATTTACAAAATAATCAAGGTTTTAATTACTACCCATGCTCAAGATGCAATAACAATGTATAACATAACGACAAAGAGTAGATTTTTCAGACTATAACAAAACAACTATAGAAATGAACACATCACTATACCATTTGCAAATACTAACCTAATACATAATTTGCCTGCTTTTGTTGCTACTCCAAGACCTATTTATTAGGTCATATAAAAACAGTAAGAGATGCATAGTTTGATGTTTACCTTTATTTAGCCAATAAGCAGCCTTCAAATCTGCAAACAAAAACAGTTTTGAAAAAAAGTGTTTAAATATTGATGCCGTTAAATATGTAAATAATAAATATTCAGTAGCTGTGTCTAAAATTAAACCGGGCAATAAACAAATACTGAGAGAAACTGATTTCTATTTCTTTTAATTTAGAGGAAAGAGTGCACTGTATAGACTGGCATCACAGAAGTCAGTTATTCATTCGCCGCAGTGTCTCATGAAATGTAAACATTTGTAAATGTTAGCATGAGCAAATACTGTATTAAAAATCACTTTTAATCCAATTGGTTTATCAACATGTATTACTGATCTAAGTTTAATGGTGCAGCTACAATAATGCTGACTTATATGCATGGCTGGTGCATTTCTATTAAAATCAGGACGTATTTATTCAAAAGCAACAGTTATCCATCTGTCATACATTATAAAGTTAGCATACAAAGCTTATGATTTGAAAAAAATGTTGCTTGGCTTAAATTTGAGCTTTGTCTTAAATATCTAAAGCAGAGAGAAAGCCAAAGCACCTCTCTGACTTGAACAAATTAGGCTTTGGCGTCAAGTTTCACAAGAAAGCCTGTTTGTGCGGTTGAACAACGTCATTGTTGCCCACAAAATATCACTTGCTAACTCTAACAGATGGCCTAGATTCCTCCCACTTTCCTCCTCTTATGACTATACAGTGACTCTGCCTGTTCCTCGCCCTCTCTCTGCCTGCATTCATCAAAACCACTGAGCCAAAACCCTGCTTCTTCCTCCCCATGCGAGGAAAATTAAATTCACCTGTCCTGAGAGTAATTTCACCTTTCACAGAGTGGAAGACAGACACAATTAGCGCCTGCGCATGCATCACATCAGTAGTGTTTCAGCTGAACTCTATGCACCCAAGCACCACCTTAACCTTGTTAAATCATACTCTTAAACAGAAAACAGTTTACGTCCAGGTTTAAGCCTCATTGAATAATAACCAGCATTTGTGGTCTGTAAGGGTGAAGTTGTGCTCACGCTGGAATTTGTGCTAAGTTGTCCTTTTTTTTTCTATGCGTGCAAATGCTGGAGAGCATAAGTGTAAGCTTATGTGAAGTATTGTATTTTGCTGAGTTTGGACTTTGGAGTACTCTGATCTGTGAATTCATATAGAGCAAAGGCTTGACCATGAGTGGATGTAAATGTGTAAAACACTGTAAATGTAAAACAACCTCTTGCCTCAATATATAGAATAGAAATTTGAAAGATACATGAACATTTTAAATAATAAATAATGAAAATTATGAATTGCTTGTAGTATTAGTAATATAAATGTATAATAATCATCACAAATGTTTTATAATAAATAATAATAACAATATTGATAATAATTACATTATAATATGTTTATAATATGTTATTATCTGATATATTATTTATTTAAAACAAAAGAATATCCTGTTGCTGGTCAATATTTTTAGGAAATTGGAGCAGATGCTATATTTTCCCATTTTTTGAATTACCATTAAGTCATCATTTAAATAATGAATTATTGTTAGTAGTAGCAGTCATATAAATGTATTTGTTATTATTATTATTATTATCATTATCATCATTATTGTTATTGTTGTTAATCACATTTTATTTAATTAATAAAATATATCATTAATAATACTAACAACACAAAAAGAATGATAATAATAATATCATAACAACTACAATAAATATGAATAATATTGATATAAAGTTAGAATTATTTGTGATTTAAAACAGAATTCCTAAAACATGGCATTGTATGGCGTCTAACATTGTTGCTAAATTTAAGTTATTAGTTATTTTCTTATTTATTTTAAACACCAGTTGTGGCCAATAACCATTGGTAGGACACTTAACATGCTTAAAGCCAGTGTGACGGCACCTTTATTCACAGGATAACAGCTGTTCAGGGTGAGCGTTCTTAGCACTGAAGTGCCCAATCAGAGGTCAGCACTAGAACAGTGATGAAGACCGTGGATACACACGGGAGCGGGGTGAGACAACGCTGACACACCTTTCCCACCTGCTACACTTATTCACGGGCACCTTAATCCTCTGCCACAGTTAAAGCCTGGCATCCTCATGTCAGAGCACATCTATAGTGGATTAAAATAGGACAGCTAATTACCATTTACCTCAACAGGATCACGGCTGGATGTTAGGATTCTAGCTTTCGGAATGCGTGTAATTGTCTGTTGAATAATGCCGACCCACGCTCCTTATATCTGACTTGGCTCACTCGCTCATGAAAAGACACTCATGAGTTGATAAGCGGGATGTTGCAGCTTAAGCCTTTGGAGAAACACTAATGCCAAGTGCTGCTGCGGGTCCCCTTTACTGTGTGAAAAGCAGTTTATTAAAACTCCCTCAGGAATCCCAACGGTGCAATTAGTGTTGAACTTTGCTATAAGGTAATCATACACAATTTCTGGAATTTGCAACTTTTCCTCTCAGCTAAAATAAGCAGCGGTAGTAATATAAAAGCATCCCGATAACTGAGTTTGCAGGTTCACTATGATTAAAGGTTTAAATTCAAAACGTACTGTCGAGGTCCTGAGTTTAACACGGAAGTGTGTATAAAATATAAATGGTTTTTCCTCAAAGGGCTTTAAATGTTACGGTGCCATGAATAACCTACAAGGTCCTGCAACCTCTAATACTGCTGGCTTTCCAAATATTGGACAAAACAGACTGTCAGTAACACGCTCAAAATCAGTTACTCATCCACTCTAACTTGACTTCTAAATGTTATCCATCTAAAAAAACAGAGAAGATACAATTGGGTACCGAACATCACTACAAACTATTAATGAAGGCTTTGCAGATTTGATAGTCAAAAGCGAGCTATACTGAGCTAAGTGAAATATACGGAGGGGATTCACTCTCTTGGTAAACCCTTCTTTTATTTAATCTCAGTCTCTCCGCGACTTTTCCTCTCACAAAAGGGCTTTACTGCATCTAAAATACTATTCTCATTAGAAATGTTCTCTCTCTCTCTGAGACACTTCTGCACATTCAACAGTCTAGGAGGGTAGAGATGCATTAAACATGGGCGCTGGTTCCCAATCTAAAGCGCATGGAGTGCTGCTTTATGTCTGAATCGGTAATACTGCCCACAGGTCGAAAAGTACTGAGGGCAGAATAGGGAGACGGTAGAAGACATGTCTCGCAAGCCCCATCTGTTCCTTTAATGATATCCATTCATCACACTGCTGTGCTTTTTAACTAATCATAAAATCTTAATAAACATTTCAGCTTTTCATTTTAAGATAAAAACGTCAAATTCAACTAAAGATTTGGCAATAACCGTTCACCTTACATCATTTAGCGTAATTTAAAATAACAGTGTTGAATGCATACTATGAAAACACTGAACTTCTAATAAAAAGAATACCTGACACCTGATACGAGATCTCTTGAGTTTGATCAAATATAGAAAGCCTTCACAGTATGACTGTATCTGTTGCAATGAATGATTTACCCCACTAGGGGAGGAATTACTGGTCCAAATGGCTCAAAGTATTTCAGATGCTGCTCTGAGGTTATGACAAGGCTTGTAAGATATTGTGAAAGCCGGAGTTATCTTTTAAAAGCGCTCATATTCTTTCAAGACTGTAATTGAGCGAGTGGCTCACATATAAAATCTCTGTATATTTATTTGTATTCAACATCAAGATTTTAAGTTAAAGTGTACATGTTCATAATTGAAGGTTCTCTTATATCCTGTAACCAGACACTGTTTAAAATCATTGTTACTAGCTCATTTTAAATGGTCTTGCAGTGTGAAATATAAACTTTACATTATTCAATGTAAACTCTTAATTAATCTGGTCATGAATACTGCAAGTAATAGTGCAGAGAAATGCTGAGAAATCATGCCATAGCATGTTCAGAAATTTGCAATTATACATTATTTGCCCTGTTGAATACATATTATGATGATTGAATTTTTTTCATATTCATTTTATAATATAATATATTTATCTATTTTTCATCAAATTTACATTCTTCACCTTTGTGACAACTACAGGTCACTCAGAGACCGAAAATATAATTAGACAATGGGATTTCATTTAAAATTGATAAAATACTTTTTGTATTGTTTGGAGCATTTGAACCGTTTGGTGTCGTTTTTCCCAAGCCATGGATCATTTCTGACCCTGGTCACACTAGAAGACACCTCTAAAACTCCTTAAAAATTCAGCTTCCTAAATTACAGTCATTTTATCTTTGATTTAGCTAGATCTTAAACAAACCCACGTGAAAGTTAAGCCCCTGTTAAGCCACATGCACATCATTCCCTGCCAGATGTTTGTCTGAAAGGGTCTAAAACATCCATGAAGCAAGCGCTTCTTTGACAACACATTCAGCTTCTACAAAGAAGTAAAGTCTTTTCCAGAATTTAAGACTAAACAAGAACACAAAAACACAGCAGAATGCAAAGCCACAACCTTCCATAAAGTTCACATTGTCTAAACAGGCTAAATCTCACCCATTATTACAGCCATACCAAGCTTTCAGTGCCTTAAGGGCAATATGACACATGTAGGTTATATCTGTCCTTACTTTATCCCAGTTGAGTCACCTATTATTTCCCTTAAAATACCTCAGATGTCAACAGCGTGCAGAGGAAAAAACATCTGACAACTTTGAGGCTTTGGGCACGAAACACAACACAGACCGGTGCAAATGTGAAAGATTGTTTTGATAGGAACAGGCTGAATGCACAGGTGCGAGTCCCTATATGCTCCTTAACAAGATCAAGTTGAAAACAGTATTTGAATTCCCCCATAATAAATACGTGCTCTTACCGTCGATCCAAGCGCCCAGATGGTTCAGAGTGGCATCTTCAACTTCTCCGCACGTTCACACATACTGTACATGTGTGTGTGGACAGCGACAGTGAACGAATGCTGCCCGGAGCGCGCACGAACGCGGTGTAATGTCCAAAAAAGCTGTCTATGTAGGCAGTTCACTAGAGAGTCTGACGTCTTTGCAGACTCCCTTTCCAGCCACGTTGTCTTCCCCGTGTTAATTTAAACAACCAACCCGGATCCCGGTGCTGTTGACAACATTGGTAGAAATCTGGTTGTAATTATCGCGACGCAGTCGGTTCTCCGCAGCCGCCGTGTCCTTCCTCTCATGCCGACTGAGGATGTGAGCGCAGCCGCCGAGATGCTCGATCGTGGTGCGACCCCAGGCAGCCTAGAGCAGTCACCCAATGTGATGAGCCTGCTAGAAAGACGGCGAAACGCTGAAAACAACAGACTGTTAGATCGACACAGCCAGTGACAAGACAGCATGCTTGCTATTAATTACAAAGGTGAGGCAAAGGTTCATAGGCTACAAAGGTAATTCAAAGTATTAAAAAAAAAAAAAAAACATAAAATTACATATACGCATTTTTAAATTTTTTATTTTGTTGGTTTATTTTAAATATTTATGTTTTTACA
>JAUMHP010000073.1:12741122-12751475 GCA_032361065.1 Enteromius trimaculatus | reverse complement strand
AGCAATTTGTGCTTAATGCATGAAATATGCACTGTGTGGCGCAGCTTTGAGTCGACCAGGTCATCCTGTTCTTGGTTTTTTCTAACAGGATGTCCTTCCAGAGAGGTTGTGTGATTTCTGATAAGTCTATAACCAAATTATAGATTATAGCTGAAAACTGTAGCCCTCACACTGTGTTCCCATGATCTCCCAAAATTGTTATGACATTGGCAAAAGTGACTTTGCGGACAAAAAAAAGAGAATTTTTGTTCATTTTTTGGTATTTTCCCTCACCTTGCTTTTGATGTTACTGGTCAAAAATGACAAGCCTACAAAAATTGCTTTTGAATCTGAGTTATCATAGACCTTACTAAGGTTTTTGTACCTCAGTTTTTGAGTGAACATTGGCAAAATTATCCACAAATAGTGTTGTTGTTGTTGTTGTTGTTTTTACTTTAAAACCGAAGTGCATAAGTGCAAAACAATGAGACCAGTGACCAATCAGTTCTGAAAGGAAAAACAAAACAAGCTAATTCTTGACAAAAAAACTCAATATTTGGTCATAATACAGCATAATTAAAGATTTAATTAATATTTTTGTTCAGGAAGACCAAATTAGGATTTTTAGCACAACACAGTTTTGTTTAGTCTCTATTTTTCTTTACACTATGTATTTTTAACAGCTTTACCGCTAACCTGATTTTGCCAAGTGCAACATGTCCCTGGATCAGCATCTTGTGATTAACCAATCAGATTTGAAGAAACAGTTTACAGTTTTGGTGAGGTTTACTATCAATGTTTGTCAGTCATCTATTATTTCCTCTGATTTTAAGCATTACTCATGGATAAGGTTAGGTTTAGATGTAGAGATATGGTCAAGACTTTTTTGCATTAAAATGTTGTTCTAGGGTCAACAAAATATGTTGACCCAGGGACACATTGAACTTGGCAAAATCAGGATGTGCGCAGCTTTACACAGTAATCAAAGCAGCTTTACAGAGAAAACCAAAGCAGCTTTACCGCGAAAGAGCAGTTTTACACAGAACTTACAGAAAAGATAAGCACTCCATATGCTTTAGAACGAATGCTTACAATATTGAGTGACATGAGGGTGAGTATGATGAAAGAATAATAATTTTCTGTGAAATGTCCCTTTAAGTATTTTACTCAACTTCTGTTCCAAACCAGTATTATATGAACATTTGAGTCTGACCCAGTTTTCTGGCCTGTGTGGTGTGTAAGATTGGTGTGGGTTGTGTTCAGTCCTCATTAATCACTTCTGGTTCTCTTAGGGCTTTGTGTCATCATCACACACTCACCTGCTCCATCCATCCACATTTCAACACGCCATCGCTGACATGCAAATTTCTGCCCTGTAAAATGATTAATATTGCTCAATATGAACCTGTGCACATTGAGAGATATTACATAGTGATAGCATCATCTTAAATAAGTTGATATAGTATAAATGTTTTTTTCCCAAAAACAAACTCTAAAAAGTGCTGAGTTACACATTGTTGAGTTAATTTTGCTGGGTCAAAATTCTGGGATATTTGAGGTAACATAAACACAAAGTTGGGTTATTCGTGTTGAAAATAAATTCACCACTGAACCACTGGGTTGGGTTATTTTTACCCAACTGGTTGATTTTTTTCTCTTCAAAACTTTCTTCTGAACTTTCTGGATTCTACACTTGTCTCGTCAGCAACATCGCAACAAGAATGATTGTAAATTGTAATATGCCGGTATGATTATTCACCTCTATTTTTAATAAGTTGTGATAAGAGCAAACATATTTCAAAAAAAAAAAAATTCTGTCGGTGCGGGTTAGCATTAATGTACTCTGTGACGTATATAGCCACCTAGCAAGGTACAATATACTAATTAAATGCGAAGGCACTCTGATGTATATATATATTTTTATTACAGTGTCAATTCTGCCTTCCAGATTGGTGACTAAAGTGTTAAGAATGAGATGGCTAACGTTAGCTAAGTTGTTTATGCCAACCGTTCTGCATCGTATCATAATTAAAACATCAATGCAGTAAAATCATAGCTTGCAAAAACATCCTGTTTTCTTAATCCGAAATTTCATTCTAGGTATGTGCGATTCTTGCTGGTGCAGATGGACAAGGAAAGGCAGCTTGTCTCCCTGGCTTTTAAAGGTTATATCTATTTTATAAAATCTTTATATTCATATATATATATAAATGGGCTTCTCTTGTTTTCCTTCCTAACACGTGCTTACTCTCAAGCCCATGTGATAAACACTATATGGTTACTTTAGTTTTTTTGTTTTCAAATTGAATCCAATTTCATGAGAGTTCCAGAAGCTACCTGTATATCCAGAGGCAGAAAGAAAACTTTTTGAAGACTGGGGCTACAAATGCAGACCGAATTCTTGCCGATGACCAGCGAGATGGAAAGTTGCATTTAGAGCAGGGTGACATGACTCCAGGTAAGCTATTTCTTACAACATGTCAAACTATAGAATCAAAATTCAACTGTATTTGCCAAATATCAACTGGTTAACACAATCTTAACACTTTAGTATAACAACCAATTCTCACTTTAACCAATTGCTTATTAGTTTGTATATTGGCTGTTAATTCTGCATCAGCATATTCTACATCCCTAAATCCTACCACATACCTAAAATCACTAAAACAATGTTGAAACACAAAAGTCCTAGTTAGTAGTGAATATGTGTTCCTCATTCTAAAGTTTTAACCAAAGCAGATTATTTTACAATACTGCATGTACAGGTGTAGTTACATTCAGGCTCTTTAAAGGAATAAATATATTTTCACAGGAAAAAGGGTTTCAGTGTGTCATGTAGATTATGAGATCAGTTTCACAGTTTGCATTGTGTTATTCTTATGTTTTAGATGCTAAAGGGAGAGTGCTTTCAAAGTCCTGCCCACTCTGCTTTCCCCATCAATATACAAAAAAGGTGGAGAGGTCTTCAGCCCTGCAACCACAGAATCCTAGAAGTCATTCACTACGAGTTAAAGTCAGTTCAAAAAAACAACAACAACAACATGAATTTTGTATGATCCCTCTTATTTTGGGTAAATAAATAACATTTGTTTGGTAAAATAATTAACATTGTGCAGATTCTGAAAGGGGGATTGACCTTAACTGTATATGATTATACATAATTTCCACAAAATACACTAAACTTGCACATTTTCTGCTTGAGGAGACAAGACAGCGACATCCCAGACCTTCACCATTGAACTCACCATTGTGTGTTCTGTCCCATAGTTACCCAGCAGCTGGGTTACGGTTCGGTTATTTTTCAACCCAGCCTTTTTAGAGTGCAATACAAAAAATACTTTGAATTACCTCACCATCCAAGATGTATGCATTTGTTTCTTCATCTGAGTGTTGTTTGTATCAGATGTTTGAACTTTGGTGAGCAAGTGATGTTAAATTTGTCCATTTTTGTTATGATGAAGAAACTCATCTACATCTTGGATGGCCTGAGGGTGAGTACATTTCCAGCAAATGTTCACTTTTGGGTGAATTATTCATTTAAGAGAAAGACCAGAATGAGTTTTGTTATTCCAAACATTGTTAGCAAACAGTACATAACTCAAATACACAACATTTCCAAAAGGAACACTGAAAATTACATTCATACATCATTATGACAAACCCTGAATATTCATCATAATGAATAAGGATGTGAAGTATCCATACACCAGTTTGAAAACAGGTGAAAAGAATCACATTTTCCCCACAGCTTCTCACAGCCAGCAGCCAAAAGTGATTTATTTCTTACATGCTTGCTAGCTGAAAACTCCAATGTTTCTTTTTCTTAGCTTTCCAAATCAATTAGTAGATCAAAAGACTAATTCAATCCTTGAGGAGCTGTGCTTAGACAGATATTCCCCAGGAGCCTAGAGGAACTCATCCATAAAACATTGAAGTCAGTTGTGTCATTCACGTCTCCGCTGTTACACACCGGCTAGCCTACGCTAACCATTCTGATCACGTTGCTGCAAGTCAGCCCTCTTAGTGTTTGCTTTTGAGGTAATTAAACTGCATTTGATGGATAACCTTGTTAAAGAGAGAAGTTTAGGTAATGATAATCCAATTAGATGTTTTTATCTACTGGAACTAATACAAATATATTCTAAATTATAGCACAAGCTGCTGGTGTTGATATACCAAGAGAACAAAGCTTGTCAAATTTTTAGTGTGATATTTTGACAGATTTCAAAATTGTACCAACATACTGAGGAAGAAATAATACATGTAATTAAAGAAGCCACGATTTCACTACTGACAAGAACTTGAATAAAAACAAGCAAGAACTGACTATTTCAACTGTAATGCCATACATAATGTCATTTGGCGCAGACAATTTGTTGTTATAATGATGAGCTCCAAGGCTCTGTGTAATAACTTAAGAACAATTGGACGGCATCTGTTGTTATGGAGGAGGCTTGAGAAATCTCTCAGAGACAGTGTGATTTCCCATTATGTTTCTTTGTTTAGCACCAGCGAGGTGCAAACTCTGTTTCACTCCCTTAGACAGACTGACTGCCCTCATGAGGAGAAAAAGGCATTAGAAATGACTTCGCTGGTTATGAAAATATTTATCTGTCTGCGAAGTTTCAGAATTATTCCCAAAGCACAGCAAAGTTTCATATTCCAGTATAAAAAAAGTACTTTCAAGAGTTACCCTTCCCTTTTTCGGTATAGTGCTGTGTTCCTTTTTGTGCCCATTTGTGTTTTTGCAAAGTTTCTTGCCTTGATATTAAAATCAAATCACCTTCAACATTTTTGCATCATTTTGCAAAATGTAATATGTAGCATTAACATAAAAGCACAAGGAAGACAACTTATCATGGTGGCATTTCGAGAATAATTCCATTTTGAGTAAAACAGCATGCAACAAACACTCAATCTGAGTACAAGCTCCGCTCTTCACAACAAAGGTAAAACTCAAGCGTTCAGCACAACAGACACTCTTCTAAATCCTTTTCTCATCAAAAAGAGCACTCCGTACTAGGGTGACCATATCCTCGACTTCCTTATTTCTCCATGAGGATTTCTAAATTGAATAAACATTTTTGTCTTTGTTTTCATATATGGTTAAAGTAGTGACTAAAAAGTGTGTGGGCATTATAAGTACAGTATAGACAAATCGAGAAAAAGTGGGATAGAGCAATGCAAATATGCAGACAAATAAAAATGAGAAAGGTACAAAGCATGCCAACAGAAAACAAAACCAATCCTGGAAAAATGAGGATGTATGATCATCCTGTTTAAATATTTGCTCATCTAAAGCATACTGTGAAGTGGAAATTACCTGTCTGGTTTCAAAATTGCTACAATAACACCACTGTAAATTATTCATATTTATGATTGTTCATTAAATGCAATGCATGAAACAAAAGGTGCATTTGCTAGTAACACGTAAGAGTCTTTCTGATTTGGGGCATGTCCTGATTCAATTTCAACACTCAATCCCCTATTTTCTTGCATATTCCTACTGTGACACAAATAAGGCATAAAATGATTGAGAAAGCAACATAAATCTGTTTCTGAGTAAATGTTTGAACACAAAATCTGATTTTGCTCACTGTTAAGTTGTTCACAGCAGACGTCCAGTAAAGATACTGGTTAGATGATTTGTTGACGCATTGATTTGTTTTTTCTGTATCCCTGCGCTCCAGGGTATCTGGCAGGTAAGACCTAATCACTACTCTTCAGGACAACTAAAGCATGAGGAAAAGTATTATAAATGCAAATTCCCAGTAAGAGCCCCGAATCTATGTTGAAAGGTCCTCTCCAGGTGATAATTACAGCTTGCTTTGATTACGTTCAGAAGACAAGATTGCAATAAAACTCATAAATAATTCAAAGCCTATCAAGTTTATTTTTTTTTAACTTAGGGTAAGGCCATGACTGCTTTCATTCCAGTTGTTATATTCATTGACATGTACACAAGTCTGTTTGCTTCTTTTCCAGACTTCAGGAGCAAGTATGCCTTCTTGACACTCATCTATAATTCATAACACTGAAGTGTTGTTTAACAATTCTTGGGGTGAAAACTGGTTTTATTCACAGTAAAGCATAATCATCATGTGAATGTGTAAAATGTTAATAATGATTATTTTTTTATGAGGTGATTCATGCGTGTTTAAATTAGAATTGATTGCATTCTCAAATTTAAAACACTGTAAAATATATCAAAATATACAACCTGATCTCACGGCAATTCATACGTATTTTACGAGGTGGCTAATTCATACAAATTTGTACGACCTCACTCATACGAATTTATACGATTTATTGCAAATCGTACGTATTTTACGAGATGGCAATTCATATGAATTTGTACGAATGACCTAAACATAACCCCGCCCCTAACCCTACCCATCACGTGATTTTAGACAAATCGTACGAAATCGTACGAGTGAGGTCGTACGAATTAGTATGAATTGGCAAAGAATTTGGCACCTCGTACGAATACGTACGAATTGCTAGTGAGACTGTTGCAATATACCATATATCACATATACACCTTTGACTACACCTGCTTTTAAATGAATGTTCCAGGTCAATACGATTAATACATAGCATGTTGCATAAAGATGATTAAGAACATTATTTAGACTTGTCACAGCAAACCACAAGATAACAATAGGGCAAACAATGGACGATAAAGAACTTACTTTAAGCTTTCTGCAAAAATGTGCATTCATTTTGACATTAAAAAAAAAGGCCTTTACAAATAAAAAAACGCAGTGTCAAGAGATGTCTTTTCAATTCTTTTAATCTGACTAAAGCCTAACTAACTGAACAAATATCAACCAAAATGAGCTTTAATATAATGTGCTTTGATAAGAGAAAATAGGCCCTTATACATTCTACAAAATAGTTGGAGTAATACAAAGCTTATTTTCCTCATTGTTCACTGTTAAGGAACATTCAAAATCAAAAACAATCTTGCCACTTTGCCAGCCAGAGTGTATAAATACATAATGCATAACAGCAAAAATGTTTTCAGTGAACAGACAATTTATGAATACAATCTGAAAAATCATCATATAAATAAATCACTTTTATTCTTCAGGTTTATCAAGGGTCTTGTTAAGATGCAAATTTTAGCCTGAATTCACAGGGCTCTATCTTTGGGATTCCGTGTGTACCTCTGTAAAACTGGGGCTCCGGCTGATGAGCTTGTTTGTCTTGCACGTTCATTTTTCTCTAATTGCAGTCATTTGTACCATTTAATAATTGTTAATTATTAACATGATTCATTCTCTCCCCTTTCCTCTGCTTCCACTTGGTTAAACACAATACATCTCAGTCTCTAGTATCTCTCACAACATTAAAAAACATGGTGGGTGGTTCAGCGGTGAATTACGCATTCCAGACTATTGATTGGGGTCGTGTGATATGGCCTCTGAGTGTGTCAAGCTTCTTTATCAGTTGTAACTGTCCTTATTGATTCCGATACGAGTGTGTGGGATGAAGCCAATCACAGAGAGAACTTTGCGGAAGTGACCCTTCAAGCAAATGTCTAACTATCAAACCTCTGACCTTTCCAGCATGCATATTTTATGGCAGCCAAATTGTCTTCGGTTAACACGGATCAACCAAGCATGATGGAAAATATGGCAGAGTGCGATGTCATGATATTTTCTCCCGCTTACGTCTGTTCTGAGATCCTTGCGCTAGATATGAAATGTCAAGGGTGTGTTTGGAATATTGCCTGATACACTGAAGTTTTCTGTAATGACAAAGAGACATATCTCCACTGTGCATCTGGATATTGCCTGTAAATGTCCCTCTTTTCTCAATGTCTCCTCTGTGGAGAGAGAAGAGCGGATGGCCTTCTTTTCTGTTTACGATTCCATGAACTACCAGGCTGCAGGCTTTGGTGGATCCCTCAGGGCTCTCTCCTCGCATACATACATACATACTCATTTACAAACCCATCATTCCTTTTTATAATGCCCTCCAAGCTCTATCAAGAAGATGACTTTATTTGAATACAGCAGGATAAATGAATAACAATGCACAATCTTCTGAGAATAACGCTTTAATGATTGAGATGTCACAGAGGATGATTTATCGGAATATGAGATGATGCAATTTGCCTGTTTCTTAATGGGAAATAATGTCAAACGATAATGTGTAAATATTAAAATTCAGACGTCACAGGTTATTATGAGTTGTTGTAGGTGAGGGTCACATTCGCAAAAATAAGATGTATATGATACATTTTCTATGCTCTGATTTAATATCATTTTCCTGCATGCTTTCAGGTCTGTATTGTGATTGCTGGGGGGCTGATGAGAATTGTGGGGAGGAAGGAAATGCAACAACAGATAGAACAACAGAAAGGTGTGACACAGTGTTCGTTTTGTTGTTTAGAAAACTTGTTTTATGGAATAGCATTAATATTTCCTATAAAATGTTTTAGGGAAATGCTCAAAGTATTATATACAGTATATATAAATCAACTCAGTATTAAAAGACTCAGTAACAATAACAAAACCATAAATGCCTGGCATTTTGTTTAAATTGTATAGATATTGACTATAAGTCATATTGGTGTAAATGCATTTTAGATATAGTGTAATGCATGACTATTACAGCTCTTAAAGTGTTACTCCACCCCAAAATAAACATTTTGGCATTAATCAATAACCCCTATTTCGTTCCAAACCTGTAAAAAGATTTGGCACTGTAATGTCACCTTAGAGCCATTTTGAACAGCATGTCAGCATATTTTGTTGACCCTGGAACAACATTTTAATGTGAAAATATAGTGTTGACCATATCTCTACACCTAAATCTATGAGCAATGCCTAAAATCAGAAGACGTGATAGATGACTGGCACAGCTGTACAAGCACCAAACACTGATTGTAAGCCTAACCTTTACAAAAACTGTAAACTGTTTGGTTTAAGATCTGATTGGTTAATCAATATGTTGTTCCAAGGTCAACAAAGATGTTGACCCAGGGACATGTTGCACTTCTTAAAATCGAGTTAGCGATCCAGGAAACACACATTATGTACTCGGTTTTGTCCCAATCTTTCTATTGTGTCTAACACAGAACTGCGTATGTAATGTGCATCCACCGGATGCTGTCCAAAATGTTTTTTTTCCATACAGGACAGTCACGATTATTCATCAGTCTAAATTTCTTTAATTGTGTTCCGACGATGAACAAAGCTTTTAAGGGTTTGGAACTTAAAAAGGGTAAGTGATCAATGACACAATTTTCATTTTGGGGTGGAGTAACCCTTTAACCCATGTCAAACCCATGTTTGTATGAAACTCATCCTTTATTAAATAAAGAATTCATAATAATTCTTCTTCCAGTGAAAAAGTCAACCCCCGTATTGTACATCCAAATTAAAATCCAATGTGTTTAGATCTGTTTTGTACGGTGGCAAGAGAGCTCAATGCTCTGGATACTTAAGAAAGCACATGCAAATAGAAAAAAACACATGCAAACTGCAAATTGTCACAACGCAACCAAACACAGAGAGGCACTGCAAACACACGAACGCACTGCAAACACAAAAAGGATGCAAATAGCACGGACCACAATAGAAATGTATTAGGAGGACCTCAAAAAGTGACAAACCCGTCTGAGACCTGATTATTTGTTCTGTGGCTTTTGGTCAGAGCAGAGATGTTGTCGCTGAATTAAAAGGTGAGTTTTCTGTGTTTATTTTAACAACCTGATCAAACTGTGTTTTGGGTATTCGGATAGAGTTACTCTCAGATGGCTTTGTCACTTTTTGAGGTCCACCTGAAACATTTCCGTTGTGGTCCGTGCTACTTGCAGCGCGTTTCTGTGTTTGCAGTGCGTTCGTGTGTTTGCAGTGCCTCTCTGTGTTTGGTTGCGTTGTGACAATTTGCAGTTTGCATGTGTTTTTTTCTATTTGCATGTGCTTTCTTAAGTATCCAGAGCATTGAGCTCTCTTGCCACCGTACAAAACAGATCTAAACACATTGGATTTTAATTTGGATGTACAATACGGGGGTTGACTTTTTCACTGGAAGAAGAATTATTATGAATTCTGGATTTAATAAAGGATGAGTGTAAGGTCCGCCTATTTTGGGCGAATGCAGCGTATCTCACCTCCGGCTAAGACAGAGAAGACACTCCTAGGAAATTTCTAACTTTTGTTCTTTTAGTTACAAAGTTACAATTTTGATTCTTAAGTTTTGCTTTTAATTTTACGTTTACTTTTTGATATTTACCTCGTTTAAATCCGACTCCAATTTTAAGTTATTATTAAATTTAGATTACACTCTTAGATTTAGAATGATGATTTTGAATTGAGTTGTCTTAATTTAAATACTTGATTATTCTAGATATGAATTATC
>JAUMHP010000073.1:12707593-12741022 GCA_032361065.1 Enteromius trimaculatus | reverse complement strand
TCAAAGACAATAAGACAGTCACCCCACTGGAGATTCCAGATTTAGCATTTATTGCCTTTTACGGCTTTGCCTGCTACTCCCGAGAATTTCCTTAGTCCTGCTTTCTCGGACAAGATTCAAATGTCTTTCTTTTATCCAATTTTTCCAATTCTTACATGAGTTTCATACAAACATGCAGCATTTCAAAAGATGTTAACTGATGGACTGGGGTTGTGTGGATTACTTGTCTATTATTTTTTTGTTTCTATCATTTGTTGACGGCACCATTCACTGCAGAGAATCCATTGATTAGCAAGTGGCTTGATGCTAAATTTCTCAAAATTTTTTCCAATGACAAAAAAAAATCTCATCTACATTTTACATTTTTGGACGAACTGTTTCTTTAAAAATTGTGCAAACGTTTTGTTTGTTCTCAATACATTTTTTTCAGCTTTCGTCATTGAAGTTATGAAGTCACCTCTTGTAGGCTATTAATGCCACAGACACCCTGCAAATTTAGTCTAAAATGAAAAGGGCTCTGTGCAAACTTTTGATAAAAGGGCTATATTTCCTATTTGTCAGGACACCCAAGCAATAAAAGACAGACCTACATAAATCTTTTGGAGTCATCTTTGGAAGTATGAATAAATACATGATTTAGGTGTTTGTTTCTTCTTATTTTACTTCATTTGTGCACAACCAAACCTGAATGACTAATTAATAAAATTAATTAATCTAACATTAACTAACTATTTAACTAACATTAATTTGCTTTCATGTTGATTTTGATATAACCAATATTTTTGCCAATACATTAAGGATTATTTTTAATTTGCGGTAGAAAAGGAAATACGACAATGTCTTTATTTAGTTAAATAATATGTATTCGCTATATCTCAGTGGAATGAATTATGCATTCTGTTAAATAATGAAAAGACAAAACTGTACAACAGAGCAGGTGCGCAAAAATCATCACTCGAAAATAATTTCTGCAAAGATTGTGTATGTTAATCATTTATCGTTTATGTTGAATGAGAGGTCAGTCTAAATATGTCTTAACTGCTTGAAACAGAAGCTTCTGTCAGCTGAAACGCCAGGAATGTTTAACTAATCACTGATTCTTATGGCTGGGCTCATTCACTTTGTCCCCGAGGCATGGCCCTCCGGCTCTTACAACAATTTGCTGACCTCACAAAGAAAAACACATGTATATAGCTGTAGGAAAAACGGAACAGAAACAAACTGCTTTTTAGTCCCTGTTATGTGTGTGGTTTTATGTGATTGCCTGGATGCCATGAATTTAGCTGTGCAATTTGCAAAAACGAAGCTGTTTACAAACATGTTTTAGATGGAAAACATTACCACATTAGATGGTAAAAGTCCAGGTGATTGCAATTGCAAAGAAGGTAGTCTAAAACACCAAAATAAACCCCCTTGCAGCCACAAACAGGGGAGTTATATGCAATGCTCAAGCCGCAACATAAAATATCAGAATGAGCTGGTGCACAGCATGGCCGGCCCTCAACGGCTCTCTTGCTGCAGATTTATGGGACAACCTCCAATCATTTCCCCCTGGAATCCATTATTTCTGCCTCCTTTCTTCTGTCAAGGTTGTGGGTGTCGAGTTGAAATGACTTCTCAACCCAAGCTTACAGTTAAATTTAGTAACTGTTTGCATTTCACTTTCTGTTGGTTATGTGCACCTGAGCCATAAACAACAGAAACGAAATTGGCGAAAAAGAAACTAGATCTGGCATATGTTTTATTCTATTTTTCGCTGTCTTCTCCAAATAGACGTTTACAGTCTCGATGCATTGCGGGGAAAAAACAAACAAACACGACAGTAATTAACTAACATTTATAGATCAAGTCCAGTGGCAGTTTTGGCTTTCTTCATCTTAGCTGGAGAAATAGTGACTTTATGGCAAATGAGCGTTTGATTGCGAAAGATTAAAGAAATTCCTTTTAAGGATGTGTGGTGTGTGGCATTTCAAGTTAAAGCATTTCTTTGAAAAATAATGAAGCTCAGAACAGAATGACCCTAAACTGCATATCATCAATTTTGTTGATTGAAATTATACCTCAAGGCTTCCTTCGGAAGATTTTATTCCAATAGATCTGATAGTGGTGAAAATTGCATATGGTTTGATTGCACAGGTGTATTTGAATAATGAATTCATAAATCATGAATTAAGGTTTTATGTTGTTGCGTTGGTTAAATGCTGTAAAGATCTAGATTATAGGGTGCTGTGAAAGATATTCATATTGTGTATACATATCATTTCGAATGCAGTATCAAAAGCAAACCTTGTGTGCGGCAGTCATTTAGCTTTGTGAAATCTTAAGCCTGGCCCTTAACATCTGAGCAAATCAAGGACATCATAATCTTAAAGAAATTACTCGGTGTTGGAATTACAGTGTCTGAACAGTGTTTTTCATGTGTTATCACAAAGCCTATCAAAAGTTCTGTTCGTCATTTGAATTCTTTGAAGTTCAAAAATGTCCCTTTTTTGTTGAGGACAGAGTACTGGCCTTTCATGTGCAAATCTAAAAGGATGATATTTCCAATACAGGATATAAAAGGCCCTGGGATCATTGTGCTAATGCAGAAACTCCCAGAAAAAAAAAAAACTTTCCACTGATAAAACAGATTTCGTGTTTCTTGCCAGACTTTCATGTACGTTGTGTCTGTAGCGTAAAATAAAGAATCTCCCTTGAACCTCAGACATGAATATCAACACTCCTATGTGTACCAATAAATATATGCCAATTGTATAATAATGCTGAAGGCAGATGAAAGAAATTTCCATTTCCTTGCATGTCCTATATTGGAATATCAGTTCATATTATGATGAATTTCTCACTTTATTGCTGTACTCTCTAAGGAATCATTTAAATATATTATTATTTCATGTATCTGAGCAACAACGTATCTGTAATATAGAATATGCATGACACATTTCAAGGCAACATGAAATCAAAATTGACCCTATTTACTTTGCTTAGTTCATGGTATCTCTGCTGATTTATTGATAGATAGAAAAAGTGTGCCTTTGCAAACTTGTTCAAAATGTTATGTTTGACAAATATAATAAATTAAACATTAAAGCCTCGTTTGGCAGTTGGCTAACATTATTTTTAATTAATAAAAAATTGGCTGAAAAGTATTATAAATGCTTTACTCCTTAAGAAGTTAAAAGTATGCTTGAAAAATGTTTAATTATTTAAAATGTTTATGTATTATGTATGCAAAATCAATTAATCTTGGCCAGTTGCAAATAGCACATATCTTTTATGATGTTGTTAACCTATGTGTGTCTGTGAGAGAGAGACAAAAGAAAGCTGTTTAAGCTTACCACATTGTCTCTGCCCATAATTCTTTGTGGTTTTCAAAAAATTATTCTCCATTCCCTTGCCCGTTCTTGATTTTCCTCTATTTTTACCCCTATATATTACTACCTAGTATTCATCCTTCATGGACTCTCCATTTTAAATTTGTGTGATCACGTTAAAACAGGCAAAATTCAACCTTTAGAATCCTTGAAGTCACAATTCATCTCCTAATTTGGAGATGAAGCTATCATCAGAAACACATCTTTGAAACACGGCCCTCTGGCTGCCACCCTACCGGTGCTCATTCCCTTCAGCAGATAAAATCTATGAGCTTGAAGGGTTTTAATGAGGCAGAAGATTCCTGTTAGTGATGGCTTTTTAATTATCACAAGGACCACTTCGCTCGTCTTCAGGAGGGAAGGAAATGATTGGATGCATCACATCTTGTTGAGGTTTTTGACACTATTATGGCAGGGCCTGCAAAAATACACCAAGGTTTAGCCTTTTATTTAACCCCAGACGGAGTGGAGTGTTGGGTAAAAACATGAGGGTCCCCATCAGCCAATGTTTCATTTCTTCTTTATGACAGTGAAAGCAGACAGAAGGAGAAGGTTTGTGTAAATATTGGAAATTACCCCAAGAAAACATTCTATGCAAAGATCAATTGTCAACAAGACCAGCTTTGAAAATTTGAGAAAACATGTGAAATTGATCTTTGTGGCTGTTGTCTGAGTGACTTTCATCTTCAGAGTTCACACACTTTTTTCACACTCACAAAAATGTGCACTCGCTCTTGCAAACTGACTGTAAAAGCTCTCTTGCTTCATCCTTATCAAATTTTTATGTCCAAACAAGATACAACAGCTGAAAACGTCTCGGGTACGTATGTACGTTCCTTGAAGGAGGGAACGGAGACGTTACGTCATTGACTGACGTCATGGGATCCCACCTGGAAGACCAATCGACTCTGATCTCTGGAAAAAAGGGCAATGAGAATTGGCAGTGGTTTTTGCATGCCACTCCCCCCGGGTATATAAGAAGGCGGCGTGTAGACCACCATTAGGTTTCTCCCCAGCACAGTCTGACTTTTTGCCAAGAGGGAAGTAATATATGTAACCGAGGGAACGCGGTGGGAAAAAAACGTGGGATAAGTCGCCAGATCAACCTTCTCGCACCTTCCCAGGGAAAGCCCATCAACATTATCATGATAGGCCGTGATAGCAGCGACATAGATTTTCAGAGTGGAAGGGGACAGCCTCTGTTACAACTTCTTCTTAAGGAAGGAAATTATCACACTGACCGAGCATCTCTGAGGATCCTCTCGCCGAGAGGAGCACCAGTCAGTGAACAGACCCCACTTCAGGGCGTAGGCCTGCCTCATAGAGGGGGCCCTCACCTTAGTGATGGTATCCACCACGGCCTGGGGAAGGCCAGAGAGGTCTACCAAATCCTAGTCTCAGCCTCAGACGTCACGCCCACAGAGCGTTGGCCAAACCTCTGATGCATATGGTACACCTAACTGGAAACGCTTCAGCAGTGTTGAAGTCGTCATCTGATTGGTTGAATTTGAGTGGATTTCCAGGAGGCGCGGATGTCCAGGAGGTAGTTGTGTGTGCCCTCCTATCTATTATGGAAGATCAAGTGAAGTACCTAATATCAGTGCATATCAGCTGCGTTTGTGGGCAAACGTGAAACAACAGACGCTGACATCACAGCTGGCCGATTCAGTATTGTGTTCGGTTCTCCAGAATTACTTGTGGCTGACTAACCGAATCCTGTCCAGAAGCCATGTAGGTTCCATTGATTGGGACTCGGGTGCCAAATTGTGTCCATCCCCTGAGAAAGAAGGTGCTTTCTCAGGGGAACCTTCCAGGAAAGGGCTGTCGACAGAAGCGTGAGGTCTGGAAACCAGGTTCGGGTGGGCCAGAGTGGAGCAACCAACAGAACCTGCTCCTGATCCTTCCTGATCTTGCACAGAGTCTATGCAAGGAGGCTCACTGGGGGAAAGGCGTACTTGCGAAGATTCAGGGGCCAGCTGTGTGCCAGAGCACCCGTGCCTGAGGTGGGGCCTCGGTCAGGAAAAAAAACAACTGGCAGTGGGAGGATTCTTGAGAGGCGAACAGATTCGCCTGGGCCTCTCTGAATCGACTCCAAATCTTCTGGATCGTCCCGGGATGGAGTCGGGATGGTAAGGTGAGCTGTTGTGAAAGCGCATCGGCTGCACGATTTAGGTCCCCCGGAACATGAATGGCTCTCAGTGATTTCAACCGCGAATGACTGACTGAAAGGGAACTGACTTTTTAGTTTCCTCCTCCCAGGCATCACAAGTTATATTTATTTGTTGGTCTTTTGTGGGGGTTTTTTAATAACTCAGTTCCATTTTACATCATATTGATGCAAAACACTGCAAAACAACCATTCTGTATTTAGAAAAATCCTTATTGGAAATAACTTTTTGCTTTTAAAACATTATATCAAATTAATGTCTCCCTAGGCAAACAACAAAGGGGCAGAGACCATTTATGTTACGCTGAATGCATTTTCCTATATAAGTGCTTGAGTTAGCACAACGGAAAGCAAATAAGGTGTCTTTAGTTTACATCATTACTTCTAAATCATGTCGCTGTTGAAGGACAAAACAGCAGTGGGACGTAAACAAGAAATCAAGTGGCTGTTACCAAAGCAAATTTATTTTTGTCACTGTGTGTATCCTTCATAGTTCAATGGGCCTGCAATACAAACACAATGCAAAGTCATACTACGAGGGACACCCGAGAGACTAGATTTGACTTTGAACATTATTGCATCAGGGACCTTATGAACATATTGTTTTAAACTAGAGGTAATGTGCAAGAATCTCCATTTTCCCATGATGAATGCACATTCTTTGATTGTGTGGAAATGATCTCTTCAGAGGAAGGCCGTTCCAATTTCAAGTTGTTTATGGTATGTTTGGTGCTGGCTTATGGGCCTTTGAAATACTGATTAAAGAATTTGCATTCTCAGGAATGAGAGCAGGGCAAGTTATAAAGAAACAGCAAGGGAATGCAGTGCACCGTGAGAGATGACTCTATGGGACAGCTTAACATTTTCACACTGTATTAGAGTTCACACTTGCACAAACAGTTGTTTACCGTCATTACGTACCAATAGTTGTGTCCAGGATTTTAGGTAGCTGAAATCAAGCCTTTGAGAATATTATGGATTTGATGCTAATAGTTTAATGTCCTTTCTCCATTTAGGGGAGTTCAAAGAGGGGCTTAGCCATTCAGTTGATGGCTGAGCTCAAGGCTAAACTCTCTCAGCGTCTTCGCTCACCTGTCTGCCCGAAAGCCTGCCTCCCTGTATAGGACAACGAATTTTGACACTAAAGACCTTCTTGCACTAATATACTTACCCGCTCTGCCTTGTGAACTGCCTCAATACCTGCAATGATAGCACATATGCTACATGTGCTTCTGACCTGCTTCACTTCACCTGTGATACTTACCTGCCACGAAATCCTCAGCCTTGTGAAACTCTGCTGGTTACTGAGCATGACAAGGAGATCTAGTCTGCATTTTATTAGATCAATTAACTATTTTAATAATTTGCACTTTATCTAAGGTTAAAATAAAATAAGTAAGATTAATGTGCAAGAATTGTAGGCATTGGACTTAAACTTGGATTAAATTTCAATGCTCAATGGATAGTGATTGCGTGCATATTTACAGTATGACTATTATCACTTATAGAATATAAATGTATGCCATATGAATGTTTAACTCCGTCTGCAGTTAAACCTTAAGATCAGGTGGATTACATAAATTTATACAATTAATGGAAGAAACTATTAGCTTATGGTAAAAAAAAAAAAAAATCTTATTAAAATAAAATAAAATAAAATTTAAAGAGTCTGATTTATATAACCTACAGTTTCATTATTAAAGTTTTATAAGTGACAATTAACTATTCAAAGATCAGCTTTTGAAACAACTGTGTTTTCTTTAGGATATTTATTTACAAGGTATCTACTGCCATCTAGTGGCTAAAGTTAGAAGTGCAGTTTAATCGTGTACATATTATGGTAATAGAACCTTTGATGGTATATTAGGATAACGATTTGATTCATTTGATTTTGACACAAAAACTTAGGACCATAAATGGGAGAATAAAATAAAAAATGGAAAATATTTATAATATTGTTTGTAAAAGCTCTGCAATTCAGCTAATAAACCAATTTAAT
The DNA here is from genome assembly GCA_032361065.1 of Enteromius trimaculatus. Lineage (NCBI taxonomy): Eukaryota > Metazoa > Chordata > Actinopteri > Cypriniformes > Cyprinidae > Enteromius > Enteromius trimaculatus. Next base: position 12,733,485 of record JAUMHP010000073.1, on the reverse strand, counting down.
TTCATGCCAAAATGCTTTGATTTTTGATGACTTCATTGTGAGTTCACAGAATTTTGCTGAATAATAAATATCTCTACTGTATTTTATGATCTACAAAGCATTTACAAAGTACAGTATGAAGGAGCATAACTATGATGCCTCTTTTCATTTTATATTTCCTACAGAAATGAGTGTGCTTGTCACCATTCTTAAGCATGTGACCATGTATTAGTTGCGTCTTATGAAACTCTAAGAAGCAATTCCTTTTTAATGTGATGCACAGATGTAATTGCTGCTCTTGATCCAACTATTCCATCACAGTCAGGGTATTTGCACCTCCCTTTGTTGCCCATAACAAGCCTGTGGGCAATGCTGTCTAAAGCGCACATGATCAGACACACTTGGTCTACTGTTTCTTATCTTCAGGTTTTCAGTCACACTTTGTGATGCAAGCTTCCCTATTTGCTTGATGCTGCTGGCCTTGTTCTCTTAAATTCAATACACTGAACACTCACCTACTCAAACTCAATTCCCTTTTCTCTCATCTGCAGTCAAAACACATTCACATCCAAGCAATTTGCACTTACTAATGTCAAATTATTTCTCACTTTCATAGACGTTTATTCAGAACTCCTTTTCTAGTCTTTCTTGAAGGAACCGCTTATGGTTAGTGAAAATACCTGCCCTTTTAATTCTAATTATGCAATATGTTTATCTGTTTCTAAATAGTGAGAAGAGAAAATAGCCTAACATGTTTCTCATGCTTCAGTCACCCTGTACCTCACTGTGCTTGCCTATCTTATGCGCTTTCATTTTTCAATCTAAAATGAAAATGAGTTATGTTCAATTAAACCTCCTGTGTTTCCAAGGCATGAGAACAACTTCCTAATTTAATAATATTTCACAAGATCCTCAGATGATTTCAACATGAATCTTTCATCATTTTTGTGGCAGGCTCAGGAAACATGCACTCAGGAAACAAAACAGCAAAGCAAAACTATCTAGATATATTAGACTTATCAAATTTGTATCAGAACGTTTAAATCATTTAGGCAGGTCCTCTAACAATATATATCCATGCTGCTGCATGAAATTAATGCCATGTGGAAGTGTAGACTAGCCTACTGTGTATTGATTGATTGATTGATTGATTGTTTGATTGTCTATTATTCATTTTGTGCTTCACAGATTTGTAACAAGTAACCCCAGTGACTAGCGTAGGTTTATGTATTTATTCATTTTCAAAGTTCATCAGAGGACATCAAAAAAGACTTACAGGGCCAAAAATACATTATATTCTGAGATACAATAATGTATTTTTTTTTTTCACGGTGACGTTAACATCCATATTGACTGGATGCATTGGATGCAGCGTCATTGTCCAGATCAACCGTTTTGTTTATCATCAAATGTATGATTCTACAATTAGAATTATACAGTTTTTAAAAAATAATTAAAATTGTAGCGGACGATTTCAAATTTTCTGTAGCTAATGCGGTTCTTCTCATAATAACGGAAAATTACTGCCAACAAAAAGTCCTGGCAAATACAAATCAAGTTCCTGTGTGACGTCAAGCAGTCAGCCAGGAGGAGGCTCGCGCACATTTCTCACACACAGTGAGCTGCAATCGTGTCTGACCTGTTACCGTCTCAGTACTCTCAAAACATATATATTTTTATATCTATCTTTTTTCTCTTTTAGAAGAACAAAACCAAAATCAAAACTGAGGTTGCCTTAGTAAAGGTAGGGTTTTTTTGGGGGCATTTAACGTAAGATAAAATGGCTGCTGTTGTGAGTGCGTGAATGCAGAAAATGGCGTCGTTATAGAACAAACACCTGAGAGTGTTTCTGATTGCTTTGCTGTTTATATAAAACATCGATATACGTGTCAGGCTGTGCATGAATTAATATGTATGATTGGCTTCTGTCTGTTTCCTGAAGCGTGGAAAATATTACATGAACAAACCCCGCATGCTTGCTGGCTGTTACGCAGAAGCTATTATAGGAGTGGAAATGTTGGGCTATATCTGTTTACGTTATTGTTATTAGGTGATTTGGTCGCCTATTAGGCTTTCATAATAATAAAAACTGAAAGACGTTACGGTATACAGCGGTTGCTCGTTTTTTTCTTTGTTAGCCTCGTTAACTGTGCTAGCAAGCTAAAGGTTTGGCCTCTTTTGTTAGGAAAGGGGATACATAATTTCAATCCAATATATTGGTGCTATAAACTATTTTTGATCACGTTTAATATTAATCTCTGATGTAGGCCTTTTCATCTTAAGAGGAAGTGGAAATTGTTAAATCTGATCAGACTTGTACGTCCAGTGTATGTAATACGCAGCCATTTCTGAGCACGCCAGTTTTCTCATGTTTCCTTGACTCTCTTTTGTTCTCTTCTTTCTAATACAGTCCGGATTTCCCCACCCCGCCCTTTGATTATTATTCTTTTGAAGATTCTTCGTTGTCAAGCCGCCAAAGTGGAGAGTGTGATTGCAGAAGGGGGTGCTTCTCGTTTCAGGTAAGATCAAAGATCATACATGGGCCAGAATTTGGCTACCAGATATTCTCAACTTGTTATCCATCAATAGAAAAAAACATAGCTTAGCTGTACCCTAAATTATAAAGACAATTTGCCTGTTTACATCGTCTGTTCAGCAAAGTCTTCATTTTGAGGCACCCAAATTAAGTTGGATTTCCCAATGTTGAATTTGTCACATCAAGATTGTCTGTGTATAGGCTTACTCTCAAATTGAAACTCCATAAACATTGTGTATTGACTGGCATTTCTCTCTATTGCACGCTGGTTCAGTTGCGTTTTAGACCCGATCATCTGCGTTGACGCCACACCAGTCACCTTGAGCAAGTGGACAGTTCAGTCGATTTAACTTAACTCATGACAGAGGGGTAAAGCATTTGCCTGAATTTTTAAAAGGATTTTTGAATTGAAGATTGAGAATTGTTCAAGATGGGGGAACTCTTTTTGATGGGTGTCTTAAAATGAAGTCACTCGGATATTGGGGTACTTGCCACGTTAAAGATAAAAAGTCATAAGGTGTATTAACTGATCCACCAGTTCTGTTTTCTGCTTCTTTGCTTTTAAAATGGTTTTCACAACTACTGTTATGTGTTGTGTTTTCTTGTGGTGGTTGTGCAAATGTATTTTTTTTTTTTTTTAAGTTGTCTAATCTAGTATTGCATTTATTTACATTTTAGTGCTTCTTCGGGCGGAGGAGGAGGTAGGGGTGCACCTCAGCACTATCCCAAGACTGTCGGTAACAGGTATGGTTTGTTAAAGTCAAGAACAGTCCAGATTCGCAATATGTTTTGGAGACTCTAATCGCTTTGTTTCCCTTTAGCGAGTACCTGGGGAAAACCCCAGGGCCTAGCGTTCAGAGATGGGTTCCTTCACGAAGCACTAGACGAGATGTCAACTCCTCCAATGAAAAAGAACATCACGATGCAATATTTAGGAAAGTGAGAGGGTGAGTGTCCTTAAGGAGAATAAATATTCACTTCAGCCGAGATGGGAGTTTAAAGAAGCCTCTGTTTTTGAGCTCTTTTGTTCATTGTGCCCTGAGCCTTGTGTGCATGTTTTTGTGGTTGGGTCAGCTGACGCTCTCAAGCTCAGATAAGCACAAATGATATGTGGTAAACAGACGTCTTTGTTTTAACTGGTTCAAGATGTTTATTCTTTGCTCTTCTCTCTTGTAGCATACTTAATAAACTGACCCCTGAAAAGTTTGACAAGCTATGCCTTGAGCTTCTCAATGTGGGCGTAGACTCTAAACTTGTCCTCAAAGGAATCATCTTGCTGGTAAGATGGTTATTGGCTTTTTTTTATACATTTCACCAGGTTTCATGGTGAATTTGAATGAACAATTTAAATTTAAGAAACCAGGTAGACACGCTACATAGAATGGCCAAAAAGTAAATAAAAATCCACTGCTGTTAATGCTTTTGAAAAGTGAGTAATGCTATTGATTAAAAATACACAAAAAAACAATATTGTTTTTAAATACTTTTTAAAAATGTATTCTTGTAATGGCAAAGATGCATTTACTCCACTTGACTAATACACTGGTTTGGTGCTTTTTATTATTAATGTTAAGTCATACCAGACATTTTAGAATAATGACTTTAATCTAAAGAGATCAACATCAATTTCATGCATTACAGAATTACTATGACATACTAATTCTGTCATCTATCCTTTAGATCGTAGACAAAGCCCTAGAAGAGCCCAAATACAGCTCGCTCTATGCTCAGCTATGTCTGCGTTTGGCAGAGGATGCACCAAACTTTGATGGCCCTACACCTGAAATCCAGTCATCACAAAAGCAGAGCACAGTGAGTAGCTGAATGCCATTATAAATTAAATGGCATAACTGCATTTTTTTTAAGGGTAGTTGAATCTGATAGAGCTACATGTAATTAAATAATTGGTTACCAAAGTAATTGCCCATGTAGTTTCATTTTTCTAATAGTGCACCATACTGTGTATTTGCCTGCAGACTTTCAGAAGACTTTTAATTACCAAGCTTCAAGATGAATTTGAAAACCGCACCAAAAATGTTGACCGTAAGTCTCTCCCTCCTACAATGTCCTAAGTTAATATTTTTATTTATTTTTTATTTTTTGTAAGAAAAGAGTTAGTGCTGCTGTGTTGCAGTTTAACATTTAACTGTCTCTTTATATAGTCTACGACAAACAAGATAACCCTCTCACCTCTGAGGAGGAGGAGCAGCGTGCCATTGCCAAGATCAAGATGCTTGGCAATATCAAATTCATTGGAGAACTCGGCAAACTTGACCTCATCCATGAATCTATCCTTCATAAGTGCATCAAAACAGTGTGTATCCCACTCAACATTTCAGTCTATTAGTTCCACTCCATTATGTGCTTTGGTTAGTGGCTCAGTGATTTTGGTGACTCACACTCTCTACACTATCTGTAGCTTTTGGAGAAAAAGAAGAGGGTCCAGCTCAAGGACATGGGAGAGGATCTGGAGTGTCTCTGTCAGATAATGAGGACTGTGGGGCCCAGACTCGACCATGAAAAAGCCAAGGTACTACTTGACCCAAGAACTATTAAGGGTCACATTAAATAATAAATATTTAAACACCAGTTTGTCTTTCACATTTTATGTTTAATAACGTTGTGACCAGGAACCATAAGCTTAAAGTACAAATTAATGTTTTTACAAAGGAATGTGATTGTAATGCACGTTTACAAATGTTTAGTTGTGGTTTTGTAGGATTCCCAGGGATGAGTTTCAACTATGAAGCAATTGTCTGCAGCTTGTGCTCTTTCTGAAATTGATCCTTGAATGATGTACTTTTTCATCTCGTCTCTAAAATTGGTCGGTTTGCTAGAAATTGGCTTTGTATTTGTAAGAACAAGACATGACTGATTGGAATAATGTCATGTTGGCTTTTTAGAAAGTACCACAGTGCCTTTTAAGACTTGGTTTTGTGAAGTGTTTCACAATTTTTGTGACTCTTTCTCTTGTGGAGCAGTTTTAAGAGGATGATAGAGCCATTAAGTTACATAAGTGTAATTTGTCGTCATGATCTCTCATCCATTGTTTCCTTTCCAACAGTCTTTAATGGATCAGTACTTCGGCCGTATGCGATCCTTAATGAACAACAAGGATTTGCCTGCAAGGATTCGTTTCCTACTGCAGGACACCGTGGAGCTGAGAGAGAACAATTGGGTTCCTCGCAAAGCTTTCATCGACAATGGACCAAAGACGATTAACCAGATTCGTCAAGATGCTGTGAAGGTAAAGTTCTTTTGTTACTTTGACGACAACCTGTAATGTAAAGTGAGTTGTAATGCAAAATGTAAAGTGTTTAATTAATAAACGTCTGTATTTCCTCCTCTGAAGGATTTGGGTGTTTTTATTCCACCCATGAACCAGGGAATGAGAATGGACTTCTTCCTAGAAGGTACCTTCATGCCGAACAGGATAAAACTGGATAGAGAAACTCTTGGGGGTTTGGCCGATATGTTTGGTCAGATGCCAGGTAAGTTTTTAATTGTATTTGTTTGTTGAGAAATGTGCCATGTCTTCATTTTAACCTGTAATTATATTTGTAGGTAGCGGCATAGGGACTGGTCCAGGTGTGATCCAGGACAGATTTTCTCCAACCTTAGGACGTCATCGCACAAATCCTCTTTTCAATGGCCACAGTGGACACATGGCTTCCCAACCACAGTCACAGTTTGACTTGGGTATGAAGCCTTTCATCAAGTCTAACCAGGTAAGCATAAATGTTTTGGCTGCTCTTACAGCATTGTTTAAAAAAACACACACACATTATGAGATTTATAAACAACTATATATTCTTAGGGACAGAATCAGCATTTTCACAACCAAAACCAGAACCATTCGAACCAGCAGCAAGCTCAATCGAAGGACATGCCTCCACGCTTCAAGAAGGGGCAGCTTAATGCAGACGAGGTAAACAAGACACAAGTGCTGAGTAAAACCAAAACATCTTCCACCCAGTGATTATAAAAAGACGCGTTATTCTGAGGGACTCCACTGGAAGGCAGTTTTCATATTTTGTCTGTTCTTTGTTTCTTCCTGTTCTTTCTCTCCCTTTTTATGCTTCTCTTCTGTCCCTCAATCTTAAACTGCCAACCAGTCCACTGATTGCGATTATGAGATATGAGGGTGATTTGTCAAAATAGTATCCAGAATATAATCTTTGTAACTACCCTAACAAATGTTCTGTATGTTTTCCCATGATCTATGCTTACAGATCAGCCTTAGACCTGCTCAGTCGTTCCTCATGAATAAAAACCAAGTGCCAAAACTGCAGCCCCAGATTCCCACCATGATTCCTCCCAGTGCTCAACCTCCACGTACACAGACTCCACCACTAGGACAGGTAGAAAATCCTCACAGCTTTGCTGGGGTTAATATTTCATGTCAATAAATTTATATTCCATCGTATGACTTTGCATTAAAAAAAACAAATGCCTTTTTAGCCTCTTCAACTTGGTCTGAAAACCAACCCGCCTCTGATCCAGGAGAAACCTCAGAAGACTACTAAGAAACCAGCACCTACTAAGGAGGAACTGCTGAGAATGACTGTGCGTGCCTTTTGTTGTTTGTTCTACCCTTCTTCTGTGCAAAGCATTCTTATCATCGGCTGTTAAGAGTCCGTCTAATGGTTTACTGAATTTGTTTACAACAGGAGAACATTGTGACTGAATATCTGAATAGTAAGAACATGGAAGATGCCGTTAGTGGTGTGAAAGAGATGAAAGCTCCCAAACACTTTCTGGCAGAGATGTTGAGTAAGATCATCATGTGTTCTCTGGAGAGGACTGATGAAGACCGGGAACAGGCTAGCACTCTTATCCATACGCTGCGTACTGAGGGCTTCATCACTGGGGAAAACTTCATGCAGGTAGGGTTTTTTTTTTTTTTTGCCCCTTCAGTAATCAAAATATTTGTTTTTTGTGTTACATTATCTAATTCTCATAATTATGTTTGTCGTCAGGCTCTGCTGAATGTCTTAGATCAGTGCCCTAAGATTGAGGTGGACATTCCTCTGGTGAAGTCATACCTAGCACAGTTTGCAGCACGGGCCATCATTGCTGAATTAGTCAGTGTGGCAGAACTGGCTCATCCACTGGAGAATGGCAACCACTTTCCTCTTTTCTTGCTATGCCTGCAGCAAGCTTCCAAGCTCATGGACCGCGAGTGGCTCACAGATCTCTTCCAGCAGAGCAAGGTCAACATGCAGAAGATGCTTCCTGGTATGTCTCATTCATACACACTGTTTTTTTTTATATTGACTTTTTGCTACTAAATAGGATTGATTTTGATTATGTGCTGCATTTAACTAGTGTTTTGTTTTATTATTTTTTGTATTATTATTCCCCTCAGAAATTGACCAAAACAAAGACCGTATGCTGGAGGTTCTTGAGGGGAAAGGTTTAAGTTTCCTTTTCCCCTTGCTGAAACTGGAGAAGGAACTGCTAAAGCAGATCAAGACAGACCCCTCCCCTCAGTCCATCTACAAGTGGATCAAAGACAACATTTCTCTCAAGCTTCACACTGACAAGGGCTTCATCAACATACTTATGACCAGGTGCAGCCCATTGAATGTGCATTGCATTCATGAAAGGAGATATGTCAGAGGGAGACTGATATAATTGACGTTGTTGTGGTTTCTCTGTTTAACAGCTTCTTGCAGTATATTTTTGCTGAGCTTGGCGTGGACGAAGGTGATGAGCAACTGGCCTCCCCTTCTAAAGAGCAGCTTGACCAGGAGAAGCAACTACTTTTCTCCTTCAAGCCAGTCATGCAGAAGTTCCTCCATGATCACACTGATCTGCAGGTCAGCGCCCTGTATGCCCTGCAGGTGCACTGTAATGTCAACGCTTTCCCAAAAGGTGCAGGAACTACTTTTTGTAACCTTTTATTGTCCGTTGAGATTTCGTAAATCAATAAAACCTTGACTTTTGTGTTTATCATTTAGGCATGTTGCTTCGCTACTTCGTCAACTTTTATGACATGGAGATAATTGAGGAGGAAGGTTTCCTTGCATGGAAAGAAGACATTTCCCAAGAATTTCCTGGAAAAGGAAAAGCTTTATTCCAGGTAAGTTTAAGCACCATGTTTTTAAATGTAAATGTTTTTACCCTTTTGAGTACATGTAGATTGACAGGTCTTTTAATCTTTAATTTTTTTTTTTTTTTTTTTTTTTTTTTTTTTTTTTTTTTTTTTTAGGTGAACCAGTGGCTGACTTGGCTTGAGACGGCTGAGGAAGAGGAGTCTGAGGAGGAAGCTGACTGAAGAACTGACCAGTCTTCTAGTACACATCAATTTCCTGCTACACGACTTGATGGCTTCTCTTTGGTTCCTGCACTCTTTGCAGTAGCTCACATCCAGCCAACTACAGTACACTGCTGCTAGGCTCATGAATTAAATGAAAGACGTAGTAATACCATTATCGTAACGTCTCTAATGTATTTTCTCACATTATAACCAATGTCAGGCTTGTCATTCGCTTTAGTTTCAGAACCACTATGCTTTTTCAGTAGAAAAAGTGGTAGCCAAATCTTCCTTACATGTTTGTTTTTTTGTTTCACAAGACACAGGACAGAAAACCTTTCAGCGTCTCAGCAGAAGTGAAACTTGTTTATATAGAACCATTGATTTGTTTACGGTCTGTCTTGGGGATTGATTAAATTGAATCTTGAGATCCTGGTTGAATGGCCTTTGTAGGTTACGCTGTAGACGCTTTTATTAGTGTTATTCTGGGTTGGTTGCAATATCTTACACCCCTCATGCATGATTTAAACATCCGTAAAACTGTAATCACTGTAACATGTTAGCAGTTTCTATTTCTACCTCCTACTGAATGAGCGTTATTTAGTGTAGGCTTCTGATGTCTAAAGTTTTAGTTTTGAATTAAGATCCAGAACATCTGCGTAGTTTGATTTTTGCACAACACACTACCTAATAAGCATCTCCGCTTGCAGTAGTTCAAGTGCTTTCCATTGAAGATGCAGAAATCAAGCCACTAGTGTCAACTTAATGCCTCTGCTGCCCAGCCTTACTTCATTTAGGTAACTGAAATGTGTTCTGTGTTAATGGCAGTAGTAATGTTGCCCTTCAGGTCCCACTGATTTGCTGCAAATTATTCCATTCTTAAACATCGAAGTGATGGATTATTTTAACCTGCCTTTTAACGGGTCATAAAATGTAAAAGAAAATGGGAAAAATCCAGAAAGAAACGAGGTGAAAGGCTTTGCCCTTGTTAATGCGGGTTTCTCTGCAAACCTTTTATTGACAGGTGTTTTAACTGTTTTTGACAAAGTTAATCTTGTACACTTGCATTTGCCAACATGTTAACTGCAATCCAGTTGTCAAAGGAAATGGCTTATGATCATGTCATTGTAAGGCTGTTTAGTGCTATATTCATCACCACTATTGCTGAATTCACAATAAAGGAAAAACCTGATAAGCTAATGTGTTTCAGTTGACATTTTTTGGAAGAAATACTCTGAGAATTTTTCATTTCAATTGCTTTCATTGTTAGATTTCTTGTGAGGTTAGAATTATTTTGTTCGAATCTATTCCACAAATATACAGTGCCATTTGTTTTGTTTTTGTGCAACATTTAAAATACGTTTTGTTGGTTTAAAACATTCAAAATAAATTTTAGGCATATTAAATCTTGTTTACTACAAATATTTTGTTTAGGCAAGATATCTAAAACTAGACATTTACGTTCATTCCTCATCAGTGGGGATCCAGAAATATTCAACTTTCCTGTTTCTCCTTGAAAATCCTGATTCATGGCTGTCTGCCATTGGTGAGAGCTCGCTGAAGTGGCCTGGGCCTGTGTCCCGTCCAACTCGAGGTGCAGCCACCCTAAACATCGTTCTGCTGAGAAGATGAGAGAAATTAAGTCAATGCATTTTCTAATGAAAGATTAGCTTTTGATAAGTAATACATACCTCCCTGAACCCCTCTCTGATTCCTCACTGTTGACGTCAGGCGTAGAGATATACACAGGGTCTCCTTCCTGTTGAGTGCTTGTTATTAAATGCTGTTACATAGTTACAAAATGGATGTTTACATTTGTTTATTTTGTCAATGTGTTGTACAGGCAAGAAACCTTACCGTGAAGTTCCTTGGGTTGCCATCTTGATTTTTCAGGATCTTAACCCTTTGGTCGCTTTCAGTCATACAAAGGAAGTAGCTCTTAATATTAGCTTGACACTGAAGTGAGATACAAGTATGTGTTATTGTGCCATCAAAACAAAATCTGTATTAGGTTATAGTTCCATTTTGATTTTTTTTTTTTTCATGGTTAGTTCTTTAGAGTTTTTTTTCCGTCATTACCATGATTAGAAAAATGTGAAAAAATTAAGTATATTTAATTTATATATAAATATTAATATTTTAAAATATTTCCATGCATATAGAGTTTTGGTTCAGCAAGAAAAAGAATATTACGCTCACCAAATGTAAAATAAGTAGAAAGATTTTGCAAATGTCACAATTGTATGCATCCTTGCCTACTAAAATATAACTTTCATTTAAAAAATTAATAAATACAATAGTGTTATATTACATTTTACAAGTGGACGCAAAATTCTGTGTCTTTATTCAAGATGGACACAAAAGGAAAGGTGGACATACTGCTTTGGTCTGTCTCAGAGACTTAAGTTCTTCCTGGGTTCTGATGACTTCTGTCAGAACCTGGTGTTTCTCTCTCCAGCTGAGACACTCCCTGGTGCGATCTTCCCTCTCCCGCTCGGCTAAATGTCTTTCCTTTTCAGATTCCTGCTGGGCTTTATTGGCCCTTTCTCTCTGCTCTTCAGCAACCAGAGCTCTGCGTCTGGAGTTCACCTCCCTACAGAGAGAGGATGACAGTGACAGACGGCATCATGAACCAGACTGTTCCAATTCAGCTTTTATTGCATTATAATGGCCTGAATGCTGGCACGTCAGGATCCATTCATAATTACTGCATTACTGAAGGCTTTCGAGCTTACTTTTCCATTATCTTTACATTCTCCTCAGTCAGCTCCTTCAGTTTGTGTCGTAACGTGTTCCTCTCATCCTCCAGAATTTTGTTCTCCTCATTCAGAGCCTGCTTTTCTCCTGACAGCCTGTCTAGTTTTAACTTGGTCTCAAAGTAATTCTTTTCAGCTTGTGCTAAAAGTAGCTGGACGTCATTGTGCTATGGATGACAGTATGCAAAAGAACTCAGTGGAGCCATGTAGAATTATTTTGCATTTGCATTATTTTGCATTTATGTGTTTGATGATGTATCTGTACCTCTTTTTTCAACAGATGTAGTTCTTCACTGAGCCGTGTTTTGTCAGCTACCGCGAAATCTTTTTCTTGCCTGCTGTCTATTGCCCGAGCCTCAGCCAGTGCCCTGCTCTTGTCCGCCTCTGCTCGTCCTCTGTCAGCATCCTCAGCTGCCCTGGAGCACAGTGTGGCCCTCTGCTGGCTGAGATGCAGCTTTTGTTTTAACTGATTAATACAAAAGAAAGAAGAGTCAAACGTGCTCTGCAACGACTAAATTTCACTTAAATAGACTAGTCGACTCCTCTAAAAGTATGAAAACCTCAGAATATAGTCAAAAACTTTGTGTGTAATATGCAGTCCACTTTTAAATACTTTATGAACAAACCTTAGATTATTCCAGAGTTGTTCTTACTTTCAATCAAACTGCAACAAAAGCGGCAGACATGCTAAATGAAAATGCGCGTTCACGCTCAGACATTAGGTGGCGCATTTGTACAAGCAGAAACATGTGGGTTTTAAGCATTGCCACTGTAAACAAAACAGCTCTGAGCTGATACACACTATGCTATTAGGCATTTTACCAAGATAGCATTAAAAATATCAACAAAATCTTTCCGGAGAATTTTAGCTCCCTTTCATACATAATGTTTTCCCCTTTAAACCAGGAAATAAGCTCCCACATCTAGGTCTATCTCCCACTTCTTGACTATAGTTGACTATAGTATTTTTTATAGATGTTGACTAGCAGCAGTTCTGCTCTTCTACACTGACTATGATTCCTGACATGTCTTGTGCACACCTCTTTAACTTGGGCTTGGAGTTCCTGGTTGAAATTGCGTAGGTTTCTCATGGTGAGCTCACTCTCAGTCCTCATCATGATCCTTTCCATGTGAATTTCATTAGACAGATACTTGTTCTCCTTCTTTAGGTCTTCACATTCCTGAACAACACAAATACAGTGAAAATGAGGGACTACCCAGCTGAAAAAAAAATAGCATATGCAAAAATTCTATCATTTAGATTTTTTTATTTAACTGAGCTACTGTTATCATTTACAATCAGTTTGTATTTGTATATTTTCCCATTTTAATTTTAAAGTTTTAGTCATTTTGAGTTTTTTTATATTTAGTAGTTTATTGCATACACACACACACACACACACACAGGCCTGTAATATTTTATTTACTTAATTATTTATTTTAACTTGCACTGAAAACTGCTAATTTACAAATTATCAATCACATGAGACCCAAGTGAGAATATTTGAGAAAGACCTTAAATACAGAACTTCTTTTAACAATTAATGTGTGTGATCTATTAAAGTACACCCTTGTTCTGAATGTGCCCAGAGGACATTGCCCTAATGTTCTGTATCATGTCAGCACCTACCTTCCTCTTCCTCACTAGTTCTCCCTGCAGGTGGTTGATCTGCAGGAAGGAGCCGCTGGCACTCAGAGCACTCACGGGTCGGACTGCACGTACAGGTCTTCGAGGAGGGTGCGTGGGTTTTGAAACTCCTTTAATCTCCTCTATGCTTTCGAATCGGCCACTCATGTTATTGCTGCTGTGAGAAAGAGACTTAAAAGTACCACTATCTGAAGCAGGGGTCTTCAGTGAAGTCAGAGCCTGGAGCTCTGCATGAGAGCTGGCCCTTAGGTTCATGGCTCTGACTGGATGCTGAATCCAGATGCAAACTTAAAATTTTGAGCCGCTGTGAAATGTGTTTTCCTCCTGCCGACCCAACATCCCTGTATACGTGAATGCAATGGGAACTAAGGAGACTCACCAACATGCAGCCTAGTTCAATAATTTATGAGGAAATGTTATACCAACTCACAGGGAGCAGAAACTCTACTCTACCACAAGGGATCAAACACAACTCATCTCATCCTTGACTAATTGCACCATAGTGCCTCTCAACATCCTGAAATGAGCTGGTCACCATATTGGTAATGATGCCAGAACTGAAGACTGACTAGATTTTACTTTTTTTGAAGAAAATCTGACTGATGTACAAAGAAAAACAGTGTTATGGTTGGTTGTCTGTGATATTCTGATCATTACATTGAACTCAGTTAATATCAGTCTCTTGAAAATTTTATTATTTATTTTATTATTCTTTAGGCAAAAATGTTGAACCCATCTTACATCTCAGGTACGGATTGTAGTAAAAAATTACCCCAGAGGATTTCAGTATTATAACGCAATTGGTACTGGTCTTTGACTTCTGGGGACCTTAAGAAAACGGTCAGGGTGCCCGTCATGTTGACTCATATTGAAGGTACTAAAGTTATTCAGAGAATAGCATTGAATGATTGTCTTATTTTCTTTTGTTGTTTGAATAAAGACAGAGACAGCCAACCTGATCTCACGGCAATTAGTACATATTTTACGAGGTGCAAAATTAGTGCGAATTTCTACGGCCTTATTCTTTTATTGTTACATTTTGTTTTTACGTAAAATTACGTATTTTACGAGATGCCAATTCGTATGAATTTGTACGAATGACCTAAACATAACCCCGCCCCTAAACCTACCTATCACATGGTTTGACCACACCACAAGTGAAGTTGTACAAATTAGTACGAATTGGCACAAATTTGGCACCTCATACGAATATGTACGAATTGTTCTTGAGACTGTGTTGAGACAGCAGAATGTTCATTAGACTGCTGTCACTTTAAAACTTGAACGCAAAAATCTAATATACTGACAAGTTGACTGACTTTTGATTTTTTGTGTGTGTGCATAGGTTTCTGTTTTTTGCAAACCAGAAGCCCCAAGTAGTCTGTATGTCTCACTCTATCTTGGATAACAGGCACAGAAAGCCTTCTGCGCAAAAAACAAACATATAAACAGCATAATTAAATTATTATTCTGGATATTTCTTAATTATATCCCTAATAACAGTCTAACACCAGATCCTTTACAAGTATAGTATACCAGATTGATTCCCTTCACTTTACAGAGGAAGGAAATTCAAGCCCCTCCATTGTAAATGTATTATTCAGGCAGAGAGAAGCAGCACAAATAAGAACAAGTTCCACTGGCCCAGATATCTCTGTTTGTGGTTTTAGAATAACAGATTTATTGTTTATTTCAACTTTTTGTGACTTCAACTAGTTTAGTGATATAAAAGAAGCAGAGTACGCAATCTTCTAATACATGAATAATATTGAAAATGATAGTCAAAACCTTTCATCATGGTGGTTTATTTTATCTGCTCTCAGAAAATTAAGGAAAAATGTGTTCATGTTCTAATTCAGGAATTTGGAAATAAGATAATTATATGAATCTGCAAAAATGGTACAGGATGCTTCGAATAACTTCCTGTAATTTTCTATGCCGTCCCTGTGGGGTTAATTCGGAGGAGATGCTTTCTATGTTTCCCTGCATGCTTGACAAGTCATCACAAGCCTGTAATTCACTGTTCTCAGTCCCAGAGCCTCCCGCAATAGCATGCAACTTGGCTGCTTGATTTGAAAGTGGTAATGAGCCTTCTGTTTATTTAGCCTTAATAATCACATAAAACCCTGGAAAGAATGACCTGCAGAAGGAAGCAGGAAGATTAATTCAGCAGTCTTCTCCTAACATCACAGATGCTACACATCAGGCTTATAAAATCTTCACTTGTTCAAGGACACATTGAAGGGAGCAAAAGTCAACATTTGCAATGAATTTAACTTGAATTAAATGTCTAGTAATTATAATATGTTTTAGAGAGAGAGGGAGAGGGAGACTTTATATACTTTACAGAGTCAGGACAACTTCCAACAATGTCTATATATGCATGATTTATCAAATGATTTAAAATATAGTAAAAATAACTAGTACACAACTACAGGAAATGAACGTTTTTTATTTGTCCTCTGTCCTAGCTTTAAATGCCCTTATTGTGAAGGTCATCTTACAGATCATCCTCAACCTCCTGTTTCCTATTTTCTTTCTGCAGCATCATCAGAATGATTGTGTTCAAACTTCTGAACATATTTTGGCATGTTCTGCAGTCATGGCTAGAGTCTGGTTACAATTTTGTCTACCGCTCTTCTTATTTACAAGCACACTCTGTCTGGATGTGAATCAAATCAAAGGTAGGTTTATCTCTTTCTTGTTCTGTTGATTTAAATGCAATTTTATAATTTTATGAATCCATACTTTTGCACTTTTTAAAAAAAACATATTTTGTTGGTTGCTTTTAGTTCCTACATATGATGGAATTTCTGGAGTATTGTTAATCCAAACCAAAAGCAATATGTACAGTTTTAATGCCACCACAGCCAAAGAAGCATGTGAGGCTATTCAAATGAGAATTGCTTCAAAGGCTGAAGTGGAAACAGCATACAAAAATGGCTTACAGACATGCAGGTAAATCGTTATTTAATGAGATTTATTTATTTAATGTCAAATTTAAAATATGACTGTAGATATATGGTATTGATCTGCTCTTTTAGGAAATATGATTCTTGTTTTTAAATAATATTGCCTTGCCTGGATGCCTTATATATGTCACTTTAAAAACTAATATGGACATGAATGTCTAGGACACAGACCTGCGAATACACTAGATACACAAATGTAATGAATTTTGTTAAATGTATTGTCACTATCACAAAAGAAATGTGTGTGTGTGTGTGTGTGTGTGTGTAATATTTCAGCCCGGTCGCACGGTTTTTTTTTTCGTGTTACTGACACGATTCTCGACTTTCGTGAATCCAGCACGAAAAGATGCATCCAATAGAATCGTAATTTTACGTTCGTGCTGGAGTTACAGAAATAATTAAATATTCGTATCCCTGACACGAATAAATAGATTTCGTGCTAATTTCGTGATATTGTCACGACCAGCCGTGCGACTGGGTTGAATATTTATAAGTTATATTTGAACTCTACAGGTCCTGTTTCTTCTAAAAGAGATTGCACTCTTAGAAGATTTCTTGTTTTCACACAGGTATGGTTGGGTTGAGGAGCAAATCGCAGTAATTCCCAGAATCGAGAAAAGCGATAAATGTGGTAAAGGCCAGTTAGGCGTTGCTGTTTGGAGAGCTGACATCAGCAGAATGTTTGACGTTTACTGTTTCAAGCCAGCAGGTAATTATATATAGGCTGTAATATGTTTCTGAAAATACATTCATCATAATAATCAGTGTTCTGAAATTCGGAATAATGTTTAAAATCGCCAATATAATGACATCTGGAATTTGGATGTTTTTTTGTTGTTGTTGTTGTTGTTGTTGGGTTTTTTTTTTTTTTGTAGTTGTTGTTTTACTAACATGTAATTGTAAACTTAAAATTAGTAAATAAATCTACTAGGATTGTCAGAAAATTATCTCTCAAAATGCACCTTAGGTCCTGATGGATCATTTGAAACAATATCAAGCAGGCCTCAATCTACAACAGGAGAGAGAACACCATCAAACAACCATTATTCCACTGAAACAACCCATCCATCATCCTTTAAGTCAACCTCTTCTTCTGCCTACACATCAAGATCCCTTCCTCCACATACATCCACCCCATCCATTTCCTTTACTTACAACACTTCCTCCTCAACATTTGTGACACTTAATCTTTCTAACATCAGTGAAAGTTCCCAGACAACAACAAGCTCTCCGTCTTTTTCATCTTCAACTTCACCTGAATTTTCAACCTCATCTTCCTCTCATTTTCTACTTCAGCATAGTTCAACTCCAACAGGTCATCCCGCATTGTCCCAAACCACTACGCCCGACAGACCATCCATTAGAGGTTGGGTTTTGAAACTTACATTACCTCTTTAATAATTTAATTCCTTTGCACACTTACTTTTATCACTCTCTTTTGTCTTTTTTTATAATTTAGCAGACACCAAAACATTTGTCATCATTTCCATCGTGTTACTGTTATTGGTGGCAGCGGCAGGAGTAGCTTTATATTTCAAAATGTAAGTGTTTAATCCACTGTCATGAGAAAACAGTTTCATGCATACTATTCACTGACTAGTGTGGTTTGCTTTAGTAAAAGAGGACATCTGTTTACATCCTGGACCAGAATGAGCGCAGAAGAGAATACTGAAACCGAGATGTGGAAGCAAATAAGTGAGAGGCATTGTATGCCAGAACAGACCAGCAAAGACAACAACAATAGGAAATACAACATCATCCTTCAAATAGAAGAAGAACAGAACTTATCCTAAAAAACACTGCATTTTTGTAAAAACACTGCACAAAAATGTTTTAAAAAGGAAAGAAATTCATATGGACTCGGAACATTTTTTTTTTTTTTTTGGTGGAAAAAGTGTTCACATGCTAGGCTACTTTTTCGGTTTGCTGTTTTTAATAGTGCTGTATGATAAGATTATATAATCTAATCAGTGATAGTAATTTGTATCTTTAAATTCCTTAGTTGTAGGCTACTTGTTGTCTGTAAGTATCAAGGTTCAATAGATTTCTCCACTGAGCGTGCTCGTGACATCATCAACCAGCGTCAATGTTTTCTTGTTATCATCCGACTTGTCATCTCGAATATTTGCTTGGATAAAACAAATGTCAACAGGTTTGTAGTCTTTTATTTCCATCTCTCTGGTTTCACTTACGTTTGTAGCTACTACTGAGATCTGAGCGTGTTTCCGTTGCGGTCTTTATGTATTGTTTTGGCTAGCCGAGCTAACACTAGTAGCTACAGTAACGTTACGTTAAATGTTTTATATCAGCCTCGTCTATATTTAAAACTGCATTTTCACAATATGAAACCAATGCATATGGCTCACTTGTCTGCTTGGTTGTTACGTCTTTTGAAAGACGTTTAGCTGTTATTGGTAATTGGTATTGTAATTTGGTAGGCAAGAAGATAAATAAACACCTGTAAGTACGTTCGTAAGTATTGGTGTAACTTAACGTTACATGTGTTATGAAATACATGCTTCGTGAGTAATGTCACTAACAACAGGAGACCTTCGGTATCTATGATGTAACATGAGTAATCAGGCGAGTCATTTAATTTCAGCAGTTTAATACGATTTATTTGTGGCCATGCTTTTCACGTTCACATTGTGTCTCTGTTGGTAACTTGCTGACTAATAACATAAGCATAAATTTCATTTTGATCAATGTTTTAAGGTGAAAAATGGACAGTGGGGTCCATGTTTCATTTTCCATTTCTCTGCAATTAAAAATTACATTTTCAGCAACAACAACAACTAAATAATATCCCTTTGATTTGAGAATAATTCAAAACAAATCAAAGCATTTTATAGAATATGTAGCCTATATTTTGAGCAAGAAAGTTTACATGATTAGTGTCACAAAATCACATGTATTAAAAAATGATCTACATATTTCAACAAAATCTAACCCAAAACTCTATTACGATTCCCAGTTTTTCAGTGTGATCTCAGAGTTTTGGACCCCACCATCTATGACCCTATAAAGAAATATAAAGAGCACCACAATTTCTTTTAACACTTTTGAGCACATTTTTAGTGTTTTGAACTTCACACTGCATGATGTGTCATGTCAACATTCTCTTATCTAGAGCCTCCAGCAGTGAATGAGGTCTAGAGTTGTTTTGGAGCAGCCCTCCATCTGGAGCCAAGATGGGCCAGCAGTTTTCTGGCCAGGCAGTGACCAGACTCCCTGAGAAACTGATCAAACATGTTGGGCTAGTGCGGGACAGTGGCTACCTTACCTATGATGAGTTCTTGGGTCGTGTGGCAGAGCTCAATGATGTGTAAGTGAGATGTTAGGAAATATTCAAACTTTAGTACAAAAAAAGCTACAATTTGGGTTACAGCAAGGCACTTACAATTCAGAATTTTTTTTTTAATTAGCCACAAAATGTAAACTGTGCTTGTTAGCATGATTTTGGTGTGAAACAAAACTCTTAGTAACATGTTCTGTGTAAAGTTGTACCGAATTTGACAACTTTTCACTATGACAATGCGATGCAATAAACTCTAAAACCCTAAATCAATTGTTTTATGTTAATTAAATAATATTAAGATACAAATATGAAGAGTTTTTAATAATTAATAATTGTATGATTTTATTAGAAAAAAATAAATGAATGATAAAAACACTGTATTTCCTGCTTGCTTACTTACTAGTTTAAACTGAAAACATGCACATCATCCAGTTTGATGTGATGTAACGGGTAATATGATTTAATTTTTGTTATACACAGAACTGCTAAACTAGCCTCTGGCCAAAAGAAACATCTTTTGTTTGAAGTACAGCCAGGATCTGATGCAACAGCGTTATGGAAAGTTGCTGTGAGGATAGTGTGCACAAAGGTGAGATTATGAATTCATAGGTAAAATGTATTAAAATGAAAACAAAGAATATAGTCATTTTCTCTGTACTGCATATTTGAAGTGTGTGATTGATGTTTGTCTAGGGTGGCATGGAAATTGTGACTGCTCTCTCTGTGTGCTTGTAGATTAACAAGGAGGATGGAATGGTAGAGGCCTCCCGTATTATGAATCTGTACCAGTTTATCCAGCTCTACAAAGACATCACCATTCAGGCAGCTGAAGTATTTTGTTCAGAGGCTGCAGCAGAGGGATCCTCTGGACCGCTGTCATCAGAAGACACCTGCCAGGCCAGCATGTGGATGGGCAGGTACTTTACAGAAAGCATTGTGATCTGTTTACCAAATCTGCACCTGATGTAATGATGCATAATAGATGACTCATTGTCTCATGAAGCATAATTTGCTCTGTAATAGGGTCAAACAGTTGACTGATGAGGAAGAATGCTGTATCTGCATGGATGGGAAAGCAGATCTTATTCTGCCCTGTGCACACAGCTTCTGTCAGAAGTGTATTGACAAGTGGTAAGAATCTGAGATTCATTAGCATGATTTCTGAATGGATTACAGCCAAATAATGAATGTGCTGTCATCATTTACTCGCCCCCATGTTGTTCCAAACCCAATGGTTCCCACTGACTATCGTTTAATAGACAGAAAATACAACGGAAGTCAATAGGAACTGAAATTGTTTACAAATATTTGGTTGCCGACATTCTTTAAAAAGGCTTTATTTTGTGTTCATTACAAGAAAGACAGGTTTACAACAATACAAGGATGAGTAAATAATGAGTACATTTTTAATTTTGGGTGGACTATCTCTCTAATGGATCAGTTTAAGTAAGTAACTAATTTAAGTCATCATTTACTCACCCTTATATTGTTACTTCCAAAGCTGCAAACTGAATCCAAGGTTTGCCAAACCAAATTGAAAACCTTTTAAGACCAAAACAAATAAAATGAATACTTATAGCCATAAAATCTCAAAATCAAGAAGCTGTAATAATAATAATAATAATAATGTAATTTTCCTTAATTAAACTGTCTGAACGTATAAAGAAAAATGCCAGGTTTATGGCAACATTATGACCTTTAGAAAAATCACAATTCATTAATCATTTTAATCATCCATGACAAACCCAGCTCCGTCGTGTTTTTGTGTGTGCCTCATATAGGAGCGGTCAGAGCCGAAACTGTCCTGTCTGCCGGATTCAGGTGACTGCCGCTAATGAATCATGGGTCATGTCAGATGCTCCCACGGAGGAAGATATAGCTGGGTACATTCTCAACCTAGCGGATGAAGCCGGGCACCCACACAGACCTTAAAATGAAGCACTGTGCCACTGTCATACTCACCGTCTCCCCATAACAGATGACCTTCTTTAAACAGTTATTTCATAGGGCGACTGTGGGTATTTGTTGCACTATATAGTGTCACTCACTGGAGGCAATAACGGCTGAGTTTTTGACTTTTTAATATACTATTTTTAGGTTAACGCATCATATTATAACACCTGACCAATTCATACATAGACATGTGACTGTGAACTGTATGTAGGTAAATCCTAGACAAGATGTAGCTGTAAAACAACTTAATTTCCTTGTTGCACTTGCGGTTTTATCTTGTTTGTGAAGTAACTGCGCTTAATTGCATTTGTTCCGTAAAGGCCTTGTAATACCTGAATAAGCGTCACAGTATCAGCATGTGCAACAGTTTAATAGTATTGATGCTGTAATTTACTCACACAGTTCTGTGACGTTAACTGTACATTGATGTGCATTTATATATTTGGGTTTAATAGAATAACTATAGTGATCTGTTTGACATGAACTCCTTATCTAATTATAGTTAATTATAGGGCACGACTCATAAGATTCATTATGAAACATAATTAGGAAGGATTGATATTGGAGACAGTTTGCTTGTTTTCTTTAGTTTCAAATGAAAGCTTTATTTTATTAGGGTATCGCTGATGCTTTCAGTGGAGGTTTTTCATATTTTTTCCTGGTTTGAAACCCTGTACTTTTCATTCTGCACTTTTTTGTGTATGTGCGAGAGACTGTGAATTTGTGGGATTTGGTAATTTACTTGTATTATAAATGATATGTATAGATCAAACTTTATATGCAAGTCTAAATATGCGTGGCAGTTTATTAAGATCCGATTAGTTTATCAAGATCTGCTAATCTAGTTTTAAAAAATGTGTAATATTCTCACAGATTTATAGAGATGGGAAATAATGGTAGTAGTTTTATTGGAGAAAATGACACTAGTTGCCGATTTCTTTTGTGATGGAGTTCTTTCGATGGAGTTATTTTTAATATGGACTGAACTGGGATGTTTGGTGTTCCCTTTTCTTGTGTAAATCTGGAATAATAAAGTAAATTAAATATTTTGTTCTAGCTACTGTAGTTCTTGTTTGAAGGCTGTAGCGGTTCCCACCACTTCCACTGGGATGCAGTGTTGTGCAAATAAAGAATAATGTTTCTACTTATCTGGAATATTAAATCACACAATGAAAGGCTCTTTTTGACACCACCTTATTTATTTTACTTTGAAAGCAATAATTAAATACTGCTGAACACATTCAGGCATTATTTCCTAACAAAACAGCTTGACCATCTCTGTTGGTATACAAAATGTGCAAGTTCGAGTACACAATATTTTGTGACAAAGGATAACACCTCACCCCATAGGTTGCCCGAGAGAACAACAGCCCCAAAATCTCAGGTTGCAAAAAACAAGTTTATCTAGCCTATTTTTTTTTCAGTTTGTGCACCACTACCTTCTTATTGCGTAAAATCTGAACACATTGTACAAGTCACAAACCCGAAGAATTCCTCGTTAGAAAATGTAACAAATATATGCTCCCTCAAAGCATCATTTTAACAGGAACGTTTTATCAAAATGTCCTATTTAAAAAAAAAAAAAAAAAAAAACTGATTTGAGATATATAATGGATATATCCATCCCAGCACTATGGGAAAGGTTATGTCCATCATAAGGCACCAAGACGCATGGCTCCATGACTTGCTACCAGTATGATGTATTTCCATGGTTATGTGGTGTATCACCTGTAGCAAGATAAGGTTTTATGCTGATGTCTTGTCCACTCATAAGGACCCGTGTTCTGGCCTGTCTGTCACCCTGCCATGTTTATGAAGCTTTTCCAGCCATCGATTCTGATTTGACAGCATCCACTAGGAAGCTGAGCTCATTGCACAAGGTCTCATGCCGATAGGCCATACGGATCTGTGCCACATTGGTCTTACGGATTTCATTTCCCTCTGGTCCATCCTGTAGATAATTCTCGCCCAGGAAGTGTTTCTTCTCCTGCAAAGGAAATTTAAATGTGAGGTTAAACTAGAAAACCATTCTGCTTTTTTGTGTATCAAATTGTATGATGTTTAGTGATAAACAAATTTCAGGAGGAGCGCTTACAAATGATTGACCGAATTGTTACCTAATCAGACTATTATCCGATCATCCTATCAGAGCTAAGAGATACTCTTTAAATTGAGCTAACTTCCCTTATCCGGCATCTCGTTTTTTGTATCCCTCCACCACCCCTAACATTCGTCCATCTTTATTTCAGATATAAGTGTTCCAGCACAGGAGGAGGTTCTTGTCAGAAGGCAGATCACCAGGACAAATTCCACGGATCGATCTCAGAATCCTAACGCACCACATTCATCATAGGGTAAAATTATCTAACATGAATTTAATCATCTGGGGATTGGGTGCCGGTTGTCCGGCCAGAGGGATCGGGCCGAAACTCCAAGCTGTGTTCAGCCCTCGCTTCCCGAGGATTAAAATCCATATGGCTCGGAGTTCGCAGAGCTCCTGGCCTTCTCCCCGGAAAGCAAGCCAAACACGCTATTTCTATATCTGAATATTAATGAGCGAGTGCGAACTAGTGAAATGTGTTTTGCCTATACTTTAATTATATAGCCAAAACAGAATATGCAGGTTAACATGATTTTTCTGCACTGTTACATAAAATGCAAATGGTCATCAATACCATGAAGTCAAAAACACTAAAAATGATTTACAGATCAAGATTTTATTAACTTAAAAGCCTTATATTGGATCTTCCTCAGTGTGTTTTTTTTTTTGGTAACACAGGACCCACAATATGATATTAAAACTATATGGCATCCAAGTCATTTACAATATTAAAAAACCCTGCATTATAGGGTAGGACAGAGAGAGTACCTGATGAGACAGACCGCTCTGAAGCACACTATTTCTGGCGATCTCACACACATCACACGTGCTCAGTTTCCACAGTTGTGCTGCAATGGCATACTCCTCCATCAAGGCCTCCTGCAGGTGCATGAAGAACATAAAATAACATCACTTGAGATGTAGATTAATAATTAACTCATTCGGTGTCAGTGTTTGATTCCATGCACATCATTCCCAGTAACTGCTCTTCCTGACCTTAGTGTAGTGGAACTGTAACGGATCATCCGTGGAGAGAGACACACACAGGCCCTTTTGCAGGAACTCCCTGAGGGGATTCTTGGAATACTCCAGGAACAGGCTGTTATTGCTGAGTGGAGACATGGCAATGGGCACCTGGGCCAAATAATACAGATACTGCAGAACAGGACTCTGTATTGAGAAATCATAGAAACAGATAAGAACAGATGACGGTAATATTGTTTGGTGGTTGATGTGTACACAGACAGCCTGTCTTTAAGACTAACCTTCTTTAGGTTGAGACCGTGAGAGATGTTGTCAGCTGTGAGGAAGGCTGACACCATATGAGTGATGGATCCTGCCTCGCCACAGTGAGGACGGAACTGGAAGGTGTTGAGTCCACGTTCCCTAAAAAAAAAAGTTATAAAGCTTTTGGTAAGATCTGAGGGGACTAGCTTGCTTATTCAATTGTTCTGTGATGACAATGGATTTGAATGCTGAAATCAGCTTGACTCACTTTCGAAGGTTGTTGAGGACCATGATGTTGGCATACATGTGGAAGAGGTAGTAAGTGTATGGTGGGTTTTCCTCCATGGTCCACTCCTCAGGTTTTGGACTCTTATAGGTGAAAATGTGATCGCTGTGTTTGGACTCATCATCCACACTGTCAAACCCTGTCACCTGTAGAAAAACATCCATAGTTCTGCTGAAATCAATCCGATTATTGAAATACAGAGACATCAACATGTGTGACATCAACCACACATTGAGTACATTACTGATTTGGGCGTAATCCATTGATTTCTGTTGTTTGTTTTTGTGATTTTATTGTGCGTGACAATTGCACACAAAGTCATAGTCATCTGAGAACAATTTAATTGTTCAGAAGGGATTTGGCTTGAAAGCTTGTTCCCCTACTAAAATGACTGTTTTGTGTTAAAGCTGTTAATTGCCCTGTTGGTTACTAAATGTTCTAATGTGGCATGAATCTGCTCTGACTGGTCTTGCCAGCTGTGATGAAGCACTTACATGTTTGAGGAAGACGAACGTTTCTTTGTGTTTCTGAGGATTAACGGTGGCTTGAAACAGTGGGAGGAAGATGTTCTCTAGCATCTTGGCGAAGTTGGGAACAATCTTCTTTGATCTGAAAATGTCACTAAAAAAACACAATTTGAATTTAGAAGAAATAAAATAAAATGAAATATTTTCTATAGATTTCTAAATATCAGTGTTGTTTCAGATGTTGTATATTGATCTTTTATATATATTATATATTGCATGTGTGTGTAATTTATTCTGAAATAATTACAAGTATTAAATTAAGTATTAAATATACTTTAATATAAAATATAATAAAATATACATTTTCACAATTTTTTCAATTTTTTATTTCATAATTATACATACTTTAA